>CM052200.1:2053328-2068930 GCA_028455805.1 Lasioglossum figueresi
CGATGGGCACACAATACTCTGTCTTGCAAGTTTTCAAGCAAATTAATCACCACCGAATTTCAAATCGATTCCATATTTTTATCTAAAATGAGAAGATTTATCGCAAATAAATATAGAGGAAAACAAAAATATTGCGATATCTCTGACTCGGTAGCTTGAGACTAGCAATGGGCACACAATACTTTGTCTTGCAAGTTTTCAAGCAAATTAATCACCACCGAATTTCAAATCGATTCGATATTTTTATCTGAAATGAGAAGATTTATCGCAAATAAATATAGAGGAAAACAAAAATATTGCGATATCTCTGACTCGGTAGCTTGAGACTAGCGATGGGCACACAATACTCTGTCTTGCAAGTTTTCAAGCAAATTAATCACCACCGAATTTCAAATCGATTCGATATTTTTATCTAAAATGAGAAGATTTATCGCAAATAAATATAGAGGAAAACAAAAATATTGCGATATCTCTGTCTCGGTAGCTTGAGACTAGCGATGGGCACACAATACTCTGTCTTGCAAGTTTTCAAGCAAATTAATCACCACCGAATTTCAAATCGATTCGATATTTATTCGAAGTCGGAAAGTCTTGAAACTGTTGAAACTTGAAAGCTTCGATCGAGACTTTTAGGACTGGTAAGCTTGTCGAGGTCACCATTCTGAACAACATTTCCCTTTAAAGTTTTTAGCCAATTTCCTTTTTACAAAATCTTTGCGATTTTAAATATATTAGTTACAATTTGCTCCAGAATGAAAAGATAACGTAGAAACGTAAATATTAAAATTGCTAGCTTGATTTTTCTCGAAAATGGACTTGGGCCACTTTCAAAAGAAACGACTGAATCATACATTTTGAACGGGTCCTGATTTTAGACTCTTAGACTTGTTTCACTCACTGTATTATTACTTAAACAGACCACTGTGCGTCGTGTCGTCGCCACGAGCCGTGAAGCATTGAGACGCGGTCATCGCGCCGCGCCGGCACGCGTTTATCACGCGAACAAAGACATGTCTGGCCCCAAGCTGAAACCGGCTCGAGTAAGTCGCCAGTCTCACCGGAGAATCTACAATGGAAAACACACGCGAAAATTTCATTTAACACCGAACCTATCGAGCCTTAAAAGTAACTGGTACATGTTCCCTTATAAAAATGACAAGATTGATTTTACTTAGACTTTGTGCAGCTCTCCTATTGTAATATATGCTCCACCAAAGATATCTATACAATCATTTCGTACGAAATTATTTTTATTATATCAGTAATCGTGGAGAGAGAGTAAATGTATGTGAGGAAGAGAAAGGGAGAGAGAGAGAGAGAGAGAGAGAGAGAGAGAGAGAGAGAGAGAGAGAGAGAGAGAGAGAGAGAGAGAGTGTGAACGAAAGTAAGGAAAATAGGTGAAGACAGCCCAAAAGGGAGCAGAATGTACAAAAAAAAGAAACATATAGATATAGATATAGATATAGATATAGATATAGATATAGGTAGTTCTTAAAGGGTAGGTTAAGAAGTGTAAAGGGAACGGGTCTCCCTTGTAACACGTAAGGGATCAAGTAATAAACATACATACATACATTATATCAATAATCGTAAAATAATAAATCTGAACCGATCGTTTTGACCGGTTGTGCTAGGTTTAGTATCAAAGTGCAACGAGCAAAAAAAAATCGTGCATCAAGTTTTGAGAGGTAAAATTCAATCATGATCACGAAAAGAATTTCCAATGCTTTTAGAAGCTTTTTAATTCGCAGCACTTTCGAGGAAAAACATGTCCTCGTTTCTCCACTCGCTTTATCACGTAAAAACACCTTGAAGCAACATGAATAATGGATTGGGAAAATAGAGGCATTGAAATTCGAGCTTGAAAATGTTTTTAACCGACTTCGAAAAAGAAGGAGGTTACTCAATTCGACCTGTATGTGCCTTTTTTGGTTTTTTCTCTATGTATGTTCGCCGATTACGCCGAGATGGATGGACCAATCGGTACGAAACCTTCTGCATCTTGTAGAGTATGTCCCCGAGGTGGTCCCGTTATAAATTTTTTTGCATTTTTTCATTCCTAACGACTTTTATTGCAAAAAAACGTAATGCTTCATTTATATTTAACCGACTTCTTCGGCGTTTGCTCGGCAAAGAATGTACCGATCGCGATGAAACCTTTCACATTTAGTAGGAGATACTGCCGCGATGATCCCACTTGCAAAAATTTATAGAATTTGTTATTGTTAATAACTATTTTTGTAGCAAAAAATCATATTAGTTGGTGTTTCTCTGCGAAGAATGTACCGATCGCGATGAAATTTAGTAGGAGATAGTGCCGCGATGCTTCCACTTGCAAAAATGTATAGAATTTGTTATTGTTAACTATTGTTATATATAGGAGATACCTGCCGCGATGGGAATTTTTTTTTAAAATTTCAATGGAATATGGTGAACTTGGAAATCAGTAGGTGGGAAGAGAAGATACATTAATATGAGGGATAGCATGTAGAAAAATTTAAGAATTTCCGTAATGTCCCGAAAAGATGTATTGTATTTAATGTGGTATTTAATATTTTATTTTATTTAATAATCAATTTTTTATTTTAATCAATTTTATTAACGGTTGGTGTGTATTCGTACAAATCAAAATGAAATTATTTCATACCTTTTAGTGCATTTTTGTTTGTTTTTTTAAATTTTACATTAACAGTTCGTGTGTATTCACATAAATGAAATGGAAATTATTTCATACTTTTTAGTGCATTTTTTTTTCGTTTTTCGTTTTTTTCATACCTTTCTTTTATTACAGCATTTTTGTTTTTTTCGAAGTCGGTTTTATTTTTTTTATGAAATGGTAACAGTTGTCGGACAATTTTTCGAGAACTGAGAATTCAGTGTTCAAATACTTTTCAGAGCATCGTATATATGTATTAACTGTGTATGTGTAATAGTTTCAGTATTTTTACAATTTTGTTTCATTTGCGCACGTCATGCGAAGCGTTTTGCCAGTCGATAATGATGTTGCTTAGACACATGGATCGTGAACAAACAATTGGAGAAAAATATGGAAGGTTATCGCTGAAGTTCGGATTTTATGCGATCATTACAAAACCGAGCAGACGAGATATCTGTGGTTGTAAGGAGGAAAAACGCCGCAAGCCACGTACTTAAAACATAAAAATGTCGATGTATTCTTTTCATCTTGTTGAAACTATCAAAACAAGACTCCTGTTTCGTACAAATAAGGAGGACAATTTTTATTTTGCATAAAGATCCGCAACGTAATTGCGCGACTAGTTATTAGTGGAGGATGGAACGTTCCTCCTATTAGATATAAATTAAAATGATTCGAAGATGTCGCGTCGCCAGAAGTGGGTCGAGTCGCCGAAAGTGTGAAATTATAATTATTATGGGTAGGAAGAATCTTTGGAACGGACGAGTGCGTGTGATGACACGGGACAGACGAAAAAAGAGGAATTTAACGAACGGTGTATCGACGAGTGCGAGAGTTAATGGAAAATTCCAAGCAGTATCGAAACGGCATCGTTAAAATCGTCCCTCGTTCGCCCTTATTAAATCGAACCCTTATGGGGAGGGACTTTAAGCCGTCTGCGTCGATGCCGTAAGTCGGCGAAAGATGACTTCCGGTATTATGTTAATGGAGGAGTTTGTTGCAATACCGAGAAAAATCCTCGTCACGCTTTACGGCACAATTAACGGATCCGTTCCCCGGCGAACTTTTAGGAATTACGCCGGAACTTTTTTGTAATCCTGGTCTCAGCGTCCATCTTAACGCGTGTAACCGGCGTAGCAGGTTGTCGTTACAAATTCTTATGGCGCCGCGAGTTTGCGGCACGATACTCCAACATTTTACTTTCACTTTTAGCCCCCTGGGAGCTTGCACGAAACTGTGATACCGACAAAGAAAATTTGCTAAACGTTGGTACGCTCTGCAGCTTGCAAATATTGTTCTATGTAATTGTAAATGCTGGACGGGCGAGATAATAACGTTGGTTTCGCGGATGCATCGGTACATTAATTAGACCCGCGGTGTTGTTATTTCATATAATGAATTATACAACGACCATTGGTTTCTATGATTCCATTACACCACTCTGTAAGCTTCTTAACGGAATCAAACTGGAACCAATTTATCTCGGTTCGGTTAGAAACCGATATTACTTCGCCGACGATCCAATGCCCGCCGGAGCTTAATTGATTTTGCAAAAAAACCGGTAAGCTGTCCGGTCTAATTACGTGCGAAAAGTTCTTAACACTTGCGCGCTCGGTAATTTCTTCTCTGGAACGGAAAGCCGCTTCGAGCCGAGCGAATCGGAGCCGTTTACCGCGGGCTTCTGTCGTTAACAGAAATATATAATTTGTAAAATCTGCCTGAAAATGGTAGCGTGAAGCTACCCATTATTTCTAATAACGAAAGAGAGTGAAAATTGAATAATGCCACTTCCGAGTGCTGAGTCATATGCTATTTTGCAGTTACGTGCCGTTTCGTTATCTCGCAACGTAATATTATGTTATCGATATCCAGCTGCAGCTTGCGTCAAGCCGTAATATTACGTCAGTTGCATCCAGGTTGTAGTACACATAATACGACGAAACGTACCTACATCTCTGAAGACAAAATATTTATCGTTGCCCAGCTGTACGTTACTTAGCTAGCGATAGTGTACCAAAGGACGTAATATTACGTCAGTTGCATCCAGGTTGTACTACACATAATAAGACGAAACGTACCTACATCTGTAGACAAAATATTTATCGTTGCACAGCTGTACGTCACTTAGCTAGCGATAGTTTGCCAAAGGACGTAACATTACGTCAGTTGCATCCAGGTTGTAGTACACATAATAACACGAAACGTACCTAGATCTCTGAAGACAAAATATTTATCGTTGCCCAGCTGTACGTCACTTAGCTAGCGATAGTTTGCCAAAGGACGTAATATTACGTCAGTTGCATCCAGGTTGTAGTACACATAATAAGACGAAACGTACATACATCTCTGAAAACAAAATATTTATCGTTGCCCAGCTGTCCGTCACTTAGCTAGCGATAGTTTACCAAAGGACGTAATATTACGTCAGTTGCATCCAGGTTGTAGTACACATACTAAGACGAAACGTACCTACATCTGAAGACAACATTTTTATCGTTGCCCAGCTGTACGTCACTTAGCTAGCGATAGTTTACCAAAGGACGTAATATTACGTCAGTTGCATCCAGGTTGTACTACACATAATAAGACGAAACGTACCTACATCTGTAGACAAAATATTTATCGTTGCACACCTGTACGTCACTTAGCTAGCGATAGTTTGCCAAAGGACGTAACATTACGTCAGTTGCATCCAGGTTGTAGTACACATAATAACACGAAACGTACCTAGATCTCTGAAGACAAAATATTTATCGTTGCCCAGCTGTACGTCACTTAGCTAGCGATAGTTTGCCAAAGGACGTAATATTACGTCAGTTGCATCCAGGTTGTAGTACACATAATAAGACGAAACGTACATACATCTCTGAAAACAAAATATTTATCGTTGCCCAGCTGTCCGTCACTTAGCTAGCGATAGTTTACCAAAGGACGTAATATTACGTCAGTTGCATCCAGGTTGTAGTACACATACTAAGACGAAACGTACCTACATCTGAAGACAACATTTTTATCGTTGCCCAGCTGTACGTCACTTAGCTAGCGATAGTTTACCAAAGGACGTAATATTACGTCAGTTGCATCCAGGTTGTAGTACACATAATAAGACGAAACGTACCTACATCTCTGAAAACAAAATATTTATCGTTGCCTAGCTGTCCGTCACTTAGCTAGCGATAGTTTACCAAAGGACGTAATATTACGTCAGTTGCATCCAGGTTGTAGTACACATAATAAGACGAAACGTACCTACATCTGTAGACAAAATATTTATCGTTGCACAGCTGTACATCACTTAGCTAGCGATAGTTTACCAAAGGACGTGATATTACGTCAGTTGCATCCAGGTTGTAGTACACATAATAAGACGAAACGTACCTACATCTCTGAAGACAAAATATTTATCGTTGCCCAGCTGTCCGTCACTTAGCTAGCGATAGTTTACCAAAGGACGTAATATTACGTCAGTTGCATCCTGGTTGTACTACACATAATAAGACGAAACGTACCTACATCTCTGAAGACAAAATATTTATCGTTGCTCAGCTGTACGTCACTTAGCTAGCGATAGTTTACCAAAGGACGTAATATTACGTCAGTTGCATCCAGGTTGTAGTACAGATAATACGACGAAACGTACCTACATCTCTGAAAACAAAATATTTATCGTTGCCCAGCTGTCCGTCACTTAGCTAGCGATAGTTTACCAAAGGACGTAATATTACGTCAGTTGCATCCAGGTTGTAGTACAGATAATACGACGAAACGTACCTACATCTCTGAAAACAAAATATTTATCGTTGCCCAGCTGTCCGTCACTTAGCTAGCGATAGTTTACCAAAGGACATAATATTACGTCAGTTACATCCAGTTGAAGCAGATAAAAAGACGTACCATCTAGTTCAGGTTCACACCAAGACAAAATGTTACTTTACCGTTGCAACCGGCTAATAATTATCAAAATTTTAACCACCGTTCCTTTACGGAATATTATATCTCCGCGTCGTGTAGGTCAGCGATAGTTCGCGGGAGGACGTAGTATTACGTCACGCGGGAATGAGTTATTACAGCTCGCACGCAGTCGTAATTTCACACCGGCGACCAGGGCGTGTTAATTATAAAAGCAAGAGTAAAAATAGTGGCGTGCCTGTTGCGCGGGAACAATGGTATTAAGACGCGTGCAGATCGGCCATTTTGAAAACTGAAAGTCATTATTAGAGCCCCGTGCGAGCGATGTTGACGCAAGTCCCGTTATCGTTAGCGGTGCCACGCAGAAATCAAGCTAGGCGCATCATCCTACACGCCTCTGTGTACAATTTACACATATACCCGGAACACAGTGTGTACACACGCGGCTCCGCGGGTTTACCTTTATTATCCATTAGCCGTTGTGGTGGCCGGGCACCTGGGCGAGAGGCGAGGCACAGTGGAGACCGATCGATCGCTTGATCTCGATCGTCAATATTTTGCCGGACTGATTGAAAAATCCTGGCCGACCGCGGCCAGTGCGACGGCGGCGGCTGTCGCTGAAATGAACAAAATTTCAATTTCAACGCGGCCCCGATCGAGACTCGCCTTCATTAAACATTCTTTACATGTTAATCGATTCGAACCGCAGCTGAACCTTATCAGCCCACTTCCTTGTGTTTCCTCCAAGAAAGTTTACCGAGTTATTGTGTCAGTTCGCGGTTGAACAATCCGCCGGCAATCACCGTTCCCCACCTGCGGAGCAATTATGCATAATTCCATAATTTCGTGGTTTATTATGACTCCGGGACCTTAATTTTATTCAGACCGATACCGCATCTATGAATTTTAAGTCGTCTTTGAAAGTTGCATGAAATTGGTACGCCTTTCTTTGCATATGTTAAAAAAATCGAGATAGACAACGCTGTGAATCGTCCTAAACATCAGCAATTATACAGGGTGAGTCGGGTGGAACGTACCAAACTCCAGGAGTGGATTGTACACAGGAAAGTAATGTAGAAAGCTCATACGTTCTTATCTGATTTTCATTTGTTTTTATTTTATACCGTGATTACGATTAAACAAAATTTCATACATCAACATTTCGGTTATCGTAGTCTTTTTTAACCGACTTCGAAAAAGGAGGAGGTTACTCAATTCGACCTGTATGTGCCTTTTTTGGTTTTTTTTCTATGTATGTTCACCGATTACGCCGAAATGGATGGACCAATCGGTACGAAACCTTTTGCATTTTGTAGAGTATGTCCCCGGGGTGGTCCCGTTATAAATTTCTTTGCATTTTTTCATTGCTAACGACTTTTATTGCAAAAAAACGTAATGCTTCATTTATATTTAACCGTCTTCTTCGGCGTTTGCTCGGCAAAGAATGTACCGATCGCGATGAAACCTTTCACATTTAGTAGGAGATACTGCCGCGATGATCCCACTTGCAAAAATTTATAGAATTTGTTATTGTTAATAACTATTTTTGTAGCAAAAAATCATATTAGTTGGTGTTTCTCTGCGAAGAATGTACCGATCGCGATGAAATTTAGTAGGGGATACTGCCGCTATGATCCTACTTGTTTTAATAAATGCTCGAAAATACCGCTATTGATCTCTAAACATTTTCGGCTTCGTCTACGAAGGTACGTACTAGAAGCGACACACGAAAGTATTCGAACGGAACATTTAATAGTTATTTAAATTGTATAATTTAAAGTTTTAATAGGAAGTTGGACCACCGTTTGCTTTTATAACGGCCCTAAGTCTGTTTTCCATTGAGTGAACTAACTTAGAAGCAACCGTTGGATCTATCGATTGACATATTGCAATAATATTTCGTTTTAACGCTTCTTTCGAAGTAATAACTGTAGTTCTAACATAACATTTATTAAAAAAAAGACTACGATAACCGAAATGTTGATGTATGAATTTGGTTTAATTGTAATCACGCTATAAAATGAAAACAAATGAAAATCGGATAAGAACGTATGAGCTTTTTACATTATTTTCCTGTGTGCAATCCGCTTGTGGAGTTTGGTACGTTCCTCCCGACTCACCCTGTATAATTACAAGGATGTTCCGCCGTCAGATGGTTAGGTACAACTATTCGAGCACACGTTCAAGTCCTTTTTATTCGAATTTGCAGTCTGCTATTACTGAATTGGTATTTTCGCCGACTGAAGAGGTTTTTGGTCGACCAGGCGAATGAAAGGAGAAGTTGGCGGGTGATCGATTCCAGCTGGATCACGATCTATCGCGCGGTGAATGCGCGCTCGGGTTCAGCAGCATCTGCGGGCCTAGAACGAAACAAGCGAAACTTCGTTTGAGAAGAGGCGATTGCAGACTGCAGAAGCCCGCAGCCACTATCAACTCCCGGCTCTCGCCTTGCTAGAGGGCGAATAGAGTAGTAGTAGACTGTCGATAACGAGGCGGGGAGACGCTAGCGTCGTCGCGCCGGGACTCAAAGCCTTTCGACGCTTTAGGCACCTTCGCTTCGGCCGCATTAATACGTGTTCCCAAGGAACGAGCTGAGAGCCGAACTCTCGGGCTTCTTCGACACTCTATATTTAAACGAGCCCCGCTGACACAATAGGCTTTATGCTGGCAATCAGTATTCTACTTCCGTGACTAGACATTCAGTCGCCTCGCGTGTATCGATTCGCTTCCTTCAATGTCAATAACCTGCGCGCGGCTCGCTCGATGACGGACCCATCGCTGATGGGATCTCGATGATCATCGAGTCCTCTGGACGAGATCCTTGCTTACCGAGCTCCGAAATAGCTGCTTTTATCACGCTAATAAATGTCCTTATCGCTGATTGTGAATGTTTATGGAGATGCCCGGTTTTATAGCTTAGGTTCCAATACCGGAAGTTCGGAGGATGCCTGTCTATTTCGTCGAGGAAAGGGAGCGCCTACGTGTTTTAATGCTCTACGCGTATCGATAAACAAACTGTTAAGGGATACGGTTGGAGTTGAATCAGAACACAGCCTAGTGAAATAGGTAACTGTAAAACTTTATTATAAAACGGCTAATAGAAAACTGTACCAGGTATGTTCTGCCTATACCGAACAGTGTCGTCAGATCGAGGAAACCGAGGGGAATAGAGTTTATCCCTGTAATAATCAGATTAATACGTGGCCAGTCTACGGTCTCACAATTAGTGGGGTATGTTGGAAAGAGGAGAGGAAAAATCGACCAGTTTTGATCGATTCTGGCGACACTGATACCGACTCTTCCGTCAAACTGAGCTCGCGTCTCGTGTCGATCATCATTTCCACCGCCGATCATCATTTCGAAGCGACGCACATCCACCATACGAGGTGCAATCAAAAAGTAAGGTGACTTTTTGAATTTCGCGAGATACCTACAGTCGATTATCGTTTTCTTTTTTTTCTTATGCTGGTACACTCGTCCCGAACATATTTGTTCACAGTTTCAGCTATACAGCATTTTTTGTTTGTTTGGTTCAAAGAATTTGCATCAAATTTTGTGTAAAAAATGGTATTAAGTGCTCCAAAACACTTGAAATGTTGACAGTGGCATACGGTGAGTGTACTCTGAGTAAAAAAAATGTTTATAAGTGGTACAAGCTCTTCCAAGAACGCCGAGACGATGTTAACGACGAAGCTCGCCCTGGGCGCCCCAGCACGTCAACAACCGATGAAA
Source organism: Lasioglossum figueresi (assembly GCA_028455805.1). Classification (NCBI taxonomy): domain Eukaryota; kingdom Metazoa; phylum Arthropoda; class Insecta; order Hymenoptera; family Halictidae; genus Lasioglossum; species Lasioglossum figueresi. Next base: position 2,063,626 of record CM052200.1, read on the forward strand.
ACGTTGAAGAAGCGAAGAAAATAGTGTTGGGGAACCGTCGAATTACCAATAGAGAAGTTGCCGATGATGTCGGCATCTCGTTTGGTTCGTGCCAAGTAATTTTAACGGAATTTTGGAAACACAATTCATGGATATTGCATCGCGATAGTGCACCTGCTCACGCATCGTTGCTTGCGAGTAATTTCTGGCCAGAAACAACGCCACAATCGTGCCTCAGTCACCATATTCACCGGATTTGGCCCCCTGCGAATTTTTCCTGTTCCCAAAACTGAAGAGACCCATGAAAGGACGGAGATTTGCAACGATCGAGGAGATAAAGACTGCATCGCTGGAAGAGCTTTCAAAGTTATACCAAAAAGTGCTTATCAGAAGTGCTTCAAGGATTGGAAAAAGCGCTGGCACAAGTGTATTATATCTGAGGGGCATTACTTTGAAGGGGACAACATAAATATTGATGAATAAATAAATATTTTTTGATAAAAATAAAGAGTCACCTTAATTTTTTATCACACCTCGTACACTATTTGTTAGTAGGGATTGCAATACCGGTATACCGAATACCGGTATTTCGTGCTATTTTGCAATTTCCTGAAACCGGTATTTGCTAAGTTAAAATACCGTTATTTTATTATAAATAATAAATATTTTTTTTGGTCATCTACTCTTATTTGAAATACGTTCGCCGCTCAAATACTCTGGATTTAGAAACTTCTGATTCTGATTTCGAAGAGAGTGACAACGAAGAAAATAATAATACAATTGTTGAAAGCACCTCGTTTGAATATGACGAAGATAATAGTAACGAGGACGAAATATTAACTTACGAAGGATTGCTTCCTGTAATTAAAAAAATCCGGAAAGTTGTTAAAATATTTAAACGTTCCCCTACTAAAAACGCCGTTTTACAAAAATATATACTTACCGAAATAAAAAAAGAACTTATGCTAATATTAGATTCTAAAACACGCTGGAATAGTTTGTTATTAACGATGGAACGATTTTTGAAATTAAAAGCTGGCTGTGAAAGCATTATGTCGGAACGATTCCAACTCATTAACAGCGAATGCAGCAATAAATTTTATGTTGCGATCGCTTGAAGATCAGGACGCGCCACTGTCCGCGGAATTATACGGTGCATTGAAAATTCGTATACAGTAAAGGCATAGCGAACCAGAAAATATTTTAAGGTATTTACATAATTATAACGACTTTAAAAAAGAAAACGGAAAGGAAGAAAAGAAGCTAACAAGGTTAAATCTAATTAAGTTCGTCGTCAATTTCCACAAAAACATTTATGAAAACCAAACGCAAACCTATCCAGAAGAATTCGTTGAAGACGATGTTGTTGTTAATATCGAAAAAGAATTGTCTCTCGAGAAGAAATTACAATTAGCTATAAATAAAAAAATCGCCACGAACGATAATACAAAAATAATACAAAAAATTGATTTATCCAAAACCGTCGGACGAGAGACCGAGTTGTTAGAAGATGAAGGACATCGAGGCAAATATTTACAGAAAGTATATCGCTCGTTATTAACGGTATCACCAACCATCGTGGATGCGGAAAGAGCATTTTCAACCGCAGGTAATTTGTGCAGAAAAATACGTTCGAGGCTTAATGACAGTTCAATAGATGCATTATGTTTTTTACAATCACATTTCAAAAATATGAAGTCAATAAATTAGTTAATGTTTTTTTTCTATTAAACAACTGTGTTTTTGTACCTCCGTGAAAATTCATAATACCGGTATTGATACCGGTATACCGGTACAACGTTTAAAAAAATACCGGATACCGGTATTGTATTTTTGGTCCGGTATTGCAATCCCTATTTGTTACATTGTAACAGCATTCTTTTGCATCCAGAGTTTTCATTTTAGTACTGTTTTATTTCAACGCTAACAAACAGTCACTTTTCGATCAGTAGACTGCGGATCTTTAACACTGAACCTACCACCATCGATCACACGACCGGTTTCTGATTTTTTATTCTGCAATTATTGAAATTAGGAAGATACTTTTATGAAACACTATCGAGTATATTTCTTCATTCAAGTATATGCACCATGATGTATTTTCATTGATTATATTTTTAGAGAATGTTCTCTGGTGTACTTACAATTTAAACAAATCCGTGTCATCGTATTTTGTTTACTTGTAATCGTGAATATTGACGAATTAAATGAATCGGTTGATCGGAGCACAACAGGAAATGTTTGTTATTTCATTGTTAACATTTTCAAATAAAAATACTGTCATTTTCATGATTACTTATTCGAGGTCGAAAACATTTCCGAACGATATTGAACCAAGTCGACGCCGTCCCGCGTATTTCTGTATAATATAATAAATAACGGATGGTCGTGCAATAAACATATTTAAAATACTCTCGAGCCTCTTAAATAAATCCTATGAAAATAAAATTTCGTTGATACGGTTTGTCGTGGAATGGTAATGAATAAAACACCGGACGGTCTTAATCAAGTGAAAAATGTAACCCGTAAACCTTAATTAACGTGTATATGACAAACAATATTTTTAGAGACCCCGGACCGCTTTAATCACTGTCGCGGTCATATTGTTTAAACCAAGAAAAACGGCCTTGTATGTTTTCATTACAACTAGACGGTGGAACTTTATGCACGTTTAAAATTTATATACTGGTTTAAAAACCCCTAACCATACCTAGAAACTTGCTTCTTTACCGACACAATTTATTGAGTAAAAATCAATTCTTCGTCTCGTTCGTTCGTTTATTATTCGTTGTTAAAAAGCACCGTAAACATTGGAAAATTCATTATATTTTTAAAACACCCTATTTCGTTCGCAGTAAATAAAATAGAATAAAATTTAAGATACCACTATATTACTTTCACCTCGTTAACATTATCAAGGAAAGAAAAAATCTTCTACATTTACCGTGTTTTGCAATTAATGCAGATAATTTTTATTTTGCACGAAGATCCGCAGTCTAATTACCATTTTATTTACTCCTCCGGTGTCGTGCGTGTAACGAGGGTAAGATTTCCACTGGCAATAATGTGCGACGACTTTCATTTCGCTTTTCCTCGTTCCGTTTGAAAGAAAATTTTCGATCTGCTTAAGTATTCGCGATCGTCGTGCGAGATATTGAATACTCGTCCCGGAATGTACCGGCATTATCGGTTCGTTTACGAATGATTGATCATCCCGCAAGCGTCGGGAACTTTTTTAATTTGCCGTCGGTATCGAGCGGGTGAATATGGAGCGTCGGAAAGTAGGATGAATTTCCTTCGATTGAACGTATCAGTAAAGATACATCCGCATTACAGCCCGTGGCACCATGCCAGTTTATTATTGATTCCCTTTTCCACGTCCCCAGCGTTTGTGCTCCGGTTCACCGCGGGTTCCTCCGCAAACCATTGTGCTCTCCTGTCGCATAGAACTCTCTGCTTGAAAAGTCGCGAGTAAAAGTGCGTTGCCGCTCCTCAAACTCAGTCGCATACATATTTTTTCAAACAAGCGTGCACGCCAACGAATATTCGTATGCCGTCCAATTAAACAGATCGCGTTGAATAACAAGGAACATTCTCAAAATTCTGAAACGTTAACATTAAACTTACCACTCCTGGTCGCATGACCGGTTTCAGATTTTTGATTCTGCAATTACCGTAATTGCAAAGATGCTTTCACGAAACACGATTGAGTATACATATATTTCTTTATTCAAGTATATGAATCATGAAGTATGTTCCGTAGTGTATTCACAATCATCAGTTTATTGAAATTACTGAATTATTGAAAGTATACCGACGTTTTCGTGGTGAACGGTTGAAGAAATATATTTAGTAGAGCAGATATTATAATACGAACCGTACGAAGTTCAAATAACTGTAATCTTGTTATTCTTATAAGGCACATTTAGGTAACATTTACCGGCTACTTGTAAAGCTCGGTAGATTCCGAGTTAATTGGGCTTGAAACCTATCTGCAGATTGTACGATTCATAACTCTGTTTTTCACAGACCAACAATTTGTAGGATATTCGTAATGCTACGAGCGACCCCTGAATAATGCGACATTTCGATTGCGCGGTTTGTGAAGTCGCCATTCCAACAATTCCAAGAAGAACAATTTTTCGCATTCAACTAGACTCCTTGAATCCGACTGAATTCTGTATTATTCTCGGAACCAATTAACCGTACGATTCAACAGTCGGTTGCGTAGGGGCCACGGTAAAGCAAGATACTAATGTTTTGAGTTGTCGAGACCAGAAAATCCTCTCGAAGCAATGCTCGCGAATGGACAATCGGGTCGTAAAGCAGCGATTAAAAAAGCTCGTCTCGGCGGCGACAATCGATGCCATTGAAGCGATAAAACTCGCCAGATAACGTTCCAGAGTAAGAGCAAGCTACGGACTACGGGAAAACGAACGAGAGCGGTGACAGAGAAAGAGAGAAAGAGAGAAAGGGAGAAGGAGACGAAGCAAGGAGAAAGAGATTAATCTTGGCGCGTTCGTATTCAACGGAGGTCTCGCGGATCGTTGTTCTTGCTTGATACGCAGACACACGGAGACTTTCTCCGGAGGTCATCTCTCTCTCAGCGCGAGTATCAGCGGCGGTACACGGATACCCGCACAAAGACCGAGCTTATCCTTCGCGGTTGTCGTTCGCTCAACCCGTCCGTGACGTCATCGTAATTACTGAAATTACGTTGCTCCGCGAAGAATCCCGTCCCGACGTTCGCTCATTTACCGGAGACGAGAGCTATAGCGCGACCGATCGAGCGTGGCCGAGTCTCCTCGCAGAAAAACGGGATTTCGTTTCGAGATCTCCAAGAGTGATCCTCTGCTATCCTTCGCTGAAATCCTAGAGGAAGAACGTCGCTTGGCCCACGACGGTATTCGAACGATCTTCAAATCAAAATATTTTTTATCCCTTTACTTATCCCTTGCCTTGAGGGGGCAGACTCGTTTCCAGGATTGCAAGGGTGCGGGATGTGCCTTCTCATTTCTCAATAATGCAAAGATGGGGTTCGTCAGTAATGAAAAGTGCTAGATAAAAGATCGATCTAGGCCGCGATCGCCCTCGAAAGTCCTATTTTTTAACCGACTTCGAAAAAGAAGAAGGTTACTCAATTCGACCTGTATGTGCCTTTTTTGTTTTTTTTTCTATGTATGTTCACCGATTACACCGAGATGGATGGACCAATCGGTACGAAACCTTTTGCATCTTGTAGAGTATGTCCCCGGGGTGGTCCAGTTATAAATTTCTTTGCATTTTTTCATTCCTAACGACTTTTATTGCAAAAAAACGTAATGCT
>CM052200.1:2069030-2089586 GCA_028455805.1 Lasioglossum figueresi
TCTGCAAATACACCGCGAAGTCCGGATACTTCATACGTTTAACAATTATGTACACGGTGCGGCTCGACAGGTTTTTACTTAGAAAATGATATTTCTTTCTGCAAATACACTGCGAAGTCCGGATACTTCATACGTTTAACAATTGTGTACAGGGTGCGCTTCAAAAGGTTTTTACTTAAAAAATGATATTTCTTTCTGCAAATACACCGCGAAGTCCTGATACTGCATACGTTTCGCGAGGTTTGCGTTCTAAAATGGTGCATTTCACATGCGACGAGCCGATAATAAGAAACGCAGCCTGCGGCCCGGCCGTCAAATTAAAGGAAAATGATGGACAAGCGTGGCGACAGGTATGGCCGATGTGTTCGCGCGACACGTGTTTCCCCGCAATTAGTGTGAACGCGGCTTAAGGCGAACAGTGCGGCCCGTCTCGACGCGTCGCGTCGCGTCGCGTCGGTGCAGTTCGTATATACAATTGTACGCCTCTGCCTCGCCGCGGCAGTGCCAATAAATAAAACGATATTATGACCGGCGGCAACTGGTTTGCAATGCTTTCACCGGTATCTAGTGCAAAGTACTTAAGAGGCATGCTGCAGGCGTGCATTATCCGGGTGCGACGTACACGTCCGACGTCGCGTCGACGATATTTCACGCGTGTGCCCCGGACGTCGCGCGTCGTCGTTCTCTTTACCGATCGCCGCCGCCGGTTCGCCGATCGTTCATTTTCACCCGATCCCCCGCGAAACTAATTATGTACCAGACCGCGAATCCTATCTTGTTATTTATCTACGAAACTAATTATCGGGGACCGGCCGATATCCTATCTTGTTATTATTTATCCACCAAACTAATTACCAGCCTACGGATTTCTATCTTAATCGCCCGAACGGGGTCATCGATTAATTAATATTAATCATTTTAATGAAACGTTCACGTGGACATGCCGCTGCTATCGAATATACGCATAATTGATTAGTCTGCGATGTTGAGGCATATGGGAGAGCTATTACAATGAAATGCACAAGCGTGTACGGGAGTCTACTGTAATTTCCACGGAGGAGAAAGGCTTGCTCGCTATTCGAAGCAGAGAAGCAAACGATACGGTACTTATTTCTAAAAAATGATGCGACAATAAACATGCGAATCGCCAGAAGTGCCTCGAGTTTTCGAGTATCGGTGTTACCGTCGATACGAACGCTTGTACACGGCAGTCTTACGATTTGTCCCGGTTCACGACAAACGTATTTCGCAACCGAATGACTGTAATAAATGTGCTAATACCGAGCTGCCGGCTCCAAAGTGCCACTCACGGAATTATTAGTGTGGCCGTATCGGACAGTCGCCTTTGAATATTTCAGTTTGTAACGGATGTTGCATTTATTCTTGAAACTGCGGCCTGTCGACGTATCGCTCGGACACGTACAGACCGTGCTGCGAGACGGACGTCTCGGCTGACCATGAATGTCCGACCGGAAATCCCCCTCGAAAAATATTTATATCGGAGGTTTCTTTGCGAAATGGCCGCCGAGCGGCATTTAACGTACTCGTAGTCCCCAAACCGGTGAATACTTCATTTTCGTTCAATGTCAACGCCGCGAACGATTCTATTCGGTAGGTTTTAGTGTTACGACGTCGTAAAGGCTCGATAGATTGAACACCAGTTATGCCTGGAACGGGAATATGTATTTTTATTCGGCACAGGTCGTTCCATTTTCTTGTTTGTTACTGTGCTGTAATGCTGCTGCAATATCGATCAATGTATTATATGTAAGAGCCGAACTTCTGTCCGTTTCATAACATCCGCGTGTAAACTTTTCGACATGCACTACCGTCCATAAATATTTTACCACTTGACGGAATCGAATCTAAAAGTTTCTGTCAACGTTATAACTTAAATTACTTTGAAGTAGATCGAGTATATAATCTTTATTCATAAATATATGCCTTTCGGCGTTACATTTCTCTCTCCTTCCTTCCTTTCTCCATTCTTTAAACCTTTACATTTTCTTAATTTAATTTAACCCCCTCTACATTTTATCCTTTTCCCATCTTACCCTCCATGTCCTTCACTATTCCATACTGTTTATCTTAATTTAATTCTCCCACTCCTCCCTTTCCTTTTTCTCTACCCTTTCTCTTTTTTCTTTTAGCTTCCTGCCCCATTTTGCTCCTTTCCCCTTTTCATCCAAGATTTCTTCTATTTTTCCTTCTATTTCTTCCATCTCCCTGCATCTCCCTACGAGATGTTCCAACGTCTCCTCCTCTCCTCTGCACATCCTGCATACTTTCTTCCCTTCTTTTTCCCAGAATTTGTTTGCCCTTTCTTCGTTGCCGCACCTCGGTCTTGCCACTATCGTCACGCTATCCCCTTTTCTTCCTCTTTTTCCTGTCAGGTATCTCGGTCTCCCCACCGTTCTTATTTCCTTGAACCTGGGAACGCTTCTTGATTTCCATACCTTCTCTATCCTTTCCTGCTCTTGAACCTCCCTATCCCTACATATCGCTCTCTCCTCTATCGTTTCTTCCCCTTCTTCTCTCAATCTTGCCACCTCTTCCGTCCCTAAACCGCATCGCCAGAAATACCTTTTTCTTTCCTCTCCCCACCTATCTAGTTTTCCCTCTTCTTCGTCCTTTCTTCTTTCTCTCCAACATTCCTTCGGTATCTTTCGGTTTTCCTCCTTTCTTATTTTCTCCTCAAATCTGACCGCTCTCTTCCCCGCTTCTATTCTATCCTGGTGTTGTCCTTTCCACCCCCAGTATCCATCTTATGTATCTGTCTTGTATTCTCTCCATCTCCTCTCTTTCTTTCCATCCCCATATCTCCGCTCCATACACGAGTATGCCTTTTACCACCGCGTCAAAAGTAGATTGAGTATATCGATTGCAATCCCGCGGGATTGATGTGGGATTTATTTCAATAAATGGAATAATTATAGTCACCGAATTCCTAATGAAAGGGACTATCGTTGTAGGTGTTTAAAAAAAGGTGGTTCTATTTGAAAAAAGTCAAGGTGACCTTGATATCTCTAAAAAAAATGACATAAAAATAAAATTTTTTTGGCATCGTGTCAGCCCCATTGTACCATTCAACTTTGTCCTTACCATATTTCACGTATCTTTAGAAACAACAAAGATATTTGAGGTGCAAACGTTAGGTGACTCACCCTGTATGTATAATATATTTATGTATAATTCCGTTGCTGTGGCACGGCAACGGAAAAAGTGAAGAGCGCAGAACCGCGAAACAACGTATCATCGAAATAGTTCATCGTACGCGTCGTCATTCGCGAGATTTTGTTTATACGCGTAGTCCCGAAAAATTTGCGGGATCCCGCATCACCTATTTGAGAAATGAGGGACCAAGAAATGACGTTGGATCCCGCGGGATTGCGGGATCCCACTTTGCGGGATTGCAATCCCTAATTGAGTATAAATGTATATGATTGACATAGAAGCGTTATAATGCATTGGCATGTTAAGGATTTGACCAGTAAATAGATGAAAGTTATTGAATACTTCGTTCATCGATGTATGTATCCATCTCGCTGGGCGATGACGACGTTTACAATTTGAGGCAATCTAGCAACAAGATTTTTTAATGTTTCTTAGTGGAAATAGTAAACGGATAGAGCGCAGAGACATTTGAAACCACCATACTTAAGTGTGTTCGCTCGACCAGTTTTCGTTCAATTTTTCTTATTATCTTTTTATTCGCGGTAATCGATGTTGAATATTATCTGTATTATCGATTATTACTTTTATATGAGTGTATAAAAGAAATACTGTGGCAAAAGGTACATTGGGATGCCTTATTTTAAATATATTTTGTATATTTTCGATAAACTGAATATGTTCAAATTCATATGGACGGTACATATGTTAGCACTTTTTTTTATGTCCAGCTGCGCAGATCGATGTGTTAAAAAATACCCCATTCCATTTGGAAAACACAAAGTTAGCCTTCGTATGTCAGTCACGCGTCCGTTCTCGGAAAAATTAATAACATCAGAATTTTAACATCCGCGAGTAAACATTTTGACATACATATGTTAGTAACTTTTTTTTTATAACGAATGTCCAGCTGCATCAATTTATGTATTATCAAATACTTCATTTCGTTAAAAAAAAAAACAAAGTTCATCTTCATATTACCTTTAATTCAGAATATGCCCCGCTGCGAGTAACGAGAGCGAGAAAATCAAGATGTCAAAATCGGGTGAAACTCCCTGTGTTTCTCGACAGAACAGTAGGCCGAACCGATTTCTTTTTAAGATGTTGAGCATGCTATTATTCGCGTGGGAATGACGGAGTTATTTGTCTAGTTTATATATCGAGCTGAGAGAGTAATGGCTGTAATAAATCTTTAAGTACTTAATTTCTGTTTCGCTAAGTAAATCACTTTGATTTTATGTTTGCGCTGCTTTCCCTGAATAAATCATGCTGACTTTGTGCTGGTCTGGTAGTTAACCTGTTCATGTAATTCTCGCAACTTGTAAAACGGCGGATTAACTCTAAAATATTGATAGTCTGTTACACCTTCATTTTATTTCGCCGATTTACTTAACGTTGCTTTTTATTGGATCGGTGGATGGAAATTAATTCTACTTCGCAGAAAGATATCAGGAGAATAGAAAATTACTTAAATATTTGAATAATTATATCGATATACGTTTAAAAGTTATTAATTCATGCTCCATTGCCAGCATTTTTGGTATAATATTAGCTTCCGTAATAAAATTGTTGTAATCATTTCCTATGAATGCATCAATACAATTTCAATAAATGTACAATGAACGTACAGTGATAGGTTTACCGTGAAATGGGCAGGAAACGATTTTGTAAATTGTACAGGAACAAATAAAAACAAATAAAAACAAATAAAAATGCAGAATATGCGTGCAATACGAGCTTGACGAGTGTGTTAAATTTCAGCAAGAAGCTCGGATTTTTCGCGCTGCAGGAAAATAGAGGAATTCCCCAGATAAAAAAAGGTCGCATGGTGCGCTCGCGCGCCGAAGGCAACGATAAAATGGCTCGTAACTCAAGGCAAGGCAGAGTATTTTCGGGGCGAACATCCCTTCTCCGAACGGTTATTCCGATTCTACGGGGTGTAATATGTAAAGAGATACCCGGAGCTCGATGGTATCCGCGATTTCCTTCCAAAGTGCCGCGTCGATTTGGGAACCGCGAGAATGCTATTCCGCCCCGTATCACGAACGAGTGAATTATGCAGGAATTATTCTCGTCTCGGTGACTTTATACACGCTGCTACCGTTCCTTATTTATTGCGACTCTTATCCGTAATTATGCCGGTGCTCGTGTGTGCCCTGAGAACGTCGTACATCATCAGATTTTATGTAACAATATTTATTGTGTCTACATCGATATTTTCCACGGCGAGCAAAATTTATTCCTCGCCGTATCGATCGACTGTTTTAGTAGTCGCGCGAACTGCATAAAAATCAAGGGATAATAGCCCCAGTAACGGGTCTAGAAACGGCAATAAATTATTTTTTATACTGAAAAAAAGAAGTGTTTCATTTTTGCGGTCGCCGATCGTCGAGTTAATTGCGTCTGCGAAGAAAGCGACGCGCGGCAAGCGATTAAACGATTATTTTCGGAACTGCTTCAGATCCTGCAACATAGACACATCAACAGAGTCTAACCAATTTTTCTGCGATAAGAGACACACGTCCACTGGGCTCTCTCTCTCTCTCTCTTTCTACCTCTCCCGTTTTTTCGCGATCCCCTCGTCGTTCCGGTGTAATTTACCGACCACACGGTACACAAAAATACCGCACGTACCACAGTCTGCGATCGATCCCCCATAAAACGTCCGCAATATTTATCAACATACCGGGGTGTGTACACACTGCGTCCGCCCCCGCTTGCGCGACTTTTGGCAAGTCTCCCAGATACGTGAACGGTTTCGTGAATCCGTGGATCGCGCGGGTCGATCCTCGGGTCGATCCTCGTGTCTCAGGTGAAAGGGAACAAAGAGCGTGGGAGGGGAAAGGGCAAGTTAACTGGAAAGGCTAACGAACTAATTAAACTACTGTCCATCGTCGGATGAGAGATATCAAGCTTCCGTTTGCTCGTCTCTCTCCTCCAGCCAGCAGTTTCTTTCGGTCTCGTTCTAGCCTCCGTTTTCTTCCCCTCTTTCTTTTTACTTCTTCTTTCGTCTGGTTTCGTCGGGTTCTCTGTTACCTTGTGCACACGGTGTGGGACTGTTAAGGCGAGCCACGGAACCCAACCAGGATTAACGAGCCTTCGCTACGCATCCGTGTCGCGTTTTTCGAGCGACTCGTTTTTGCTCCTGTACACGAGCAAAGTCGACGAAGACGTCTCGACGGATGAATGGCGGACACCGCGACACCACGGTTACGATCGATTTACTGAATCACGGACGGGTGATTGATGGCGATGTACGAGAACCCGAAAATATAAGGGTCGGGTAGGGTCGGGTCTGTACCCGCGGGTACTCGAAATTTCGAGACTGACTTCATCGGATACGATCGTGAATTGAAAGTAATTAACCTTTAACATGCGAGTGATTACTCAAGAAGTCAACATTAAAGATTGCTGTACCATTATTCACAATGTTGTATACATTATTAACACTAGATTGCCCAAGGAAGTCATTTTGACTGCTTTTCAATTTCAATTAGAAAAACAATTATGTATATAATGACACAGCTTCTTAGAATTTTGTGACTTTTTGTACAACATATAAATGCGTTTATTAATCATTGTAGTTGCCTCCCCCTCCTTCATTTCCGGTGTATATATATATATATATGTGTGTTATACCTGTACTGCCCCAAAGCAGTCATTTTGACTACTTGGGAAATTTTAAATAATCAAATGACTTATATTATTGAATTGAGTAAATTTCTTATATGACCAGTTCGGCTCTGGATTGGAATAGCAGTTTATATTTTTTCGATTACCGTTACACGATAACATACAAGTTCATGATAAATTGTCGATTTGAAAATATACTTAATAAGTTGCAGTTGTTCGATAACTAAAGTAGTACTTGTTATTCGAATCTTTATGCCAGGCCTGCCCACGCGCCTCGTTCCCCTTGAACGCGCTATGTATGACTGTAAATAATATTAAAAATATTAAAAATTAATTTTAAACAAATTTCTTTACACGTTAGTTATTCTTTCACGATGCAGTCATTTTGACTGCTTTGGGGCAATATAGGTATATACTAAGTTTCAGTCTTTCTACTGTTAAAAAGAAAAGCGCAACATTCGTATTTGTTAGACTAAATGGTTACATTTATTTGAATGCTTAAATATTGATTACAAACGAATCAAATTATATTTCATTTAAAAAGAAAAGCGCTACATTCGTATTCGTTGGACTAAATGGTTACATTTATTTGATTGCTTAAATATTGATTACAAACGAATCAAGTTTTATTTCATTTAAAAAGAAAAGCGTAACATTCGTATTCTTTAGACTAAATGGTTACATTTATTTGAATGCTTAAATATTGATTACACACGAATCAAATTATATTTCATTTAAAAAGAAAAGCGCTACATTCGTATTCGTTAGACTAAATGGTTACATTTATTTGAATGCTTAAATATTGATTACAAACGAATCAAATTATATTTCATTTAAAAAGAAAAGTGCAACATTCGTATTCGTTAGACTAAATGGTTACATTTATTTGAATGCTTAAATATTGATTACAAACGAATCAAAATATTTCATTTAAAAAGAAAAGCGCTACATTCGTATTCGTTAGACTAAATGGTTACATTTATTTGATTGCTTAAATATTGATTACAAACGAATCAAATTATATTTCATTTAAAAAGAAAAGCGTAACATTCGTATTCGTTAGACTAAATGGTTACATTTATTTTAATGCTTAAATATTGATTACAAACGAATCAAGTTTTATTTCATTTAACACTAGATTGCCTAAGGAAGTCATTTTGACTGCTTTTCAATTTCAATTAGAAAAACAGTTATGTATATAATGACACAGCTTCTTAGAATTTTGTGACTTTTTGTACAACATATAAATGCGTTTATTAATCATTGTAATTGCCTCCCCCTCCTTCATTTCCGGTATATATATGTGTTATACCTGTATTGCCCAAAAGCAGTCATTTTGACTACTTGGGAAATTTTAAATAATCAAATGACTTTTATTATTGAATCGAGTGAATTTCTTATATGGCCAGTTCGGCTCTGGATTGGAATAACAGTTTATATTTTTTTGATTACCGTCACACGATAACATACAAGTTCATGATAAATTGTCGATTTGAGCATATACTTGATAAGTTGCAGTTGTTCGATAACTAAAGTAGTACTTGTTATTCGAATCTTTATGCCAAGTCTGCCCACGCGCCTCGTTCCCCTAAATCCCCGTAAATAATATAAAAAATATTAAAAATTAATTTTAAACAAATTTCTTTACACATTAGTTATTCTTTCGCAATGCAGTCATTTTGACTGCTTTGGGGCAATATAGGTATATACTAAGTTTCAGTCTTTCTAGTGTTAAATAGATTAGATGACTAATTGTACCCTGCCACGCGTTGCTGTGGCTCAGTCTGGTTAAATGGAAAAGAAAGAAAAGAGAAAACGCACGTTTCTAATATGTTTAATTTCGCAATGCTTGTGGGTATACAATATTTTTTGTTGTTTCATTGTCTGTTCAGGTATATAGAAACACGCGCGTATTCGAATGCAACGTTGTGTAAACATTTCAAAGCAATCGGTGAAGAACCATCATATTATCTATATAGATTGCATCAGCTCGTGTCCGATTTTCATAGATGTCCCAACATATAATTAGAAATGTAATTCATTAATAAAGCTGTATTCTTTCAAATTTAACCAATGCAAGAACTTAGGCAAAGATCTAAGTATTGTATGAGATATTATACCTATTTTATATCCATAAAATAAAAATGAACAGAAAGAATGGAATTATTTTAGGTCGACAGAAATGTTTCATTTTCGAATTAAAATAGCTCCGAGTGCAAAGGGTTAAGTTTCGATAGACCTCTAGTGACTAAAAGTGAAGTGTCGCCAGGTCAGAGGAATAGACTCGAATCGGGGGGTAAGAGTTACCCTTTCTCTGCCAATATCGGATTAATCACGCGTCATTGTGACTGAGGATGGGATCAAGTACCTCGCAAACAGGTTCGGACTTTGATTGATTGAAAAACAGAAATAGTACTCCTAAGTATACTCGAACATATGCCAGACAGTTTCAAACCTTTTACAAGTACTTTGGTAAACGAAAACAATACTTGCAAGTATATTCGAATCTTGGTCGAACAGATTCGAAACTTTTATGAATATCTACTATGCAGTTCTGATTTCCAAGATTCGAGTACTACTTGTGAAAGATTCGATTCTTTTCAACATCGAAATACTTATAAGTATCTTTTCGAAACTTGTAAGTACTCGTTCCGAGGTTCGATATTAATTTGTATAAAATGAATACTTTTCAAATAAAATCATTGAAACGTTATTGCTTTTAAGTAGCAATCGAAACCCATGAAATGAAACTTGGTTATTGAAATTGACTCGGATTCGTGAGTACATATTGAACTCGATTCCATCCCTACTTGCAAGTATATTCGAATCTTGGTCGAACAGATTCGAAATTTTTATGATTACTTACTATGCAGTTCTGATTTCCAAAATTCGAGTACTACTTGTGAAAGATTCGATTTCTTTCAACATCGAAGTACTTATAAGTACCTTTTCGAAACTCGTAAGTACTCATTCCGAGGTTCGATCTTAATTTGTATAAAATGAATACTTTTCAAATATAATCATTGAAACATTATTCCTTTCAAGTAGCAATCGAAATCCATGAAATGAAACTTTGTTATTGAAATTGACTCGGATTCGGGAGTACATATTGAACTCGATCCCATCCCTACTTGCAAGTATATTCGAATCTTGGTCGAACAGATTCGAAATTTTTATGACTACCTACAATGCAGTTCTGATTTCCAAAATTCGAGTGCTACTTGTGAAAGATTCGATTCCTTTCAACATCGAAGTACTTATAAGTATCTTTTCGAAACTTGTAAGTACTCATCCCAAAGTTCGATATCAGTTTGTATAAAATGAATACTTTTCAAATATAATCATTGAAACATTATTCCTTTCAAGTAGCAATCGAAATCCATGAAATGAAACTTTGTTATTGAAATTGACTCGGATTCGGGAGTACATATTGAACTCGATCCCATCCCTACTTGCAAGTATATTCGAATCTTGGTCGAACAGATTCGAAATTTTTATGACTACCTACAATGCAGTTCTGATTTCCAAAATTCGAGTGCTACTTGTGAAAGATTCAATTCCTTTCAAGATCGAAGTACTTATAAGTATGTTTTCGAAACTTTTAAGTACTCATCCCGAGGTCCGATATCAGTTTGTATACAATGAATACTTTTCAAATATAATCATTGACACATTATTGCTTTCAAGTAGCAATCGAAACCCATGAAATGAATCTTGGTTATTGGAATTGACTCGGATTCGTGAGTACATATTGAACTTGATCGTATCCCTAATTGCGATGCATGCATAACAGATGAAACGTGTCACGTGATCGGACCGTGGCCAAAGCGTGGTGGAATAGCCTAAAGAGTGGAAGCTTTAATCTGGCGATTCTAGTAGTGATTGATCACTGGAATCCTCTTTTCACGGCAGTTCGGATTGGACTCGCGTGCAACCCCACTGCAACCATGTGATTTACTTGAAAATTTAATAGGCCTGGTGTTTGCCACAATGTAAGCTCTCCAAACGTTCCGAGGCTTCGGTGTTTCCATTAATGCGGTTTCATCGGAATTTTCGCAGCCCAGCCCAGTTCGTTGAAATGTGAACGCGTTGAAACTTTGAAGCGTTCGCTGTATGGTCGTTGTAGAAGTTCTCGAACCTTTTTCAGTTAAACTTAATCGGCAGTTTTACTTGAAACCTTTAATAGCCCCGTCGCCACGTCGACGTAGAATTTCTGCAGTTTCCAGTTTAAAAACTCGAAACGGCTTGAAACTTCGATGAAATTTTAATCATGGTGTTTGTCGCAACGCGAATGCGTGATGTTTTCATTAACGTGGTTTTGTGAAAATTTTAATGGTCCTGACGTTTTCCACGATGTTTCCATATTGAAATTTTAATGCGTTAGTGTTTACAAGACTTCACGAGTCCTGTGCTTGCAGTCTTTTACAGTCCCGGTATTTCCAATAACGTGGTTTTGTTGAAGTTTGTAATGGTTCTGGCTAAACTGTACTACTTTAGAAATATTAATGGATTTGATACACATATACAACGATAATAAATCGTACGTTTTCGACGTGGCAAATCTTTCTAAAACCAGGACGATCCAAATGAAATTGAAGCTCTTCGTACGAAAGAACGTAATGTTTTTCATTTCAATCTCACTCAATGTTTTCATTCCATCTCGCCCGACTTTTAATACCAAAAAGTACGTCGTTCAACATTTCCTGTTTGCCGATGTTAAACGGACAAACATTTTCCAGCGAAAATACATTTTTAAGCCGCCTGGACACACCGACATTTCGCGTAAAATGTCGAAAATGCAATCGTTCCACTCAGAAAAATGAAGTCCGAGTGCAACGAACGTTACGAATTTCTGTGAAACCGTATCGCAAGTTCGACGACGCGACGGTCCGCCGATAAACTTCGTGATTCGGTTCGAGCATTGATACATAGGACTCTTGAAGGATTACCGAAGAAGATAAATCGAGGGCTTCGAGTTTGAATAGGAAGATATTTAATTGGGAGTTCGAAGGCAACTTCTCCGCGGGGAAAGTTTCGGTTTACCCGAAGAATTCGGAGTTTATAGGTTATTCGATAGAAAAACAAATCGGAAGTTCCGAGTTTACGGAAGAGGAGCTTAAACTCGAACCCGTGGAAAATTGGGAACACGGCCGGCTCTCGACAAGAACCACAATTAGACCTTTCAAGATTCGTTCTCAAGAAAACACTGGCCGACAAGACGGAAAACACGTGCAGAATGTTCGAGAACGCTCGCTATTAGAACTCCAAACAAATAAAACACTCATGGTAGACTTAAGATCTGAAAATAATATTATAACTGCTATATGTACATAGAAGAACTACTATCTCAGCTTAAAGATTTATTATTTTACCATTTTTAGGTACGAAGGTGGATATCTAACATTTCTTTACTAAAACAGAATTATTGATTATGTTCAAATATTAATAGCTATACTAATTTAGATGATTACGAAATGGAATCTGTGTGAAAGTGTTCTTTATATCTACTTTTAAAACTTTGGAATATAAGAATTTACACAATTTTTTTAAAACACTTGAAAATCGCTAACGAATGAATCCCGTTTCAGAGACTGTTTAACCCTTTGCCGTATCATTTTCTTTACAGTTACAGTGATTAAAACGTCCTTGTCCCCAAAAATGTCGTAGAATAAACAAGATTTATTGTTTGTATCGCTACATTTATTTTAATGCTTAAATATTGATTACAAACGAATAAAATTTTACTTCGGTTAAAAAGAAAGGCGTAACATGTTTGTAACTTTGTTTGAAATCTTCATCACGAGTGTGACTCGTTAAAATACGGCAAGGGGTTAAGAACGCCAACCGCGTTATAAACTGTCTTAACTTTCGATGAAGTAGAGTACTTCACTGGTGTACAAATAAAAAAAAAACGATACTGAAATCTCATTCTTGTGGGATGGGAAGTTTTCGGCAGTAAATCGGATGTGCCTTAAAATTATTTATTAGAATGTACAACTATACTAGAAACAATTAATCCACGCGACTACTCTATGCTTTCGCTGTCGACGACCGTAGTCCTTCGCTGCGTAAAACCACTCTGGCTCTGTCTTTGCGTAAAACAGTCTTTATACCCTCGGCTTCATTTTTCCTCTCTCTCTTACTCATTCACACCTAGGGATTGCAATACCGGACCAAAAATACAATACCGGTATTCGGTATTTTTTTAAACGTTGTACCGTTATACCGGTATCAATACCGGTATTATGAATTTTCATGAAGGTACAAAAACACAGTTGTTTAATAGAAAAAAACATTAACTAATTTATTGACTTCATATCTTTGAAATGTGATTGTAAAAGACATAATGCATCTATTGAACTGTCATTGAGCCTCGAACGTATGTTTCTGCACAAATTACCTGCGGTTGAAAATGCTCTTTCCGCATCCACGATGGTTAATGGTACCGTTAATAACGAGCGATATACTTTCTCTAAATATTTTCCTCGATGTCCTTCATCTTCTAACAACTCGGTCTCTCGTCCGACGGTTTTGGATAAATCTATTTTTTGTATTATTTTTGTATTATCGTTCGTGGCAATTTTTTTCTTTATAGCTAATTGTAATTTCTTCTCGAGAGACAATTATTTTTCGATATTAACATCAACATCGTCTTCAACGAATTCTTCTGGATAGGTTTGCGTTTGGTTTCCATAAATGTTTTTGTAGAAATTGACGACGAACTTAATTAGATTTAACCTTGTTAGCTTCTTTTCTTCCTTTCCGTTTTCTTTTTTAAAGTCGTTATAATTATGTAAATAACTTAAAATATTTCCTAGTTCGCTATGCCTTTCCTGTATACGAATTTTCAATGCACTGTATAATTCCGCAGACTGGCGTGTCCTGATCTTCAAGCGATCGCAACATAAAATTTATTGCTGCATTCGCTGTTAACGAGTTGGAATCCTTCCGACATAATGCTTCCACAGCCAGACTTTAATTTAAAAATCGTTCCATCGTTAATAACAAACTGTTCCAGCGTGTTTTAGAATCTAATATTAGCATAAGTTCTTTTTTTATTTCGGTAAGTATATATTTTTGTAAAACGGCGTTTTTAGTAGGGGAACGTTTAAATATTTTAACAACTTTCCGGATTTTTTTAATTACAGGAAGCAATCCTTGGTAAGTTAATATTTCGTCCTCGTTACTATTATCTTCGTCATATTCAAACGAGGTATTTTCAACAATTGTATTATTATTTTCTTCGTTGTCGCTCTCTTCGAAATCAGAATCAGAAGTTTCTAAATCCAGAGTATTTTGCTTCTTTTTCTCTTGATTTTGTTGATATAGCACACTGATTACTCCAAGTTGAATTCCATGAGCATAGCACAATTACTGATTTGCATCGATCAACTTCCCAACTTTTTTCATCACCGTTGCTCCATCGGTAGTTATGCAGACAATATCTTCTTGTAGAGATAATCCATGTTCCTCCAATTTGCAGTTGACTACTTCTACACATTTTGTAGCTGGCATACTTCCTGAGACATGTGTGAGTCCTATATTCGCAGTCGAGCGACAACTATACTGTGATCATCGAGATCCGCCTTTATAGGCAGAATTAAAACGGTCTAAAAAGTATAAAATAATTTAAAAAAAACGGACTAAAAAGTATAAAATAATTTGAAAATAAAAATAAAAATTTGAAATTGTGAATTTTCAATAGCTGTGAAAATACTTGTAAGATTTAAAACGAAAAACGTAGGGCGCAAGATAGTAGTAAGGAGTGTAGAGAGTAGCAGCCGTTGAGAAATCTCACAACAGTTCATATCATTTGCGAAGCAATAAAATTTTTAGTAATTTAGGTGAACTATTTTAGTAATGTAGGTGAACTATTCATGCATCAATTATCTATTGCATGCGCCCCACGTTTTTCGTTTTAAATCTTGCAAGTATTTTCACAGCTATTTAAAATTCACAATTTCAAATTTTTATTTTTATTTTCAAATTATTTTATACTTTTTAGTCCGTTTTTTAAAAATTATTTTATACTTTTTAGTCCATTTTATTTTTATTTTTTTTCAAATTACTTTATACTTTTTAGACCGTTTTAAAAACGTGGTATTTTTTTAAAAATTTATTTTTATTTAAATAATTATTTCTTGCTTTTTAATCTGGTTTTATTTATACTGTCAAATTGTCTACTATCTTCATTCTATATCAAAAAATATAAGTTGTGCTAAAGACCGGTCATTTGACCGGTCGCGGTAGGAATAGGTATACTTGAAGTGTCGGTAGGAATATTGTTAAATAAAAGATATAACTTGCAAATTCAGAGAAAGTATATTTTATTAATTTCATTATTTATTAATTATTTAATACATTGCGAGCAAACATCCTCAACTAACAGCGTTAAATATTAAATAGGGTAATCAGGACACCTATATGTAAAGAAGCACAATTTTTGGCTGAAAAAATATTATACCCCAAATGTCTATATAAAGGTGTTCGACGGAGAATCTCGGTGTAACAGTTCTTTCGCTTGCTAAACAAACATTAGTGTAATACGTATCGATAACAAACGCCTTAATAAAATGTCCAACATAAAGGTTCGACGGAGAATCTCGGAGTAACGGTTCTTTTTCGCTCGGTAAACAAATATTAGTATAATACTTTATAAACACAACACTACCTATAGAACAAAGCTAAACAGCTTCGCTGTGACGCCATCGATGAGCAGCGCGGCGATTTACTCGAAATAGTAAAATTCACTGAAAAAAATAATACACATATTTATATCATAAGCAATAACTTCACTTAGTTTCTAATAAATATGTAACTACTACTAAAAAAATTCAGTCTAACGTTTTACTAATATTCTCAAAGTTCCAGTTGACTCTAACTGATACAGTTCAATTTTTAAACATATTCAAATGGATGGCTGCGCGTTGATAATATAATACTTTCAACAAATTTTGTAACTTTTTCAAGGAAAAATATTTAACGCAAAATATTCAATGACATACCTTGTGATTTGGTGGCTTCCCTGTGAAAATCCTCATTAACGAACTGCTCATTTTTTTTTTGTGGACTTTATTTCTGACACTTTCAAACACAGACTCTTTAAGTTCTAATCTCGTACTCGATATTTTATTATTACCTGTATTATACATGCTCCCCTCCGTCAAATATACTGAGCTTCGTCGGGGCGAAGTGGGTCCGTAGAGTGGGGACGAGTCAGAGTGCGCACGCATAGTAAAGTAGAGAGTACGCGGCAATAGTACGAGACGTAGTCCGCGGGGGGTGAAAAGGTAAATATTTAATTGTTCTTTGCTCTGAAACAGATAGACTTTTAAAAAATTTTTTTTTTGAATAATGCATTGTCATCCAGTTCTGAGCCATGTATTTAATTTCAAGTCTCTAGCTCATCAGGAAGTTAGTTTAAAATCAATTGCAAAATTTGCCGCCGAACAGACAGACAGACAGACAAACAAACAAGAAAGCGAGCTAATAAAAACGTGGTAAAAATGCCTCAAACGTTGTCGTTCATCGCCACAATGTTGCAAAAAATACAGCGGCATCGATACCACGCCGAAAAGAGCGCAGTGTCTTCAGCAGTCACCGCGGCAATGTGCTTTGATCGGCAAGCACAAACACACATCGTGAGCGGCGAACGTATTTCAAATAAGAGTAGATGCCCAAAAAATATATTTATTATTTACAGCTAATACCGAAAATACCGGTATTTTAACTTAGCAAATACCGGTTTCACGAAATTGCAAAATAGCACGAAATACTGGTATTCGGTATACCGGTATACCGGTATTGGAATCCCTATTCACACCCCTTAAAACTAAGCAGTCAATGGAGATAAACCAGATACAGGCCTGCATCGTGTTATTTTGTCCCTCGCTCTACCTAACTAGAGGCCCTATCATAAACATGGACCACTTGGTCCTACGGCGTGCACTCGCAATCCTACATCATTTTTTTTTAAATCTTAGAACAGATTTATTACAACGTTAGGTAATATTATACAAACAGAAAATTATATGGTAAGAAGTACTGACGATATAAACGTAGAGGTAGAGGTGTGCAATTATCTTTTTTCCCCTTTTGGGTGACACCTAAACACGCAAATTACAATTATTTAAGAAGGATATAATGCGATGACATGCCCCAATATTGGGCCCGGCTAGAAACAAGGAAACATCCAAAGGTAACTGAAATCTTAATTTGTGGAGTTTCTCCAAAAGTACTAATCTTTGTGCATTATATAAGTCACACTGCCAAATAACATGGTTGAGGGTTTCACTCTCCGAGTTGCATCTACACATTGGGTTATCAATGAAGCCAATACGGGCTAGGGAACTGGCCAAATGATAACGATCAGCTCTGCATCGGTTTATAGAGACGATAAAGTGACGAGGTAAATTTATGCCTTTGAACCAAGGACGACGGTTATTCCTAAAATAGTGCGCAAAATAATATTTTCCTTTAAACAACCCTTGCTTTCTAATTAAGGATAGAGTATTGGTACAGGTGTTTTTCATAAAGAGTTCGTACAGATCGGTATAAGGAACTCTCAAAATGTTTAAGGAAAGGGAAGTAGTGGCACTTTTGGCCAGGCTATCTGCTATCTCGTTGCCCCAAACACAATCCTACATTCTTCAGACCTTTAACTACGTTGGACAGCAAAAAATTGTTCGACTTACGAAAATTCTTGAAATCGACTATTTCCCGACTTTTCGGTCCAAATAATGTGCACTGGTTTGATTTTGCCGCGATGTTCGCCTCGTTGCTATCCGCGATCTTCGCTCCACTATATTTATCCTCTTGGAAGGGGTCGCAAGGGGCAGGACAAAAGAAGGAAACGTTTTCAGGAGCGAATTGAGCAGCATCGCGGCCACGGAGCCGTTGCACTGAATTCGCGCGAACGTCAGCGAGGCTAACAAACTTTTTATCTAAAAGTTCGGCTGTTCCAGCGAGCGAATTACAAAAACAGTGGCTGGCCCACTTTACGGATGAATACTCTCGCGAGTCGGTGCACTCCTCGTGCTCCAGATACCCATGGAGAACCGTCCGCATAGATGGAACAATCCTGCCTCGCGGCCTGTGGAATCGAGTTTGTCCCTCCTTTATAATCGTTCTGCATTGATTCGACGATATCGCGGATTCGTATCTGACACCATGAACAACTCGATCCTAGCGCGGAATCGCGTTCACCGTATCGAAGGAACGGGACCTGGGGAGAAACTATTGTCGCGGTTGAATGGCGCAGATGGAGAAATTGATAAGAATAATAATCCGATTTATTTGTACGCGTGCTTCCTTCTTACCCGTTCTTTTACGGTCGCGTACTCCATTCGCAGAACGGTGTCGATCCATCTGGCACAGGGGCAAATCTTTCTTGAAACATATATCGCAATGTTGTCTTTCAACCCTTTCGTCAATCACCAAATATTTCGACGATATTCGCTGACGCACTTTCTAGTTTTACTGCACACTTTTACGCTGGAAATGTTTATCGATCCACGATCATCCGAGAACGCAAAAATCTAGAATAATTTCGTTTCGAACGAGACACCCTGTATACATATACCTCTCTCTCTCTCTCTCTCTCTCTCTCTCTCTCTCTCTCTCTCTGTCTCTGTCTTCACACATTTTTCTGTGCTCTTTATGCAATTTTCCGTGACACAAAATCGTTACTCGGAAAACATCGCTCATCGCGTACATAAAAATTCCGTAATAAACAGAACGGACGCGTACATACATACTTACTTATTAATTCACCATCAATCGCGAAACTTAATCTCCCAATTGAATTCTCAAGCGATCCTCTATCAAATCCACCACCGGCCCCAGCTCGATCCACTCGATCCTGGATATCTGATAAACTCTATCGCGTATCGCGTGTCATCGGCAACGCGTTGAACATGTATGCGCGCGGCACGATTACCCCCCGCGTTATCGCCACCAAGATCAAGGGAGCCGATTAGCATGCATTCATTTATTCGTTTACCGATACGCGACGGCTTCCTAATTGAATAGGCGATTCAGTGGGCAGCAGCAATGTCTCGGCGAATAACGACGTAATTGCCCGGGTCCCGTTCATTATTTCCACCGTGCATCCCGATGGCCCGGAAACCACCGAGGTCGAATTCTGACTACGATGGTCTCTCTGTATGTATGTGTGATTTTACATACGTTGGCTCACACACAACCGGACGAACAATAATAATGGACACACACGTCCCCAACGATTTCCGATGAACACCGACCCCATTTCTCGTACTCAAGATATCGCAGACGACTTACCTCTCTTCGAGGCTTCGAATGAAACAAATTTATACCATTTTGAGACACCCTGTAGACAGAATTAAATATTTTACGAGACTTTGAAGTCATTTTTTAAGAGAACGGGTCACTCGAGACCCTTTCGTTCCCCGTCATGCATGCTATACAATGCAAAGAAAAAATAAATCTTCAAATCGAAGGTCAAGGACATTTTTACCAATCTCCATCGATTCAGAGATGCAGAATCACGCCTCTACAACCGTTGTGTACATAAGATCTAGTTTTTATATTAAAATTTGTCGCGATCGACTTGTCATAGTCGTAGTCTAAGCGGCGAGAGGGAGGTGTGAATTACATACTATGTTTACACACTGTGTTCCAGTACGAGGTGCACTCTCGCGAGCTATGGCTAGATAAGCAAAATATATGTTCAAACATACGTATCTACCTACGTGATAAACAATATAATTATTTAACGGGCCAAAAAGATCACGTCCAAGAGAATTGAAATAACACGAGTAATTGATGACAATATTAGTTCGAATTAGCTACAGATGAAGACAGATTTAGAATTAAAAGATTTATTTTATTACCTTAACACTTTACCTACCGGAAGCCTATTAATAGGATTTTCAATAATTGTGCTGTACCAAAAGAAAGCATAGAAATTTTCTTTTACAGTAATGTCCACATTACTGTCCAACAGCCGTATTTTTGGTTGACAGTAATCTGGATCCTGGATCGTATTTTTGTTACTTCAAAGGCGATTCCGAACATAGAGAAGGATTAATTGAAATTCAAAGGTGAAGCCGAACATAGAGAAGGATAGAATGAAATTCAAAGGAGAGTCCGAACATAGAGAAGGAAGAATGAAATTCGAAGGAGAAGCCGAAGTCTCCGAAGTCTCTTTCTTTCCAATACGCTGTCGTTCCTTGCGACCGAAACTTGAATCGTCGATTTAACCACTAAATACAATTGGAATTATATCGTGTTTGGTCTTATATTAAACAGAACAATGCCAGAAATACGATAGTGAAATTTCATTTAAAAAAAATGAAAATTAAGAAAATTGAAAATTTCGATTCATTCGAGTCAATGTGTGGTGCTTACACCGATATACCCGAGCCGAGATCAATCATCGCCAGTTGGCCGCCAGTTGGCCGCCAGTAGAGTGGGTAAGCACTCGTCTTAGAACGTAGTATAAACACACGACAGTAATGCGGACATCACTGTATTCACATGTATATAGCAAAACCGGTGTGGTGTTTACACCGATATACCAGAGCCGAGATCAATCATCGCCGCCTTCGGCGCGGCGCGGCGTTGGCCGCCAGTGGAGTGGGCAGGCACTCGTCTTAGAACGTAGTATAAACAAAGGACAGTAATGCGGACTTCACTGTACAGTAATGTCCACATTACTGTCCAACAGCCGTATTTATGGTGGACAGTAAGATTGGTGTGTACATGTATGATCGT
>CM052200.1:2115994-2130279 GCA_028455805.1 Lasioglossum figueresi
AGGGCAGTTTTGACCATCTTACTCGGCTATGCCCTTTGTGTCCAGAGGTTTTTGCGGGCATCGAATCATCGCGCGTCCCTGTTCTCGGTTCATTTGGTCAATAAAAATCGTGGGGAAAGCGCTCGGTAACGTCGGCAGTACAACTTTCCACGAAAAAAACGAGGAGAAACGGGGAAAAAAGGAAAGAAATACCAATCATGGTGGATCGACCATTAGCAGTCGCGGAAAAATCGGCAAACAGGGATCGGAGGCCTGGATACCGGCGCCTGCCTTGATCAGCTGTCCCCGTGTTAATTAATCCGCGACTCGGGAGCCGTGCTCCGTCGGTCGGACAATTCGATTTCAGCGCGAGAAGCACCTGTCGCAGTCGGGCCGATGTTCCGTGTCGTGTAAGCGCGACGGAAGCCGGGGTCGTTCAACCGAGAGCGGGAAAAAAGGGGAACGAGGAGCTGAAAAAAAAACGCGAGAGAGCAAGCGAGAGAGAGAGTGGGGGGGGAGGGAAAAAAGAAGGGAGGAAAAAAAAACAGAATCGAAGGGGAATTCAATCGATATCGGATTACAGATTGAGCTCGACGGGCCCGAAAGTTAGGGGCGGCGCGCCGCGCAGCAATCCTTTCCCGGCCCTCCAATCCGCTTAACTTCGCGGATTCAACTGCGAAACTTATCGGATCGTTCGAGCAACGGTTGATTCGAAATCGGCCCATATATCTGCGGTATCGGTAATGTATTCCGGCCGGGACGTCCAAATTCGACCGCCGCATTCATTTTCCCTTTTCTCCCGCCTTTTTTTCTCTTGTGAAATCGTGACCGACACCCTCGCGGTCACTTCCGCTTTCGAGTCTGATAGCGAGCACGACAATGGCACCTTGATTAGGACCACGGTTCATTTTTTCAGTTTCTTTCTCATTTTTCGCGTCTCGTCGCGAGGATGAATTTTAAATTTGGGCTTTCGAAAATCATTCTTCGTTCGGGAGATTGCAACGAGTACCGATTAACAATTTAATTGTGATTTCGATGCAGGTATAGTCCTGCCGATGCACAATTCTCCCGAAGGCTACAAAGAGGTTGATTGCAATACGGAATACGAGTCTTCCGCGCAGTTTTTCTTTTTTTAGAACACAGTTGGTCACTTGCGCTTTTTGCGTGAGTCGTAGAAATGACAATGGTACCTTGATCGAGGACTTTTCGTCTTTGATTCTCGTTGGATAAGTGAATACAAAGTTTGTGCGTATATTTCTGTCAAAATTACTATAGTATGTGCAGTCTGGTTTTCATAAAACAAGTAATATCGTTTTCAACCCCTCGTGCACGTAATATAGGGTTTAGCTTAATTTCACCGCTTTTCGATGAAAAAGAAACGAGTATTTCTGAACTTTACAACGGATTGCATCGAGGTGCATCGCTGGCCATTATGTGGATCATTTTTCAGTCAGACCGGCCAGTTTCACTTTCAACGAGACGTTTCGGGCGCCGGTTTTGAAGGACAGGGACGCGACGATGTCCTTTTCGTCGAGGTTTGTAAAAACGGGAGGACACGAGCAGCATTCCTCGGAATCGCGTTGCATAAACGCGGCACCAGACGCTTTCTAAAAGGTAAACTGCTATTATTTAAACGCATTACCGGAATTGCATAATAAACAGGGCTCCCGAATAAATAAGCCGTGGAACATTGCACAACGCCAAGGTGAACTGTTACAACAGGTCCGCGAATTTATGCATCGCTCCCCGAAGAACAAGTCTTAATTAATGCAGTTTCGTTTTTTACAATGACGATTTCGCGTCGGACGACGGCCGCCGGTTAATTGGCCACCGTGACCATTATGCGAGGAATCGGGTAATCTAGATTGTAACATTCACGGATTTACGAGAGGTTTACGCGTAATTATGGAAAATTGCTGGCTGATATCGAAAATACGATCGACTTATTTTTCCTTTTACCGAATTCTATTGAAATCTGATACGCGGCAACAGTTTCATTATCGGAGCGCCATTTAATTAAACGGATTTTAAATATCGCGGATAACTTCGTCCGCTTCTCTTTCCGAATTACAAAATTTCACGGTCGTTGCGATCTGAAAAACTTTGTACAACATAATTCGCTGAAACAGATTGCGCCAAAAATAAGAAAATCGAATTACACGTCGACTCGTATTAAAAACTTTTTAATGTTTTAAAATTGGCAAACTTTGAATTATTTTAATTATCATGAGAATCGAATGAAACGTTTGAATTTTTCTGGTCGGGATAAATACTGTGATAAATTCTTTTACCGAAGGGAAGCAATAGCCACGGTGAAGGTTCGATAAAGGCTCGACAATACGACGTTGCATAACAGAATGCCACGCGGAACCACGACGCTGCGATTGCGGTCATTGTGTCGTCATTGAATCGCAACAATGGCTTTGGCAAAAAACGATGCGCGTGTAATCATCGCGGCAGAGAGGATCGCTTCGTAGAGTCACGATGAAACGGCCATTGATTCGTCATTCATACGTACACTTCCGCGATGGCGTCTCACTTTTACACACGCTACACAAACGTTCTGTTCCCTTGATAAAACACTAATTCAATTTAGATGCATATATTCGCGAAAGCCGTCACATTAAAACAATTTAGAAACATTAGTCGATTGCTTTGAACTTGTCAAGATTATTGAAGAGAAAGGAACATTCAATACGTCTACTGTTTCCTGAAATTAGTGACACGACAGATGTTTCGACGAATTTGTATTTTGGCCAAAATTTTGATAAACCGAGACGAAGAGAAACGTCATTTTTTGTATGGATAATTTTTAACCAGTCTTTGAGACTTCAAGAGCAAACATTTCACCCCTTCGCCCTATTTCCTGTAGTTTCTACACCCTCGACTTTTTATTCTCGCCGACTTTCGAAAAACAAAAGCTCTTTCTCGCGCCTTCTACCTTAAGAAACCGAAGAAAAGCGTCCCCGAGGAATCTGTAATTTCTCTTACAAAAGACAGGTGACACTATCAAACTGAGAGGGCAGCGTTCTCCACTCGCCACCCGATACGTTTCCCGTCCCGGTTTCGTATTTCCGGTCTGCGAGACAGCGAATGGCACATACACACGCAGACAATCAACCTTCCTGTATACACAGGGTGTCCAAAGCTTTTTCTCTCAAACAATGTCAGTATGCTCTGCGAGTAAAACTAATGCATTCCTCGCTGAATCGATCATTTTTTTTATGTCAACTTCCAGGGATTTTACTGAACATGAAACGTGATACAGAGGCGCGAGATTGGAGGGGATGTAAGTGATCGTTTGAACGGTGTCGAATTTATTTACAAAATATGGATATCTCAACCTTATTTATCATCACGTGAATTCTTGATTTTTATCAGGAAAATTATTTGTCGGGCCAAATAGAGGTTCTACTGTGTCGCGCATTAAACAAGTGAATGCATCTCGAAGTGCATCGTGTTTGGTCTCATTTCAATAAGAAAAACGTCACAAATTTGCTAGTGAACGCTTCGTGACAAGACAATAAGAAATAACAAACTTATTCACTGGATTGGAAATTTTCCCGGCTAATGATTCCCGGATCATTTTTTATGTCAATTTCTAGGGATTTTACTGAACATGAAACGTGATACAGAGATCGCGAGATTGGAGGGGATATAAGTCATCGTTTGAACGGTGTCGAATTTATTTATAAAATATGGATATCTCAACCTTATTTATCTTCACGAGAATTCTTAAATTTTTATCAGTAAAATTATTTGTCAATGCATCTCGAAGTGCATCGTGTTTGGTCTCATTTTAATCAGAAAAACGTCACAAATTTGCTAGTGAACGCTTCGTGACAAGACAATAAGAAATAACGAACTTTTTCCCCGGATTGGAAATTTTTGTATTTTTCATTTTTGTATAATGGCAATACGTTTCTCGGCTAATGATTCCCGGATCATTTTTTCATGTCAACTTCTAGGGATTTTACAGAACATGTAACGTGAAACAGAGGGCGCGAGATTGGAGGGGATGTAAGTGATCGTTTGAACGGTGTCGAATTTATTTACAAAATATGGATATCTCAACCTTATTTATCATCACGTGAATTCTTGATTTTTATCAGGAAAATTATTTGTCGGGCCAAATAGAGGTTCTACTGTGTTACGCATTAAACAAGTGAATGCATCTCGAAGTGCATCGTGTTTGGTCTCATTTCAATAAGAAAAACGTCACAAATTTGCTAGTGAACGCTTCGTGACAAGACAATAAGAAATAACAAACTTATTCACTGGATTGGAAATTTTCGTATTTTTCATTTTCGTATAATGGCAATACGTTTTCCGGCTAATGATTCCCGGATCATTTTTTCATGTCAACTTCTAGGGATTTTACAGAACATGAAACGTGAAACAGAAGGCGCGAGATTGGAGGGGATTTAAGTCATCGTTTGAACGGTGTCGAATTTATTTGTAAAATATGGATATCTCAACCTTATTTATCTTCATGAGAATTCTGAACTTTTTATCAGGAGAATTATTTGTCAATGCATCTCGAAGTGCATCGTGTTTGGTCTCATTTTAATAAGAAAAACGTCACAAATATGCTACTGAACGCTTTGAGACAAGGCAATAAGAAATAACAAACTTATTCACGGGTTTGGAAATTTTCGTATTTTTCATTTTCGTATAATGGCAATACGTTTCCCAGCTAATGATTCCTGGACCATTTTTTCATGTCAACTTCTAGGAATTTTACTGAACATGAAACGTGATACAGAGATCGCGAGATTGGAGGGGATTTAAGTCGTCGTTTGAACGGTGTCGAATTTATTTATAAAATATGGATAGCTCAACCTTATTTATCTTCACGAGAATTCTGAACTTTTTGTCAGGAAAATTATTTGTCAATGCATCTCGAAGTGCA
Source organism: Lasioglossum figueresi (assembly GCA_028455805.1). Lineage (NCBI taxonomy): Eukaryota > Metazoa > Arthropoda > Insecta > Hymenoptera > Halictidae > Lasioglossum > Lasioglossum figueresi. The sequence goes on from CM052200.1 coordinate 2,120,886, forward strand.
TCGTGTTTGGTCTCATTTTAATAAGAAAAAACGTCACAAATATGCTATTGAACGCTTTGTGACAAGGCAATAAGAAATAACGTCCTTTTTCACTGGATTGGAAATTTTCGTATTTTTCATTTTTGTATAATGGCAATACGTTTCCCGGCTAATGATTCCCGGACCATTTTTTCATGTCAACTTCTAGGGATTTTACTGAACATGAAACGCGAAACAGAGGGCGCGAGATTGGAGGGGATTTAAGTCATCGTTTGAACGGTGTCGAATTTATTTATAAAATATGGATAGCTCAACCTTATTTATCTACACGAGAATTCTTAAATTTTTATCAGAAAAATTATTTGTCAATGCATCTCGAAGTGCATCGTGTTTGGTCTCATTTTAATAAGAAAAACGTCACAAATATGCTATTGAACGCTTTGTGACAAGGCAATAAGAAATAACGTCCTTTTTCCTTTGTATAATGGCAATACGTTTCCCGGCTAATGATTCCCGGATCATTTTTTTATGTCAACTTCTAGGGATTTTATTGAACATGAAACGCGATACAGAGGGCCCGAGATTGGAGGGGATTTAAGTGATCGTTTGAACGTTGTCATATTTATTTACAAAATATGGATAGCTCAACCTTATTTGTCTACACGAGAATTCTTAAATTTTTATCAAGTCACAAATTTGCTAGTGAACGCTTCGTGACAAGACAATAAGAAATAACGAACTGTTTCCCTGGATTGGAAATTTTTGTATTTTTCATTTTTGTATAATGGCACGTTTCCCGGGTAATGGATCCACGCGTTTCCCTAACAGAATTCTGATGTGCCCGATCCCCTTTTGTCGACGACACACCCGGTAGTAGCGACCATTAGTATCCTTAGACGTCCGTGTAGCGAGAGCTGCGTCTCGACGTCGATTCGATGGTATCGGGATCGAAACGGCGTGGGTCCTTTTGTCGGCGACGTCGCTGCAAGAGAAACGTGTTCCTGACAGGTATGTAGGTCACCGATGTCCTCCCCTATTGTGAACCGATCGCCTTTTGTAGCACTCGTGTCCTCGGACAGGGCTGAATTGGACGGGACTTTGAGATATTCGGATCGGCAAATTTTCCGGGAATCTTGTTACAACGTTCATTCCATTGGAACGCCGATCTTTTTCCCCTCCGAAACCCCGTTACCCTTCTCCGTCGGGTAACATTTTTATTTGTTTATCGGGCTTGGTATTTCTTCGAACAATATGCCCTATCCTCCTGGCAATGATTTCTTGTCGCAATGAATTTTTATATATTCTTAAGATATCTATCCATGTGAAACTTTTACGGGAAGAAACGTTACCCTCTGTGACGAATAAAATTTTTATTCGTTTGTTAGTTTTTATATTTCTTCGAATAATATGCCCCGCATAGCAATGATTTTCTGCGGTTGAAAAAACGAGGAAAAAAAGGAGTAAAACAGGAACATTCGTGTGGAACCCTTTTTTTATCATCTTTTTACGATCTTTCGAGAATCAAATGATTCCGAGTTTGCAGAAGAGATAATTCCATAGTAGTTCATAGAATTTGCAGACACGTCGAACACCGGTGTTCAACTCTTGAGAATTCATTCTCAGGTTTTGCTATTTAACACTAGGTTTACGGAGCTCTAGAAATAACTATTTCACATTATTTTATAAACATAACAAGAATGGATCTATCCAAGTTTTTGGCCACTTTTCCAATAATATATACCCAAAGAAATAAATTTGGTAAATAATTCATCGGGGAAGCATCCTTACAATCCTGGTAATCGCAAATTAAGAATATTAGAACCCGTCATTTTGACGGGTCCCGTAAACCTAGTGTTAAAAAGTCTGAAGACTCGTAACTTCCACAGTTTCCTTTAACAACATCGACGAAACGTGGCTCGCGGCGGGATAATCGACGTCGATTTAATTAAATCTAATAACTTCCGACGAATTGCGGCCACGGTGAGGATTTTTTAACGAAAATCATTCCGGTTCGCCGGCGTTTCGACCGTTCGATAGCAGCGCCACCAAAAGTTTCTGTATAAACGTGGTTCGTGCAGATACGCTTTGGTGTTGCGGAGCGCGACTCCAAAAATTTCATTCTTTTACGGCGCTTCGAACACGTTGAACGACTTTCCCGATACGTTCCGCGGCTAATGGACCGCGCCATTTTCGCTGGAAAATTTTGCGATCGTCGGTCCGCTTGCCGGTAGCGGTTACCGGCGCGGTAGCTATTAGTATACCGCTCGCATCCGCGTCGGACTGCCGCCTGCGGGCGGAATAGTCGACCGGGACTGCAGACGACAGCGGATTGATATTTTTCTTTAATAAGCTCGAGCACACAGCCGTTCCATTCTAATGGCCCCTATTTCGTACGTCCGCTGGTACGGTGATTCCGAGGAGCTTGGGATTTGTGTTTTGGATATTTCGTGAGCTCCAATCTATAGGGGAAGACAAAGTTAGTTGGAACGATCTTATTTTTGCCATGATTAAATGCGACGAATGAGTTGAACTACAAATCTTGAGTGAGTTGAGTCCCGAATGAATTGAACCTCGAATGAATTATACCTCGAATGAAGTACACCTCGAATAAATTGAACCTTGAATCAATTGAACCTCGAATGAATTATACCTCGAATGAAGTATACCTCGAATAAATTGAACCTTGAATCAATTGAACCTCGAATAAATTGAACTTCGAATAAATTATACCTTGAGTGAATTAAATCTCGAACGAATTATATCTTGAATGAATTGAACCTCAAATCAATTAGACCTCAAATACCTTGAATGAATTGAACCTCGAATAAGGTATACATTGAGTGAATTAAATCTCGAATGAATTATACCTTGAATAAATCGAACCTGGAATAAATTGAACTTCGAATAAATTATACTTTGAGTGAATTGAACCCCTTCCAATGAATTATACCTTGAATGAATTGAACCTCGAATAAGGTATACCTTGAGTGAATTAAATCTCGAATGAATTATACCTTCAATAAATTGAACCTCGAATAAATTGAACTTCGAATAAATTATGCTTTGAGTGAATTGAACCCCTTCCAATGAATTATACCTTGAATGAATTGAACCTCGAATAAGGTATACCTTGAGTGAATTGAACCCCTTCCAATGAATTATACCTTAAATAAATGGAACCTCGAATAAATTGAACTTCGAATAAATTATACTTTGAGTGAATTGAACCCCTTCCAATGAATTATACCTTGAATAAATTGAACTTCGAATAAATTATACTTTGAGTGAATTGAACCCCTTCCAATGAATTATACCTTAAATAAATGGAACCTCGAATAAATTGAACTTCGAATAAATTATACTTTGAGTGAATTGAACCCCTTCCAATGAATTATACCTTGACTAAATTGAACTTCGAATAAATTATACTTTGAGTGAATTGAACCTCTTCCAATGAATTATACCTTGAATAAATTGAACTTCGAATAAATTATACTTTGAGTGAATTGAACCCCTTCCAATGCATTAGCTTGAACCTTGGTTAGGTCTAGATCAAATTAGATTCGGATGAACGGTACAGTTATCGGCTAACAAGGTAGCAGAAATAGGAATAAACTAAATATGCCGATATTGTAAGTTAATATATGTATATCGTGCTACACCTTACTTCCGTTCATTGATTATTGAAATCTGGACTATAGTGTAGAAACGAACAAATCCTGAGAAGAGAAACAGAGGAACGCGGAAAAATCAAATACCGTGCAAAGTCAGCCGATCAACCGTAAAGGGGAAGCGTAACCGGGCTATCGAAATCACGTCAGGCGTGCCAACATCGTAACCAAGAGTCCCGGTGTTTGCTCAAGGGTTCGATCTCCAGACGGACCGCAGCAGACTAGGAGGTCTTAATTTACCAGGGGAAATCCCCTGATCCCAAAACGTTGCCTCCGTCTCCGTTGCCACTATTATCTCGCCTCCTCCTTTATTTTCCTAGCTACACGAGCGCAAAAACGAGGAAATCAAGCTTTTCCTCCCGTGGCCCCTAATGTACACTGGCAGTCGGGTCGCCTTGACACACTGTGGGACACGAGAATACGCGGATACGGTAATCGATAATCCAATCTCTACGGTATTTCGTTATAATTAGAAAGCGATAGCCTGGATTACGCATCTTTATGCGGAACATTTCTCGACGTACACTGATCGGATTTCTTTACTCCATTGGGAGTTGTTGTACAATTGAAAAATATGAATATTATTACACTCGTGTATTTACTATTCCAAATTTTATGAACTGCTTGAACCCGAACAACATTAGAAGAAATTAAGGGTATTGATACATTCTTTGCAAAATGATTAAAAGAAGAAGCACATTTTAATCTCTTGCAATTCCATTTGTTTCCGGCGATAGCGATTTAAAATTCTACGTCGTTCAGAATTTCACAGTAAGAAAAGAAAGTTTATATTATTTCCGGTTTAATGGAAATTAATAACATACAGATTTAGCAGAGTTTATTCAGAATCTCTTGATCACACACACCACACAGTCTGAACGTAGTACAGTTTAACGTACAGTCCGCGACAGAAAGATGGCACACCACGAAAATTCAATGTTTTCATCATTTGGACATAATAAATCTAGTCCTTCTTGGCATTTTTATTACAAAATAAATTACATTACAAACAATGAAATTAAAGGAAATGTCCGTTTGTGTATGGAAACAAGAAAATAACAAAATGATGGCACATATACAAAAAAAAACGTAATTTACGTACATAAAATATATAACATTGTGTTTAATACTTTACGTGTCCTCCCTTATTTTCCAGAATAGCCAACATACGTTTCGGAAGTGACTTAAAGAGTTTTTTAATATATTCTGGCCATATTTTTGTCCATTTTTGTTCCATGTACGTTTTTAAATCTGCAAGGCTTTGGAATTGTCTTCCGCCTTCGTAAACATGTCTTGCTAGTTGTGCCCAACAATTTTCAATTATGTTGAGATCAGGCGATCTAGCTGGCCACTTTAAGACACTAATTTTGTTTTGCTCAAAGTACCGTTTAACGGATTTTTCAGTATGCACGCTTGCATTATCCTGCTGAAACGTAAAATTTTCCCCGGAAATTGTCTGTCCGAATTTAGTTAATTGTTCGTCCATCGAATCTATATAAATTTTGCTGTTCATAGTTTTCTTAATAAATTTTACTTCGGTCGCTCCTCGATAACCAATTTCGGCCCAAAGCATTACTCCTCCGCCACCCATGTGTCTGTGGCTTAATATTCTTTATTCTTTTCACAGATCTTGAAAATAGTGTGCGAAACCATCCGGCCCATCTAGACCGAACCTTTTCTCATGACTAAAAATAACACTACGCTATTTTTTTCTCAAATGTATGTGCTCTTGTTCAAATTTCAGACGCTCTGATTTATGCCGAACGGTTAAAGGTGGTTTTTTCTCAATTTCATTCGAACCAAGTGCGGACATTCTTTTATTATCCTTTGCACATTACGTACATTTGTATGTACACCAGCTGCTTTAGCGATTTGTCGTGCTGTTCCCGAAGAATTCGAAGCTTCTTTTAAAATTGCACGTTTTCCGCGATCGCTTACCGCTTTCGGTCGACCGGAACTCTTTTTTTTACCGTATGTTTTAGGATTTTTTAATAAATTATACACCATTTTTCTGCTTCGATGTATAATACGTGCAGTTTTTGAAAATAAGTAATTCTCTTTATGCAATGTCAAAATCGTTTTTATATCAGTTTTGTTCCCGAAAAATTCGAAGCTTCTTTTAAAATTGCACGTTTTCCGCGATCGCTTACTGCTTTCGGTCGACCGGAACTCTTTTTTTACCGTATAGTTTGGTATTTTTTAATAAATTATACACCACCTTTCTGCTCCGATGTACAATACGTGCAATTTTTGAAACCGAGCAATTCTCTTTACGCAATGTCAAAATCGTTTTTATTTCAGCATCGGATAAAGATTTTCCACTGCCCATAGTGTAATTTCGATAGAAGATAATAAGAAGCACGCACAATATTTAATGCACGGTAAAATAGTACACGATACAAACAGTCTGACGGTCTAGTGTTAACGGCAGAGAAAGAATTTTAAGACTGTGCCATCATTTTGTCGCGTCGGTAACCCCGGTAGTTTACATTTAGACTAGAATCTGTAACCTCCGCTCAACTCCGTCGGTGTATGTAACCTTAAAGCTCCACCGAAGTACATACACGGAGAGAAATGTATCAAATTTCATCACAGTTTTCAGAAACAGATCATTTTTATTTTTGCATAAAGATCCGCAGTCCAGTAATTAACGACTCCAACAATCAAACAGAAATGTGATTTTCTTTTATGTCTTCTGATTTTCACTTTTAGAGATGGAACTTCTCCGGAGACATTCGTGATTCGTGCAGGTCTCGCGGTCGATTTGCGAACGGTCGAGAGCGACTTCGCGAATTCGAGCGTGGCGCGTTCCCAGACGAGTGAAAACCGTCGCAAAACTCGCGCCGCCTCCTTCGACGGCCGCGTAACGCTCGTAAATCAGGCTTATCGTCGCGATCCCGCGCCGGATTCTTGAGCTTAGGTAATACAAAGTATGGTTTATTACCGGAGCGACTAAGCCCGCTGTGTAATTGTGCCCGGACGCGTTTCGCTTTACAATGTATAAGAGGAACGATAAATCTCTGTTCTGGAAGGAGGCCGTGCCGCCTTCGGAAATGGTAGTTAATCAATCCGCGAGCTTTCCTTGCCGGGAGATACGAGGACTCTTCTCCTGAGAGAAAGAACGATTTTCCGCCGTTATCTCTCACGGCGACGAATTATTGCGGGCTCTCTGCGCCGGAAGCCTTCCATAGAGCGATAGTACTCGACGATCTAATTGATTCCGGATCGTGAACCAAAATATTTTGTTAGCAGTCTTTTATCTGGAAAGCTGCCGACAGTTTTCTCGATACCTGTACTCTATCGGAAAGAGCTTAGCAAGCTTTCTTTCGTGTAAAGATATCTTTAATTGTGACTCTTTCCCAGTCTGTCGTTCTCGTTCCTTTTCTCTTCTGCAGTTTCGTGTCTCTATTATTAGAGAACTTTATCTATTCATATCAATAATTTAATTGGGAATTATTTTACCTGGCCACACCGACTGACATACGAATATCACAAAATTCTATCAATTGAACGCCTAAACGATTAAGCAGTACAAAATCTGCAAAAATTCTCAGTCGAATTTGCTACGACGATTGTTCCGTTCTGTTGCGATTCGTTTTGCGACGCGTTAATAAGGCCTGAACGATCGCTAATTAGCCGAGACCTTGATACAGACAGTTCCGTGGCAGGAGATTGTTTGCAGGCCGATAAAGGGTTGAAAGGGTCGCGGCAGAAATAAAACTGCTTCGACCCCATTAAGGCGCGTTTCCTCGGAAAAAGGGCAAACATTTGGATAACCGGCCCATAGTGACATTTTGGCGACGCGGCGGAATTCCCCGCGGCCGCGCCTATTAACGGCCGCTATTTGTATGTATAATGTTCCGTTTCACGACGCTTTCCATTTCCCGGATTTTCTACTTTTCCACCGAGGCGCCGCGCCGCGCCGCGCTCGCCGGGTTGCCCTTTTTCTTCCGTCGAGTGTGCTCCTCTTCTTTTATTTTGTTCTTCCTGCCTCTCTCTTTCTCTCTTTCGGTCCTTCTTTTTCTCTTTCTCTCGCGGTCTTTGTCCGTCTTTGCCCGCGAAATTACGTTTTAATTCAACGCCGCATAACCCGGACCTGACGGACACGCGGCCGCGTAATATTTTTCGGAAGAGGGACTCTTTATGAAAACGCGGGGACGCGTGAAAAAGTCCGTTTTCGTCCTTTGTTCTTTTTCCGCGTCGGTTATTGTGCGGATTACCCTCTCCCCCTCTCGCGCGGCACGGAATCATTTGTTCCCGACGGAAAATTTTCCGCTGAATTTACCGCGGATTTCCTAACGTTGTTGCGCTTTCTTTCCGATCGCTACGTTTCATGCGATTGTCACGGCCGTCGACACGGAAAATCCAATCGACCAATCATTTCAACGATTCTTGACAATGTTCACGCGTTATTTCTGTTGGATCGAATGGCTGGAAGGCGGACGGGAAATGTTTACGATCAAAATCTGTCGAAACTTCCGAGATACCATAAAAATCCACAGCCCAGCGGTCGCGCTCGTAGAGAAAGGCGAGGTGATCGATCGAGAGAGCTCAAAGAACATTCGTCGTCGTTCAATTGGTACAAGTTCTCTCTTTCACCGACTATGTTTGCGACGTTCTCGTTCCAATAGAGACAAAATAATATTTTATTAACCTTTTCTTTCACAGTTACGGTGATTAGAACGTCTTTATCCACAACAATGTCGTAGAACGGAGAAGAAAATGTATATTTTTTGTATCGCTACATTTATTTTAATGCTTGAATATTGATTACAAACGAATCAAGTTTTATTTCATCTAAAATGAGACGCGTAACATTCATATTTGTTAGACTTTGTTAACACCCTTCATCGCGAGTCTGGCTCGTCAAAGTACGGCAAGGGGTTAATTAAACAGTACTCGCTGCGCAGAAACAATAAACTCATTCGTGAAATCATAAACAGATATAACAGAGGAAGGTTGTACTTTATATTTCTAGGATGAGATTCATCGTTCCAACATTTCTTTCCCCGAACAGTTCTCCCCGCGAGTATTCCCATGAAATTAGTGGCACGCGTTGTAGAACAGGCAGAAAATCGGTCGCGAGATAAATCTCCATTTCCCGGCTGTTCCTCGCTCGTTCTTGGCTTTGCTGAACACGCTCGGACTTACCAGGGGTATACACGGGTTTCTTGTTGCGACTTCGAAGCCGTGGCGTCACCGTCAGTTTCTTGCGTACCTGTAAAGCATCCTGGGTACTGGGTACAAGGTGTAACACGGTGATTCGCACCCCGTCGCCATATAAATCCGTTGTCGCCTCTTTTTCCTCTCGAGCACGCCTTAACGAGGAAACATTCTGATTACTAGACTGTGAATATTCTGCAATTATACCGTGTACCGCGAGCACAACAAACTGGTAGACGTCGTACACTTGACTTACTGACAATCATTCTATGTTCTTGGTCAATCCGAATGCTTAAATTACATTGCCACACATAGCCCTCTCATTCTTCATAACCGCGTATCGTTTAAGTCACATTAATAAATATTGCAATGGCATACAGACACTCGCGATACCATTCGAACACTTAAAAAGAACAATCATTTTTTGATATTGGAACATACGAGTTGGATTTTTTTTAAGGAGCTAGAACAATTAGTTTGCTACACGGGGCAAAAAAGAAATTTCGAGTAAATACTAAAAGTTGTTTTTTTGTTTATACAGGGTGGGGCAGTAACTATTAGCACCTCAGATATCTTTGAAA
>CM052200.1:2144205-2162059 GCA_028455805.1 Lasioglossum figueresi
AAAATGTTTGTTGTTATTCACGTTGGGTTGTCTCTCAAAAGTTTCTTTTGGGACGAGCAATGCGCACGTTTAACACTAAACCTACCAACCATCATAAGTTACTGATGTGTATAGTATCGAGGTTTTAGAAAATCTCTCTCCTGGCTCTCTTTTGCGATAAGCAGTGGATCAAATTTGGAGGAAGTTCACGTGAAATAGCACGCTCGTGATCAACGTTGTTCGATCGAATGAAAAAAATGTTTGTTGTTATTCACGTTGGGTTGTCTCTCAAAAGTTTCTTTTGGGACGAGCAATGCGCACGTTTAACACTAAACCTACCAACCATCATACGTTACTGATGTGTATAGTATCGAGGTTTTAGAAAATCTCTCTCCTGGCTCTCTTTTGCGATAAGCAGTGGATCAAATTTGGAGGAAGTTCACGTGAAATAGCACACCTTTGATGAACGTTGTTCGATCGAATGAATAAAATGTTTGTTGGTATACACGTTGGGTTGTTTCAAAAGTTTCTTTTGGGACGAGCAATGCGCAGGTTTAACACTAAATCTACCAACCATCAAAAGTGACTGATGTGTATAGTATCTACGTTTTAGAAAATCTCTCTCCTGGCTCTCTTTTGCGATCAGCAGTGGATCAAATTTGGAGGAAGTTCACGTGAAATAGGACACCCTTGATGAACGTTGTTCGATAGAATGAATAAAATGTTTGTTGTTATTCACGTTGGGTTGTCTCAAAAGTTTCTTTTGGGACGAGCAATGTGCACGTTTAACACTAAATCTACCAACCATCAAAAGTGACTGATGTGTATAGTATCTACATTTTAGAAAATCTCTCTCCTGGCTCTTTTTTGCGATCAGCAGTGGATCAAATTTGGAGGAAGTTCGCGTGAAACAGCACGCCCTTGATGAACGTTGTTCGATCGAATGAATAAAATGGTTGTTGGTATACACATTGGGTTGTCTCACAAGTTTCTTTTGGGACGAGCAATGTGCACGTTTAACACTAAATCTACCGACCATCAAAAGTTACTGATGTGTATAGTATCGAGGTTTTAGAAAAACTCTCTCCTGGCTCTCTTTTGCGATCAGCAGTGGATCAAATTTGGAGGAAGTTCACGTGAAACAGCACACCCTTGATGAACGTTGTTCGATCGAATGAATAAAATGTTTGTTGGTATACACGTTGGGTTGTCTCAAAAGTTTCTTTTGGGACGAGCAATGTGCACTTTTAACACTAAACCTACCGACCATCATAAGTTACTGATATGTACAGTATTATAAAAATAATAAGATTAAATTTTTACTATAATATACATATACTCGAGTCGAAAAATGTATTCAATAAATTCCCATGAAAACACCTTTACAATTTCAATAATTGTCAAATAAAAAATCTAAAATGGGTCGTTTGACCCCTCATGTTCACAGTAAACCTACAGACCATCAAAAGTGACTGATGTGTACAGTATTATAAAAATAATAAGATTAACTTTTTACTATAATATACATATACTCGAGTCGAAAAATGTATTCAATAAATTCCCATGAAAACACCTTTACAATTTCAATAATTCTCAAATAAAAAATCTAAAATGGATCATTCGAACCCTCGTGTTAAGTTTATCGTTAATAATATGAACATCTGATTTTATATTTACGGTTTTAATAAAAATGATTTTTCAATACCTGTATCTAATTAAACGAATTCTCTCAGACGCCAGTGTCTTTAAAGTTTCATCGCAGCCACGACCAAAATGTTCAACTAAGATTTCGCGAAGACCCTGTTCGAATCTGCCTGCAACTCTAAATTACAGGTAGCGCGCGCTACGATTGCATCGTGGTTTTCCCAAATACTATACGCACACCGGTTCGCGCGGCAGCAAAGGAGTACGAGTTCTCATCGCTTTACATAATCCCGAAGAAAGGCAACAGATGCAAATTCGTTGCGCAACGTTCCACCACGCCTCGGAATTCATTTGCATATCTTCTGTCAGCCGCTAAGAGAACGCTTCGTGGCGACACGGTGACTGGAACCACTGAAAACTATCCCGCGAAATATAACGATACCGAGATAAAATGTTCCATGGTTTCGCGATCCTCTATGCATGCGCGTACGTGTCTCGCGAGAACAGTACAACGCAGTGAGCTGAACAAATTGCTCCAAGTTGTTTCCGCTAAAACCACGGCGGATGTTAACTTTTAGTCATCTTTTGACGCTTGCGTTGGCAAGCAAATTTATAAATCAGTCTTTGATCTTTAAAAATCTTTGCACGTGCTATTATTCTTATCAGGAACACAGAAACTTCCTACGACGATATTTTCAACCGACGGGTTCATTTTTTGACGATTTTTATTGTGTACTAGCTTTTTCCCGCGGCTTCGCTCGCACAGGAAACCGTTTAATGCCCTCGGAAAATAAAACCTTTCAACCCCCCATTCTCCCCTATACAATTTTAATTTTATGTCATGTCGCCATCTTAGATTTAAAAATTGATGCCATTTTTGTAATTAACGTCCCAAGAAACCTCAATAACGACACCCATACCGATTTTTAGGCTTATTTGCACCATTTTACCGCATTTGTCAAATATAAGTTTGAATTGAATTTATAAAGAGTTGATTCTTGAAAAACTACGACGTACCTAAGGGTTATGACTATTTGGTTTATACTTAAAGTATATCTCTTTCGTCGTCGTGGCCCTCTCGCGGCGGGCGCGGAGGGGGTAGTTTCGCGCCTCGAGACGTAAACGTTACAAAATTGTCCCGAAACATATTTGGGGGCTATCGGTTTCTACCGATCGATGACAATCTATGCCGTTCAATTTCATTTCGCTTTTCGCGTTGCTCCGCAGATCTCTCTGACGGTTAACTTTGAAGCAACGGTTTAGCGATAAGATAATAATTACGTACTTATATATTAGTTTCCAGATAATAAGACAACTTTAAAGCGAAATAATTGTATCGTTGAACGTTAAGACCAAGTTTCAAGTAAATCCGACCACGAACGAAATATTCCTCGTACAAACGTTGCAACTCCTTTTCACCCCCTTAGCGGTTGAATTTCGAAATGTCCTTTCTTATCCCTTGTATAGATCATAAAGGAAACCTCTGTGCAAAATTTCAGCTTTCTATGTCCAAGGGTTTAGCCTGGGCGTTGATGAGTGAGTGAATGAGTCAGGACAGCGTTTTTATAGATATAGATTGTGCTGCATTCAATTTTTTCTTATTCTTTGCACAGCATTGTTCTTATAATGGAGCGCTTGTACTGGAAAGTATGTTCGAAAAACTGTTCGGAGAGAGCAGTTTGAATGTTAGGGCGTAAGAGGTTCCATTGGAATCTGGATTTTTATGGGTCTGCATACCGCCGTACCGTATTGTGAAGTGTAAAAGATACGGCGATTTATCCCGACAGACAGCGCGAGTGGGTGGACGCAGCGTGAAGGAGACACAGCCTTATACCTAAGGCCTGTAAAGCACAGGCGGCACTCTGGTCGTTGAATTATCCGAGTTAGCAGAAATCGCCGGAAGGAGGTTGCCTAGGCCCGATACAACCGTGCAACTTGCCGCATACTTGGGTAAACTCGTACGTCTACAGCTTAGAATAATTAATAGAGAACAGTTCTTGGCGCGGTGGTGCATGTGCATCAGACTTGCTCATGGTTTCAAGTGGACTTGCAACTTTTATGAACGCGGAGAGATCCTGTTCGTCTGAATGGGGCTTAAGGTATGTACGTTAGATCTTGTTAAAATATGTTCACGATGTAACGATGACGAAGACCGTTTCGTCTCTTGTTGTTCCTAAACGTTTCCTACAAACTTACAGGAACAATTTGTTCGAGCTGAAGCAACGCAATTTAGTGAACAATGCTTGTTCCAAGCTGCCTAACGATGACTAAAGATTTGCTCGTGTTGGGAGAACGAGGTTGGGAGATCGAACACAACTTTGTATACTGGATGTTTATTAAAACTCTACTACGCTATGAAATAACTGTCTATCAAATGTGAATAGATAATGTTGCACTTAAGGGGGAACGCTACCCATGCTTTTCAGAATATTTATCAGTGTTACCAACCTCTGTGCAGAAAAAGAGTTTGGTAACACTGATAAACACGCAACTGCCTGATCAACGCGAGATGGAGTTGCTTGCAATTTCGATATTCTAATCTTGAATGTTGTATTCTATTCTTCCAACTTGCAGGTTGGAACCGCTGACCGAAGCCTACAATCGTACAAAAATGCATATATTAACTTTGTCACGCTTTCACTGTGGCATACATATGTATTAGGCCAACGCTTCAGTTTTGCTATGATTCCATGTTGACAGTCCTTCTGACTAGGCGCCATCTCGCCTAAACTAGCTGAACTAAAATTGGTTCTAGACTTGCTCTGCATCAGAGAGGACCTCTGTCTTCGTGAACGTAATATGGGGAAATCTCTGCTATGCGAATGCGATCACGCTCCAAGATTGTTTGTCCTTATTTCTGCGAATTTTGGGCTGAGTGAGGGCTCATTCTAAAGAGGAAGGTTATAGCTCCTGCGCTCGACCGCATTATGGCAGCGAGAAAATCTTTTAGAGACAAAAAAATACATTGAAGTCTGCAAATATTTTTCTCGATTTTGTCTCTACTTCGGACACTTATATTATTAGATATAGACATAATCTCGTTAAAAAATCGGTCGAGCGCAGGAGATATAACCTTCCTCTTTAGAATGAGCCCTCACTCAGCCCAAAATTCGCAGAAATGAGGACAAACAATCTTGGAGCGCAGACCCAGGTTTCGATCCAAAATCTAGTTAGATTCTAGTTCCTTTCTAGTTATATCACGTGGGTAGCGTTCCCCCTTAAGGGTGCGCCGGAGCGAACATACGCCACCATCGGCGTAAAGGTGAACTAAGAAACAAAGATAGAGAGGCAGATATGTTTCTCGCAGGAGAGGTTAAGACAACGAATACAAAACGGCTTGTTTTTTCGATGAGCCCACTACACTTGCATTTAGCGAAGAAGCAACATTGTTTTATGCTCTTTGTGTTAAAATATTCTCTGAATTATTGCACGTTCCTGTACAGAGCCCTTTTTTGCAATTTGTCTCTTGAAACTTTTTAAATAATAATAGCGTATGTTTTTATAGAACAATTTTTATTCTGTACACTTTTTCCAAAAAAGGGCTCTGTACGGGAACGTAATATAATTCAGAGAATATTTCAACACAAAGAGCATCAAAATATATTGTTTCCTCGCTAAATGCATCTGTAGTGGGCTCATCGGAAAAACAAGCTGCTTCGTAATCTCTGTCTTTGTCTCTCCTGCGAGCGACATATCTCCCTCTCCGTCGCAGCCCCATAGGAGAGACGAGGATCTCTCTATCCTTGTCAAGAGCTTCCTAGGGAATTTTCTCTGGCCTTTTCTGGCTCCGGCGCACTCTTAACACGATACAATGGAACTTTGTAACTATTGAGAGGAAATCAGGGGGTGTAAGCTGAAATGCAAATAATTCAACCACCATGTTTCGGCCCTGGGACTGCGGCGGCGTTGGTGTTCTTCGTCACGTGATGGGGGCGAATGCGCAGAACGCTTGCTTTGCTCTGCTAAACGTTGATCAGTTGATCCACGTGTATCCCCACTGATTCCCACTCTTTGCAGTGCCATTACGCTTTTTTTTTAGCAATTTGGCGCCCATTCTGCATTCAATTCAATTTCATTGTTGCGATTGTTGTGCAGTGAATTTCAGTATTGTACTGTTTTATGTTTTCGTGTCGAGTTGTACTTAGTCTGGTTTAGTCATATCGAGTAATTGTGCAGTATCGTCACTGCTGGATGTGGCTGAACAAAAATGTAAACGTAAAAAAAAAATATGTAATAAACATTTAATTTTAATTGAAGCTGTATACATTTCTATTCTATCCTTTTCTATCCTTTTCATTTGAAATATTAATTGTACGCGTGTACATTAAAGTAATATAGCTACGGTGTATAGAGTTGTGTGAGTCACGCGAGTATCTGTGTATAAGTGCATGAGTAGCGTTTATATCTATATACAGGGTGAATTCGATAAAGCAGGACACCTAAATATCTCCGTTACTTTTCGTTGTACAAAAAAACTTCGTAGGACAAAGTTACACTGTTCGAAGGGCCACATATAACGGTGCAAGGGAAAAAAAATTTCAAGGTCATTTTTATGAGATTTCAAGGTTATCGATGTTTTTTTAAATGGAATGATATATTTTCGTTAACGTAACGTTGTACCTGACAAAATAACGAATTCATGCATGTAACACAATATAACCTTCAAATGGCCTTCAACCCAGAAAAATGGTATAAATAAAATTCAACGTGTAAGATTCATTTGATGTATTTCTGTTACGCCAAATGTTCAAAAATATTCCCTTGAGCTGCTATACATTCAAATGTATCGCGATACACAACATATTAACAGATTCGGTGTTGACAGGAGGACAATTATGATATACCTTCACCTATACGTTCGTACAGAATCGTGTTTATCCACTACTAATTACTCGGAAGACCTTCTTGTTATCAAATTTCCACAGTTTCTAAGATTTCTCGATCAGTTTATCGATGAACGTTTCGAAGGAAGATAAGATTGATATGATTTTCATTTATGGAGAAAGTCGACAGTGTTTAAGAGAAGCCGTGCAGTTGTACAAGGACCGATTTCCTAATCGTAATTGTCCATCGGTTTCCGTTTACTCCAACTTGTTAAATAAATTCCGTGAAACTGGTAGTGTCGAAAATAAAAAACGTACAAAGGTGAGGACTGTAAGGAACGAAGCAAACACAATTAATGTTCTGGCACCAGTGAATACAAACCCTCGTGCTGGTACGAGGCAAATCGCACGAGGAAGTGGCATTAGTCAAAAATGTGTAGCGCAAATACTCCAGGAACACAAATTTCACCCCTTTCACCTATCGATTCATCAAGAACATCATTGTAGAGACTTTGTAAATCGTGTAAACTTTTGCCAGTGGGGATCGAGACAATTGATAAACGATGGAGCATTTTTTAATAATGTATTATTTACCGATGAAGCTTCGTTCACAAATCACGGGCAAATAAATTTAAAAAACCTACATTATGGGTCATCTGAAAATCCGCGGTGGTTACGGACAGTCGACAAACAAAGACCGTGGTCCGTCAATGTTTGGTGCGGAATTTTAGATAACCAAATAATTGGGCCTCGCTTTATTACCGGAACATTAAATGCAGAAAAATACATTGCATTTTTACGAGAATCGTTACCAATTCTCCTGGAAAATACACCCTTGAACATTCGTGAAAATATGTGGTATCAACATGACGGATGTCCGGCCCATTCTTCCCGTGTCGTAACACAATTCTTAAATAACAAGTTTCCAAATCATTGGATTGGACGTAACGGACCCGTATTATGGCCAGCTCGCTCACCAGACCTTACACCCCTTGATTTTTATCTATGGGGAAAACTGAAAGACGATGTTTATAGTGAATCACCAACGACTATAGACGACACGAAAGAAAGAATCGTCCAGGCTTGTGCGTCGATTTCCTCAGAAATGAATTACGCAGCAGTACGTTCTGTAACTTCACGGCTGAACGAATGTATAGCAGCTCGAGGGAATATTTTGGAACATTTGGCGTAACAGAAATACATCAAATGAATCTTACACGTTGAATTTTATTTATACCATTTTTCTGGGTGAAAGGTCATTTGAAGGTCGTATTGTGTTACATGCATGAATTCGTTATTTTGTCAGGTACAACATTACGTTAACGAAAATATATCATTCCATTTAAAAAAACATCGATAACCTTGAAATCTCATAAAAATGACTTTGAAATTTTTTTTCCCTTGCACCGTTATATGTGGCCCTTCAAACAGTGTAACTTTGTCCTACGAAGTTTTTTTGTACAACGGAAAGTAACGGTGATATTTAGGTGTCCTGCTTTATCGAATTCACCCTGTATACTGTCATTAGTTTGTCCCTGGGACACAGAGAGCGCTGAAATTCGTGTTTCATTTTTAACACGCCAGCTTACACCCCCTGGAGGAAATATGAAATAGAGAATTTGTTGGGAACTGCGACTAGCTCGGTAGGCTGACTCGGACGGACTGGACCATGCCTTCTTAGACCCCCAGGTGCGGAACGAAAAATGCTATGCTCGAGGTGCAATAAACCGCAGGTCAAAAATGACCTTTCCTCCTCCGCATGTTCCGCGCATTTCGGTGTATACTCCAACAGCTCGTTGTAATAAATATGGTCATACAAGACGTACCGCCTTTTCAGACCGAAAGGACGGACGAGGATGATCAAAGTCGACGAGTAACGATCGATAACCAGAAAAGCGGAAATACTTTCGTGTTAGAATTGTCTTGGATTCACGGATACGCGTATCGAACTCGACCCCATCCCTACCTTCCGTGCAAGTAACTCGGACACGTGCCCGCACAATAATCCTCGGTCGCCGGGAAAATTAGCGGTGTTTGGCTTTCACCACTCGGCGGGGCCGTTTAACCGGCCGGATAAGCAGCCGAGTAAATAGATGTGTCCTATCAGATTACGTGTCACGAGAGCGTGACACGCGAACACGTTTTGAATTAACACGTTACGGACGCGAACGAGCCCAGGAGTCCGGCTGAGTGGCATTGATCGAAAACTTGGATCGGCCCGATAAGACGAGCCCCACGGCGGCGCACAGCTACCTAGCGGACGGTAGTCGATGACTAAAGGCTGAACAACTGAACTCGTGCCGGTAATATCTCGCATTTCTCAAGCCAAGATCACTCGTCTACCCTGACGCTAAATCTGAGAAGCTCTAAAAGTGACCTAACTCATTTCTTTACGCCTAAAAACCATGCGAAAAAAGGTAATGGAAAATTAATTGTATAAATTCTTAGATACATCCGCTCGCGAAGGTGTTACTTGCGTGTGTTTCGGTATACATTATTTAAAAAATGGTAATGGTAATGTAAAATAATAACATTCGGTGGTAAACCAAGTATCGATAATTAATTTGCAGAAAATCTATTTTGACTAAAAATACCGTCCACGTGACCTATGCCGGTTTCATTGTCCTATTTCTAGGAGAAGAATTATATAGCGTGAATGTAAACTCGCTAAATGGCTATCGGTACGGTTGATCGCTCACGCAATCACTACACAAATCTAGTGCGAAAGAGAGAAGAAAAAAGCGTTTGCCTTTTTTTAGAAACTAATGTTTGCTGGTGCCCGCGAGCGAAGCTCGAGCGGAGTGTTATCCTTTCTTTGCAATTTATCATTTTGCTGTTCGCGATACATCTCTTTAAGTAATAATCCATCAACCGGGTGGAAAAAAAACGATGCAAGAGGGTGTTACATTGTCACGCGACTCTCGGTCCCGACAGTTTTGCCTGAACGATGCTTAAAAATTGCTTCGGAACATTATACTCGAACAATGCCAAGCGTGTTGACAGTCTTCGACTATAAAAGTACACTGAAATGAATCGTCCATTGGACGGAGAAAGTTCTTGAAAATAATAATTCTTCCGTTCCATTTTCCGTCCGGATTCCGCATTAAGATACAATCATTACAATTCGCGTAACGACGTGGCCGAACGCATAATGCAGGAGATGCTCGCGGGATCGCGCGATCTATCGGCGAGGGCGTAATCATTAAACAGGAAAACAGGCACAAGTGTCGCTCGACCTCGTTACGCTGCTGCAATTATGCCTCCGACCCTCTCGGATTCTTGAAAATGTCGGAAATTGAAGGAACGCAGGAAAAGGGACGGGTCGCGGAGGGGGGGGGGGCAACGCCTCCATTAAATTCATTCCCCCTACCCCTGCCACGTCGGTTTGATAAAAAAAGAAAAGGAGGCCCCTTGTCTCCCCCGATACAATTCTCATCGGAGCGTGCAACCGGTCGCAGTCACGGCCCGATGAATTTTCAAGTTCCAGCCCGGGAAGACAGGGTGTGGTGACCCGTTTTTTCTGCCGAATCGGACTTCCTCCGGCGTTCCTTTAATTAATCACTCGCGGGAACGCGTGACGAGCGTTTGGAAATATTCGAGTGACTCGGCGCGCAGCCCGTTGCCGCTCGTCGACCGAAATTTATTCCCACCGAATGGAAACGAATGGACGAACATTCGGTATTCTCCCGTTCAAATTCTACGAAAACCCTTCCCATTGTTCCTTTTCCGGCGGTATTTTCCTGCGGCGAGAATTTCCCTTGCACCGATTGCTCGCCCGTTCGTAGCTACACTGACTCTTTGTGAGTCGAACATAGCTTCGCTGTTTTTGTGAAACCGAAGCATTTCGCTAAAATAAGCTGTAATCTCCACGAGTTTCTATGCATTCACACCGTACTACAAACAATTATGGAATCTTCAACTTGGCGGATAAAATGAATTTGTACGCGTCGCCGATACAGTATAAAAGTAGAATAAAACTAAAAGACGGGTGAGAGTTGAACAGCGGAGTAGTCGAAAAGAGCATGGGCCATCAGAATGCAACACGTCGTCGATGGGACACTCGATGGTCGAATCGATGGTCGATCCTTGCGGAAGAATAATAGCCGAAGGTAGGCGTGGATAAGCAGGAACCGAGGAAACGAGGGCAGATGATGGGCATCCTCTCGCCTAGGTCTTTCTCTCTCTTTCGCTCTGTTTTCGTCTCTCTTTCTCTCGACTTAAGTGGTTAGCTCGGGAAGCGGTTTCGATTAGCCAGCTCGTTGAACACGTGGCTCGACGAGCGACGCCGATCTTCGGAGTGGTGGAAGAGGCCCCGCGAGGATTCCAGCACCGGGAGGATAGAGGATCCTTCTTCATCTCCTCTTCGGACCCTCCCGGCCGTCCGCTCGACACTCTATATTGCATTTGTCTGGCCGTGATCTATGACGACGTGGATTCGTTCGATGGCGAAATTGGAGGCAATTGTTTCGTCGAGTGGACTGCGGGGGGGTTTCTCTCGTTCCCGGGTTCTTCGAACCTCGAGATTCGGCTCGGAGATCTTCTCTCTTTCTCCCTTTCTGCTCTCCTTCTCCGTCAAGCTTCGAGACTGCTCCCTCGGACTTTAGGTGATTTGCTGGTCGAGATCGCGAGGATAGCCAACCGGCAAGGCTGTTGAAGTTGCGCTTTGCGACTCGTGCGAATTCCATGCCGGGAAATCTTCATAAACTGTGACCTTGTTTTTACTGTAAGGGTTCGAGTAACCGTGGCCGTAGCCTACGATGCGGAAGCATTTATAAGGGGACAGAGAAGAAGACAGAGAAGAAGCAACGGGATTGTCGTTGTAGCGCGCACGAAAGTTGCTGAGAAATAAACGTTTCCCTTGAAACCCGACACTTTTAATATTTTTTCGGACACCCTTACAATTTCAGAAGTGGGATCGTGAACTGAAGTGTCGCGAATATTCGAGATCGGTTACCATTTACGTTCGGCTAACGGCTACCGAGAAATTTTGAGTGATATTCTGAGTGACTTGTATCTCTGCGACATTCTGAGTGACTTGTATCTTTGTGACATTTATGTGTGTAAGTGACCTCTTGAGTAAACGATGGCTCAGACATCGGGAAAAGAGCAGCGTGAATTCCTCGTTCAGGAATTGAAGGAAATTTTACGTGACCGTGGTCTCCCTGCGTCGAGAAACAAGACGGAACGAGTGCAGCGGCTGGATGAGAATTTCCCGAACAGAGCATGGGAAATCGAAACGCCACCCGTTGGAGGGACAGAAACAGAGGGTCATGTCGAGGAGGAGAACACACCACTGAACAGCAGTATTCTGCGTGCGGATGCACCGTCGGGGCTACCGGACCAAACGGAAGTCATCCCCGATCGCCTGATAATGAGAGAAATGGAACTGTTGCGGCGGGAAAGAGAGCTGATGGAGAAAGAAATTAAACTGCTTCAGAGGGAGAACGAGCTTCTGAGGAATTCGCCTAGTTCGACAGCCGGTTCTACGACGACATTCAAGATCAATATTAGGTCAATCGGGGAGTTGGTCAGTGATTTTAACGGCGAAGAGATACTCTCCACGACATATGAGTTGGATGACAATGCAACCAAACTTTTGTTGGGGTCAAAATTGAAAGGAAGAGCCTTGACTTGGCTTCATTCAAGGACTGAACATCTTGAACTCCCCACAGATATGCTTCTATATAAAATGGAGGCCATGTTTGGGAATCGAGAAACCCTGTTGGAAATGAAGCGGAAGTTTGAGAATAGAAAATGTAGAAATACTGAACCGTTCGAGCAATATTACCACGAGAAGTTAGTGTTGGCTAACAAAGTGCCCGTGCCAGAAGACGAACTGGTTGATTATTTAATAGACGGCATTCCAGAAAATAATATACGAAATCAGGCACGGATGTGCGAATTCAAAACATCCTCGGATGTGTTAAGGGCCTTGAGGAAGATTTCATTGTCCAGCAGTTCTGGAAACGGCACGATTACGATTTCCGTGGCCCCTACCTTTGAAGGTTAAACTTGTGTTCCTGGGGTCATTTTAAGAAAAAAATGATCTTATCTAACCTGACCTAACATAATCTAACCTTCCCATTGTAGATGTCATCCAGAATTTGGCCTTTTCAGAACGGAGCCTTCATCGAAATATAAATATACTCCGAAACTGCGCAGCTGATAGAAAAATGTCATAGGACATAAATTGTTGGAAATTTAATTTTCTACAAAAAAGATCTCTTGATATTTTGCCATATTTCGCATAGTTTCCGAGATATTTGCAGATTTATAAAAAAACGGGAAATCTACTTTACCGGCTAAAACAGGCCCATTCGATACCTGTTATATATACATTTTTTTCTTAAAATAACCAGAAGAACACAAATTTAACCTCTAAACAAGGGGCCACGGTAATCGTAATCTCCCCGAGTTCTGGATTGACGTGTTTACACGTCGAACGCAGAGCAAATGGTCCTATTATAAATTTTACGAAAAACGAGAAAGTATTACATTTTTATTTGATAAAAAGTTAACGACTTATTCTTGAAAAGGTTATTGTTATTGCACCGCGATGGAGATCTGGACACGATTACGATTTCCGTGGCCCCTACTTTGAAGGTTAAATTTGTGTTCCTGGGGTCATTTTAAGAAAAAAATGATCTGATCTAACCTAACATAACCTAACATAACCTAACCTTCCCATTGTAGATGTCATCCAGAATTTGGTCTTTTCAGAACGGAGCCTTCATCGAAATATAAATATACTCCGAAACTGCACAGCTGATAGAAAAATGTCATAGGACATAAATTGTTGGAAATTTAATTTTCTACAAAAAAGATCTCTTAATATTTTGCCATATTTTAAACAGGAAATCTACTTTACCGGCTAAAACAGGCCCATTCGATACCTGTTATATATACATTTTTTTCTTAAAATAACCACAAGAACACAAATTTAACCTCTAAACAAGGGGCCACGGAAATCGTAATCTCCCCCTGGAAACTACTCCAGGTCGACGGCCGAGAAGAATCGGCAAGGCACAATTACGACTAGAGGATCGCCGTCGGAAGGGAAGACAGATAGACGTTGCTATAACTGCAACCGATTAGGTCATCGAGCGGTGGATTGTCGACTACCTACGAGGGAAAAGGGTAGCTGTTTTAATTGCGGGGAAATGGGTCACCTGCTACCAAACTGCCCTAAAAGAAACACCGCGCAGGTGCCTAAGAAGCTGGTCACCTACACGGAGCTGGAAATCCCGGAAGAAGACGACTACCGTAAGAACGTGGAGTACGTAATAAATGAGAAACGTATGAAATTGTATACTTTGATTGATAGCGGTAGTCCTGTTAGCTTTATAAAAGAGTCATATGTACCAGGCAGGATAGAAAATATCCAATATAGTAACTGCGTGCGTCTAGTAGGAATTAATAAGTCTCCTCTTGGGTTGTTAGGGAAGGTACAGGCCTTAGTTGAAATGTCAGAAAATGGAAAAGAAACTATGACTTTGTTGCGGCAAAATCGTCGTGATTGTAATAGCACTCACCAAGTACATATACGAACGTTCTCGACAGGGCAACAACTCGTGTTTATCTGTCCTCCAATACGTCGTCGCGTCTTTGTTTTTCGGGAATTCCCTGTCGAGCCAGTCAATCTTGGGACACGAGTCAACCGCTTCGCATCAAACAGAAAAGTAAAGCTATCGAAGTAAATCGAGCACGTGTTCTTATTCTCATTTTCCTGGTTCTTTCCTCAATACTCCACAGCATTCTTTTGAGTTCTCACATAACAGACTTAAAAACCCGACACTTTTAATATTTTTCTTTTTCCCTTACATTACGAACAATGCTAAATAAAAGTTCCACTTGAAAATTGTAAGTGCACAATTCACTTTCGTCCGGGGTCGACGGCGTTCTCGTTTCTTCTCTGAAGGAAAAACTTCCGAGAAGGAAATTCTAATTCTATTAACATTTGCTTGAAGCGGGAGAGATTAGCTCCTAAGTTTAATAAGAAGTTGGATTTTAAAGACGCAAGCAAATTTCTTCGTTGCAAGAGAACCGTCGCAACCGGACTATTCCGACTTTAATGAAACGTTTGCTGGCTAGCGGCAATATCTACCCTTGAAGTTTAATAAGAAGCCGAACGTTGGACACAAATAAATTTTTTTTTTTACGAGGGAAGAAGAGCTTCGTCCCGGATGTTTTAACTTTAATGAAACATTTGCTTGGGTGGGGCGAAATCAAGTGAAGAAAGGGATTATATCTCGTTCGAGTGTCGAGGAGATAATCGTAAGGGTGAGAGACTAATTCGTGTACCCCTAGTAATTCCTAAGAAACGAGTAACCGCGGGTAACGACGCTGAAAAGAGGGAATGTTCTCAAAGTCTTAGACGCGGCCGTAAAACTTCGAACCCGCGGAACCTCAGGAATCTGAAACAGGCCGGATAACCAGAGCTCCCGCTTGAAAACCCGTGGGCGAGATTCATCCCCGTTTTCATCCGGGATACGCGAAAGTATCAAAAGGCAATATTTCAACCGTTGGTTAACCGCGTTCCCGTTTGTTTCAGGTAGCGGGCGTCGAGGAATCTCGGCGAGAGGCGGAATCCAAAGACGTATAGCAAGAGAGGAGTGAGAGAGAGAGAGAGAGAGAGAGCTGCAGAGCACAGGTGTACACGGGTTTGTCGTGGGGTGAGTACAACGTACCGTGCATTTTAAGAATTTCCGACCGTAAAGAGGCATCTGCCAGCAGGAGGATGGCTAACAAACTCAAACGGAATTTCGCTTATGACATACTTTTCCGTTGAACGAACGTGTTTGCCGACGGCTTACCCCTTTCCACCCCCTAGACCTCCGAATCCATCCTCGGTAAACACGTCCTCGTGAATCCGCCAATGCGCAGCTGCGAACTTGTGCTACTGCACCCTCTCCCGGACGCATAATGCACGCAAGTGCGCTCACGCGATTTTTCCGACGAATTTTCAACCGGTTCCACTGCTGCCACGACTTCCGCCATTATCTTTCTTCGCTCGCTTGTTCCGGATCCGCGGAGCGTTTAAAAAGTCTCACGAACCAAGACGGAAGTCTTCTGCCCGGCTATCAGCTCCCTTCGGAATCGAGTAATTTACTGCAGAGAATTTCCGTTAAGATTCCTTTGACGTTCGCTCGGAATTCCGCTTCTGGCTGATTGAACGTTCGGCGGAATATGGATACCCATTGGTCCACTGTAATTCATCGCGTCGGAATTCCGCTGGTATCTCGTTGCTGTTTAGCTGGGAATCCGTTTCTGTTTTATTGGAGTCTCGGCCAAGTAACGTTTCAATTCGGGTTGCGTACTTTGTTGCACGCTGGAATCCTGGACCGCGATCAGATTTCGTTTATATTCCCATCGACGATCGGTTCCTCTGCGTCATTTCTGCGGCAGTTGCGTTTCGACTCGTTGCGGTTGGCGTGAAATAGTAAACGCGGGGAAGTTGGAATGCGGATTCGATGCATTTCGATGCAAATCAAATGCAGAACAGTCGAAACATTTAGCGAAGATCGTCTTCAAAGATTTCCTTTTTCACTTCGACGGTGGATTATTCTGTGAAAGCGCTAGTGCGATCAGTGAAACGATAGATCGAAAGGAAAGATCCAGCCCTCTATTCTGCAGACGGGTCAAGTCAACCTTTCGAGCTGACCCTCGTTCGTTCGGGGGCCAGTAACAGGACTATGAACTCGGAATTCTTCCTGAAGCACTCGATCTCTGACACACCGGCGCTGACAAGCAGTGCCCCTATCAAACGGCAACACCCACCCGGCCCACGTGAAAGTCTACGCAGTTCAAAATTCTCGTATCGATTCCTGGCTTTCGAACCGGTGACCCATGAAGACCGGAGACCGATAACCAACTTTCGTAACTAGTCCACTCTGAATAGCGTGGTTATCAAAGGATCTCTTGCGCAGCGAGAACCCGAACGAAGGGTGCAATGTAGGAAGGAAGGAAGGAAGGAAGTCACAGTCTCGAGCGTTCCAAAGATTCGCTAGCAACAATGGCGGTTGGTTGCTTGAGAGGTCCCTTCAACCGGTCTGGTCCGCGTGCCGCATGCCGCGGAGACTCGAGGCACGTTCTAATCGCGAATCGAATCGGAAAATGAATAGCTACTGGTCCCGCGCACTGCTTCGCGCCAGTCTTGTTCCTGAATCATTGAAATCACGCAGTCAGCCGGGTAGAACACGATCTGTTTTGCAGAGCAAGGAACCGAGAGAGCTAGGTAGCTAGCTAGCTAGCAGACAGCAAACGTTGAACGCGATACGAATGGCTCGCGTGTCCTCTTTATTCTGAGGCGGCTCGGCCGACAGGCTTGTATCTCAGTCTGCACATCTAATAATAAACGGGTCGGGCATTGTTGGAAAATGGGTCGGACGCCGCGGTATCTACCGACGCATCGAACCTCTACGTGTGCAAGCACCATCCCCGATGCAGGACGCTCTTGCATAACAAGACACCCCTCGAACCCCCGTTCTGCACCGAACACCTCGCCCAGCTGTCCGACACACGTGACACGTGGCGGACCGAATGAATGCATTACGGGAATCGACACAGTTTCGAACTTCGCGGTCTCGAAGACGGGCTCCCTGTTGTGTTCCTTTCACGGATGCTCGGCGGTATCTCGCTCTGCCACCCCTCTTTGCCAACACATTCAGACAACTTCGACATATTTAGAGGCTGCGACGAATGCGCCGAAGCGGTCGATTTTCGGCGAGCACGAATTTTTGCTTTCACACCCGTGCTGAATGCCGATGCAACTTCCAAAGCACGTGACACGGAGATGTTCAGAGATCGATCACGTTCATAGAGAAAGAATATTTTTATTAACTCTTCGGGATCGAATCAACCTCGACGTGTTTAGAGCATGCAAAATTTTACTTTTTCTTCTTTGTAGGTTCTACAGTTAAAACAGCTGCGAGTGCAAGGGACTAATAACTATTTGAGTGCTTGGCCAGAGGTTGAACATTCATTGAGAAGCTCGAGGCATGTGGTATATTATGTATCGTAACATGTGAATCATTAAACAACGGTTGTCGCACGCTGTCCGACGTCGAGCTGCACAATAATTGAAACATTTGTGCAAAAACGTTTAGACTCTTCTGGATTAACGATTTGTCGTAATTAGCGACATCGGTTGCAAGTGTCCGACGTCGAGCTGCATGCGAAAAAGTAGAATCGTTGATGTGGAGTGCAATTGGTTGAATTTTTTAATCTCGAAGCCAGATCGTGAAAAGGAGGCAGATTCAACGATAGTCTTTTACACGAGGTGAACAGAAAAAAACGTACCGATTACACGAGGATAGATCCGACTATTTTGAAGGCGAGAATTATACTGGCTCGACTGAGGACAATACAGAGAGAGAGAGAGAGAGAGAGAGAGAGAGAGAGAGAGAGAG
>CM052200.1:2170743-2306725 GCA_028455805.1 Lasioglossum figueresi
AATCCGTGGTCTATGACAAAAATCAGTGAGTGCAACTTAACGCATTACCGTCCGGTGATTATCGCATAATTTTGAAAAATCTATGGTACATGGATAAACACTTTTTAATGGAACCTTGAATAGCAACAGTAATTTTCATTGTGAACTAACTAGTCATCCTCGATAACATCATCTAATAGTTTCATTTAAGATTGCAATCGTTAAGATTGCGAAAAACCTATTAGTAGGCTTCCGGTAGATAGTGTTAAACCGGTGGACAGATTAAAATAAATTGAAAAATATCAATATATCAGGCGATAGAAATGTCGGGCGACGATATTTTTCTTTCTGGTTCGAAAAAAACATCGACGTTGAAAATTTGAAAGGGTGGTTTTTCAAGATGAAAGTCTGCTCTATCGCGTGGTATAGTTCGATTTTCCGCTGGACCCTTATTTTTTGGGATAAACTGAAAAGTATCCTCAAGAAATGGTGCAAAAGTGGCGTCTCTCCATCTTTAATCATTGTTTATACATGTTTAAACAATCATAATGTATTAATATTGGATATCACTGTATTCGGGAAAGTCTACAGAATCTTTTGCCGTAAAGAACAATTCAATATCTTTTATAATAACATCACAATATTTGTTTAAAGTTGAAAAATGTGGTTTTTTTTCAAGGCCATGTTTCTCAAGAACTGTACGTGTAGGAGACAAATTAAGGCCAGATTCGGAATCAGCGCAAAAAAACTCTATAAGGTACCCAACAGTTATAGGGAAACAAATTTGGTGTTGGACAGTGTTATTAAACAACTCTAAACAATTTGAACGTTACAATTATTCCGTAAAGTCGATGGAAATTCGGTATTTCAGCCGATCGGTAGCTCGGCTACGAAATTCCGTGGGCAGCAGACACGTCTCGCGATAAGAAACAATATGCCGGGGCGGCAGAAGGGGTGTGTCACGTTTCAAAAATTGATTTCGCCGTGAAATAGAAACGCGGCAGCTGGGCTCTGGCGCGAATTACAATAGCGATTCCCGGATGGCGGAGTCTTTATAGCCGGCGCCAATTTTCCTAAGGAAGCTGGCCGTTCGTTCGGTGCTTGCACGGTAAATGGTAAATGGCGGACACGTGGGCTGACTCGTGGAACACGAACGTGCCACGTAACGACAGGATCTCGACGCCCACGACGCCCGGTTCGGATTAAAACTGTGCCCCTAATGCCGTTCGACGGTGCACCGAACCTGCAGGCTCGCAGGTACTTCTTGGTCTTGTCGGTGCTGTCGACGAAAAAATCTGTTTCTTTCAACTCTACTTTACGATTAATCTTTCCATTCGAGAACGGCAGAATTCAAGCTGGTTTATCAAATGTTTATCTTGATATGTGTCCAAAGAACCTTCAGTTCTCATTAGACTACGGATCGTTATGCGTTTATCAAGAAATTGGCTGGGTGAAGTATAAAACAGTGAAAAATTAGAAAAATTTAAGAATATTTTAATGTTGTTTTTAATGCAGCAAAGTTATTAAGAGATCAAATCAATGCAGAACATTTTTGGTTTGCATAAAGATCCGCAGTCTAGTCATCATAAACAGACAAATTTAGAATCCGTCATTTTTATGGGTCGCGTAGTTCTTATTTATTTCTTCAAAATCAATCATTGAAGTCTGGA
The DNA here is from genome assembly GCA_028455805.1 of Lasioglossum figueresi. Classification (NCBI taxonomy): domain Eukaryota; kingdom Metazoa; phylum Arthropoda; class Insecta; order Hymenoptera; family Halictidae; genus Lasioglossum; species Lasioglossum figueresi. The sequence goes on from CM052200.1 coordinate 2,172,393, forward strand.
GAAGATTGAAGTATTGTACATGTACAGGGATATCCCTGTGAAAAAGGGAAAAAATCTGGTGCTCCTAATAGACGTTACAAACGACAGTTGAACAATAACAAGAGTCGCAATGTTTGTGGATTTTGATCGGCCACGCGATGCGAAGAACGAGCCCAAAGGTCGTGGATGCGTCTCGCGCATAAAAATCGATCCAAGTGCAGGGTGCAGCCATAAACACAGTAGTCGTTGACAGGAACAAGTGCAAACCGGCAGGTCGGGCCTCCTTAAAATTAATCTAATCAGACAGGGCGGGACGCAGCTAAGTGGATTCGTACATTAACGGCAAGCTTGGCGAGCACGGCACGAAGGTGGTCGTCGAAGCACCTTCGACGTCTACCTCGGCTCCCTAGGTTCACCTTGCCCCTTCCACCGAGCTCCCATCGCATCCTGTCCGTTCGTTGACTCGCGGAATAATTAGTAATTAGTCTGCGTGCAAGAGTGTCGCGCGGATGCACGTAACTTAGTTCCTCCTTAATGGAATCGTCGGGGAAAGTAGCGCGATTCCGTCGCTCGAAAACGTTAGGCGATAGCAGCAGCTAGCTAGCGCTGCAGTTGCAATAGTCGGATACGTTTACCGGTGCAACGAGCACGATACGGATTCTGATGGCATTCTGACGAGGAGCATTCTGGGTCGAACACGATCGAGATAGCGGGGATTCGAACGGTCGAATTCTCGAATGACCTTGCGCCGTTCGATTGAACTCGCGAGGGTCGGTCCCTCGGAAGTTCGGATAGCTGCTAATAAATCATGCAGCCTGGGGAATACGAAGATATGGTGTTTAGAAAATTATGTGGGTGAAAATGGACCGAATTGTGATCGACGATGTAACCGGGTCTTCTTACATGACGCGGTTAGGGGATGAAATATATTCGTTGCTTGGGGAGATCGAGTTCTTAGCTCGTCCCCCCAGTTGCCTTCGGCCTGTACACCAGGGGAGCTTAATCTTACTTGAATTTTTGGCGATGTGCCTGACTGTGCAGAAGATCTATTTTGTTTTCCTCTTAAGGACCCTATTTCGGACTGAAAAGAAACTTGCAACCGGGAATTAATTTGAAAAAGATACCGATCGTAATCACATATTTTTCTGTCGATAAATTAAAGATTGAGAACTTTACATTGAGAGATAGATAGAAATCCAGGCAGCACAAATGATTTGTTCAAGTAATATGCTAAACACTTGATATTCCAAAACGGGTTGTTCTCATTCCTCCGACATGCGAATCATTAGCGAGCGAAATACGTGCCAAATGTATTTCTCGGAACAATCTCTCATTCGAATAACACGGAGACCGTAAAAATTGATGGCGCCCCGGTGAAATGCACAAACTCTCGAAATAAAGAGAACGAATTTGCTTTGCCTGGACCCCGTGGAACGGTGTGAGGAAGGGATGAAAGACTGCTGGAGAGGCTGTTTTAATGTAAAAGCTCATTTACGTTCGTCGGGCACCAAGCAGCGAAGGAGCTAATGGCACCGCATAAATTATCGCGCCATTCAAGGACACGGAATGCCGGGCAAGACACCCGGTGGCCGTAGCATGTGATACGCGCTGCTCAATCAAGGCGTCGCATGCCAATCGTAATTAATTATTTTCAATCGGAGCCGTTTAAGGGACGCTCGAAGTCCTCGGTGCGGAGGGTCACCGGATCAAGAATGATCGCCGTGTAGAGAACGACCGGGATTTCTTCCACGCCTAACTGCCCGGCGATTCGATTAATTGCTTGCTCGTCGCTCATGTCGGCCGGTGGCGTGCAATTAAAACACCTGGGAATATTACGTCACTCGAGTCCCCGAAAAGCAGCATCGACAGTTTTGCCGTTAATTAAAATTTTTCTCGTTCGGAACGGCTAGCGTAGCGCAACATCAATATGTTCGAGACCAGTATTTGTTTCAGCAATAGCCTTCTAAAGTATTTTATTAAATGCAGTGCATCCTCTTGTAAAATGTGACAACGGATATTTTGCCACAGAAAAGTGACGAGTTCAAAGACGATGATGTACGATGTAAGAAAGAAATAAACGTGTCGACGAAAACAAAAGCGACGAAGAAAAATAAATTGAAAGCCTCGCTGACACTTCGTTTCGAGGATCGCGATCATCTGGAGCACCCGGTAGACGACGATCGCGTAAAATCAGCATTCTTCTCGCCACCAATTCCCGACGAGGATCCATAAAAAGAATAAATTAAGAAGGAGTCGTCCCTCGGCCGACCAATAAACGCGTCTACATCGCCAGGGGCGGGAGGTCGAGTCGAGAGGTAAATTCACCCCGTCGCGTGAATATTAATTACCGAAATTGTGGCCGGCGTACTAATCCCGCCGCGTTAAGCGGAAGTCTCCCCGTCTTAAGTTAATATCGCAAGGAATGGGGTGAGAGAGACAGAGACAGAGAGAGTAGAGGGGTAGTTGGCGTAGGCCAGGGGCGGTTGGAAATTGTTGGAAGTTCGCTGGCAGGGGCAAGGAATGATTAAAGTCTCGTGGCCAGCTTTCAGAAGGAGCCGAGACGTCTCCGCGAAGATTAGCGGCCGACGAATCAATTAGTCGGGGCCGGCTGGCCGGCTAATTGCCACCCCCCGGAACCTTGTCGCGGGAAACCGTGGAAAAATCGCCGACGGAACGGCGAAAGGGAAAGCGCTCGCCGGAGAAATGATGCTCGTGTCGCGCGTCTCTACAAACGGCCCCGCGAACAAGAGAATTTCAATATTAGCCCACCTGGCCGCGGAACAGACAAAGAAATTCCATCCACGGTTCGACGAACGAGAGAATTGGCCTGCGACCCGCTCTCTATCGATTTTTCTTTGAGACAAGCAGTGAATCGCGTTCAAGGAATCCCGAAATTGAACGTAATAACGAATATGATCGGCCGTGCTCGTGGCTGTTCGTCAATCGTAAATGCTTTTCGAGGAAGCTCCGACTCTTTCTAAGAATTATTGTAGGTCGGAAGAAATGCTTAATTTTCAGGTTAATATCTTCTTTCATATTTTCATTGTAAAATTGATTTAAAATTTCGTTTAACCAGCACTTTTATACGGAATTAGAGATTCCGATAAGTATCTCGGAAAATTAGAACAACTTCTTTCATATTTTTATTTGTAAAATTGATTTAAAATTTCGTTTAACCAGCACTTTTATACGGAATTAGAGATTCCGATAAGTATCACGGAAAATTAGAACAACTTCTTTCATATTTTTATTGTAAAATTGATTTAAAATTTCGTTTAACCAGCACTTTTATATGGAATTAGAGACTGCGCTAAGTATCTCGGAAAATTAGAACAATAAAAATTCCGAGGAACGAAAGATTCGTGGAATAAAGAAAAGGTCCCACGTGCATACGTCTACGCGTTCCAACAGGAGGTCTCCAAGTGTCACAGATTTAGCGAAATTTAAGCGAGCACTGCCGTATTCCATCGGCTGATTCGATAGTTGAAACCAACGGCTGTCGCGGGCGTGACAAGAAGGGTACGCGAAAACAGCTCGGAGCCGGACGAGAAATAATCGGGAAAACAAGAAGGAGAGACGCGGGTGGCATTAGCTTCGGATAATGGCAGTCGGAGGTGGACGCGAAAAGAGCTGGACCGACGTGCATTACGAATGCGGTGCCTCGCGTGCTGTGCAGCACCGGCGACGACAATCGTTAGGCATTCGAGCGAAGTTGCACGTGACCGGATCGGGAATTCCGTGGATGGACCTGGCCGGCGCTCGGTTACACGATTATTTCGGGGCACGTACGGCCGTCAGACTTTTAACCACGGCTTCGAAACGTGGCGGAGAATGTTTTTGAAGGCACTGGCAGAACGCGGGAACAGACGACGGGGGGAAAACACGATCGCTCCGTTTCGCTTTAAACCCGGAGAACTTGCAAGTGATTCGTAACTGTGGAATACAGAAAGCTCGGGCAACGAGAAGTCCTGAAGTGGACGTTTCGCCGAGTGAACTGAAATTTTAGGCTTCTAAGAACGCGTTCGCCAACCTTTATCCGGGGACGAGTTCAGTCTCGAGGCTATTACCTTTCAGAAATTATTCGTTTTGACGTCTATAAGCTGTGCCGGCTCTGATAGGTATTTCAAAATTAATTGCTCGAGGTCGAGCAGTTACCGATCGCAGCCATTAGTCCTCTATATATTATTTTATAGGTTCTAGAAAACGAGGAAAATCGTGTAGGAGTAATATTAAATACTAAAAAGCGACAAATTGTTTTACGTCCTCCTGTAAAGTTCATGAAATGTAACACACACCCTTACATTTGATACCCAATTCGATGATCTCTTGTTGCATTGCACCTTCTGAAAATATTAAATTAAATTCACATACTTACAGAGTAACTGGAAGCTTTAAACATTTTAATCACATTGAAATCACATTCAAATTGAATCGCATTTCGAACGTCTCCGAAATCAATTGTATCCGCAACACTTGTTACTTTCAATTTGTCGTGGACGTAATTCACTTTATTTGAGATTGTAGACTGAGGGTCTTAATGCATTTATGGCAAACGCTGGTGGCTGAGGTACTCCGTGCTCGAATACAGATTACATCAGGTTTCATGACCCGCCGATACGAAGCTAATGATCGAACGATACTCGTTAAATTATCGAACTGAAGAGACCGGAAAGTAGGATAGAACCTCCTAGCGCCGTCGTTTATTAACGATTAAGTATTTAAAGCACACTTGAAGCGACCGAAGGCGGTCAGATAATTACAAGTGTCGCGAGAATTATTCGAGGCACGGCCGCGGCTGTATTAACGATCTGTCGCCGGTGTTTAATTCCTCCGGGATTATTTAATACGCGTTATTTCATACGGTGTATCGCACAGACGTATTAATTCCGTAATATCGGGCTCACGATCCACGCGACTGAATTATGGAGCGGACGTTCCTGTCGAACAGGAATTAACGACCTCTTTCTTTTCGTTCCACTGCTTCGGATACAATTCAATCTCGAGGTAAATAGACGCATAGAGATAAACTTTTGTAAATATGACAATTACAATATATTTTATTTTACCGAGTAACGATGTTTAGTAACGGCCGAATGAAACTCTGTTGCATGCTTCGGAACTTCCCTTTCCGATATCGAATTTTCAGTTGTGTTGAAAAGTAAATATTAGACTGCAGTACGATTTCCGCCATTTCAATAATTTACCTATGAATAGTAAATATAATATCCAAAAATCCCAGGTACTATTATCACGTAAAACACGATTGTACAGCGTACGATCTGCTTATTAACCGTGTTCACAAAAAATAAATATTGGACTGCAGCACAGTTTCCTCCATTTCAATGCTTCACCTTTAAATATTAAAAATACAATTGTACAGCGTATGATTTGCTTATTAGCCGGGTCTATAAAAAGTAAATATTTGCTAGACTCCAGCACAATTTCCTTCATTTTAATACCTCATCAGAGAATATTAAACACAGCTTTCGGGGATTCAAATTACTATTGCAACGTACATTTATACGACCATATTATGGTCCGCATATTAATCGTGTCTACATTCCATTAATTAAAACTTGAAGCAGCTACGCATCATTGTGAAAGCACCAGTGAACCGTGAAGCAGCTAGTATTTACTCGTGCAACGGCGTGTAAATTTAGAATGAAGATAAAATGTGCATTTATTAATAGGTTGATACCATAATCAACGAGCTATCAAGTTCCAGCGTTAAAATGGTAATAATGCCGTGCGTTCTATTCTCGCGTGTTTTGTTTACCATCTCCTCCGTTCCATTTAATCGACCCGCGAATCTCTGCATATTCCTGTAGTTCCGCGAGAACGCGGACGAGAAAAAAAAAATTTGTTTTATCGATCGAAAAGTATTCCGCGGCGGTCGCGGGTGCTCCAATTAAAATCGACGCGATAAATTAAAAGGGCACCGCGAATTATCGGTAAATGACGCCAAATGAAAATAACCGTGGGCTGTTGCATATTGCATCCCGCGTTTTCCTGTATTTGCATCGCCGCCGGGCTGCATTCCGCGTGCAACGAGTGTCGCGACACTCTATTTCAGCGCGACGCGGGGACCGACAGTGGCGTGTGCTGGTCCAAGGGAACGTTTAATCGATAAATGCTTATAGATTATCGTGCTCCAGTAAAACGGGCGTCGATAAGGGTGGCCGGCGATGTAATCTACCGGCGGGATCTGCAAAATCCCCCATGCTATTTAATTGAAACGCGTGCTGCCTACGTGCCGCAGATCCCCGAAAACTTTCGACCCGCTCGAGCCAAATGATAAAAGCGAAATTCTAAACCACGAGTCGTGACCTTCGTCCCCCCTTTCATCTCCTCGAATGCAGCTTTATACTGATCTTTCTGAGCAATTCAAATTTTCGGACAGCTCGAACCGGGAGTCGTTCTAACGTAGAATACCTTTCTTGGACGATGTAAAAATACTGTACTCGATGAAGAAAGCTATTTAGCTTTTAATATGAAAATCAAATTTATACATAATGAAAGTAAGACGTACTCGTATTATTGAAAATTGACAGCTTGCCCTACATTTACTTCGGAAGTTAATATTTTACTTGGACTTCGAGGTGTTGGCCGGTATATAAATTTGTTGAACGCTCAGGAACGTCCGCAATGAGCCACGCAAGATGTTACGAAGTGGAGAGTCAAAGAGATTGTACACTGTACCCAGGGGAATTGATGAAAGTTCAGGGAACTATTCCCAGAAGGGTCTTGGGATACTCGGTTTTAATAAGGTAGGTATTTTCGTAGCATGAACAGATATTTGCCTCGGAGGAGTGCAGTCAGAGTCATTCCCTAGAGCAAATCTCAGATCCAGCCCGGATAAGCCAGCAGCGAAGGCGAAAACGTAAATCGAAGTCGGATCCGATAGTCGGCCGAACGTAAACGGCCCGGCAACCCGGATCGTAAAAAGGCAATTCGTTCCGGTTGGCAACGCGGAAAAAGTATCAGAGGAAGTATAATTTGCGGGGGGCACATGGCAACTCCAACCGCGCCAAGGCCGGTTAACCCCTAATTAAGAGAAATGACTCCGATTATGGGTTAGAACAGTGAAATACCTGAATCCGCCGGTGTCCTAGGACACGGATGAAATTTTCTTGGATACCGTGAAACGTTATGCTTGTCATGATCGTTTGCAAATAGGCGCTTCGACAAAACTGTCTCATTCGTGCCATTTTTCATTTCGAACCTTGATGTCGTGTTTACTTTCTGTTTTATTAACGTCGAATGAACAGGAATCGGTTTTAATTCAGTCTCGTTTATTTTGTAAAATTATTCATATCGATACAAACTTTTCTAAATTTAAAAGAAGAAGTTGTCTTTCCCTGTAAAATTTTAATTAATAGGATTTTGAAGAGCGAACTACGAGGACGGAGTTAAGTTTCATCAGCTAGTGCAGAGTCGGAACAATCCACGCGATCGGTACAATTTGATTTGTACATGTTTATATCCTGTGTCTAAAGTAGAAGTTTCGAAGTTTTTTTGTCTATTTCGAGGGAATCTATGAAAGATGACAGCGAATTTCTTGCACAGCCTGTACGCGCCGCCGATAGACATTAATATTTGTCAGCCGACAGTAATGGCGACCAGAGATCGAATGCAAAATTCGTGCTCATACGAAAGTCCGTCCGCGACACGTATTTACGCGACGCGGAACACGAAGTTTGCACGTCCGCTAACAGTCAACGCAGGCATACCAATCCACCACTAATTACTGTTGGTAATCAGATGTCTGACCAACGCAGCAAATTGGCTAGTTACCAGTTGCGCCAATAGTCAATACGGCGCATCGATCACGAGTCTCGCACCGGCGCGGCAAGTATGTAGTCTGTTGATATCCGCAAACAATTCACGTTGATTTTCGGTTTGCATTCACCGTCACCTCCGTCGCTCCCAAACCCCTTACACGCAATGACGTAACATGTTTGACAGCGGTGTTCTAAGGAATTTGAATTTCCTGCTGTCGCGCGGTGCTACTCGAAATGTCCGTAAAACTCGACTTCTTGCTTCTATTAATTCAGCACAGTTCCTGCAGAATGCAACTGTCACCTCGAGTAGTTAAACATTCTCAACTAGAACTAGTTCTTCAATAAATATGCCAGGATGTTTATCGAAATCTAGCGGAGAAAGATGAATCGGAACCGTGTAGCAGAACATTCATTGAATCCGATGACCATAAAATAAACATCTAACTTAAAAGCAGCCAGTGTTTGATTTGATATCAAGGTGAACAGACCCAATCGTGAAAAGTGTTCTAGGGTGTTGCTCTCATAAGAAGATGTCAAATTAAACTGCTTCGAGTCCTCTGAACAAAAGTAGCTCTAATAGACGTAGACCAGAGAAAAACTTACCAATAACCTACTAGCCTACTCTACTCTCGCGAGCGAACCTCATAGGAGTCTCCCGTCAGATCGACGCTATTTATCGACATCCTAAAGCCCGCTTAATGAGACGGGTGCAGATAAACATAATTTCCTCTTGAAGAAATTAACGTAACAATAGTTTTAAATAGTGAAATAGTCTAGTAATAACTATCAAACCGCAAAGGTCGGTACAATTTCATTAAAAGCTGAATTCCCCGAAAGCATACCTTTGCCAACACTTCCAGTAAATTCAATGGAAACCGACACAAATAAATAAATAAAACTATGGATTATAAGCTAATACACTTCAAGCTTCCACACAATAGTCGAAACCTCGTGAATTTCAAGATTAATCCATCCAAGTACTCTGCAAATCCAAATCTGCGTCTGCTAAGTGTTCGTCGCGCGCATTTGTCTAAAACCAGAGACTCGTCGCGCCTCGAAGAGTTATCCTGCACGCGACTGCACACTACAAGTCCACGAGGAGCTCGTAAACACGTGAACGCGTTAAGAGCGAATCCCAGCGCAGCCGGGAACTTCCGGTTTCGAGTATTCCGCGAGCGGTTTCGAAACAGCCGCGAAACATCTCGAGGAAAAGGCAGACAAGGTCGGGAATCGTGCGTTTATCGTGGAACACGATGTCATAGCCGAAAATATATTGCTCGAGGAAGAATTCAAGGCTACGTGGGTTTATTGCCTTAATATTAAACTTGGCCCTTTTATCTTCTTCCGCGATGGCCGCCCCGAGGTGAAATAAGGAGCCAAGGCAGCAGGAGAACTCCGCGGAAATCTTTACTCCCGCGAAAGCCGCTTCAAAGATTTACAACTCACGCGGCCGAGCTTCTCGCAGCGGCGTTAACCACCCCTCACTTGGCCGCGATGTCGCCCTACACGAAGGGCAGAAGAGCAGAAATATTCGAGTTTATTCGAAAATTATGCGAGAACTTCTTCCGCACCTCCCCTACACCCGTTTCCGGTGATGTATTCGCGTTGTAAGCGATCACCGCGCCACCGTCGGTGGGGGACTCTCCCTGTCTTCCGGTATTAATGTAATTCTCTGTATAATTCAGATGGTATCGCGGCCGCAATGTTACAAAGCTAATGAGTTATTCCTCTCATCATCGTCCGGGCGTGCCATACGTGGCCGTCGGTCCTCTGTTAGGAAACTTCGTCTACGCGATTGTTATTACGTCGCAAAACTTCCGTGAGTTACAAGGCTGACAGCTTGTTGCTAGCAAGAAATTGCCGTTCGGCATTCGATGGTTTTGCCGGTGTTTCTTGGTTATTAGTCGTGGAAATTAGTTCGGCACCCTCTCTATAGTTCAGAACTCCTCCAATGCTCAAAATAGACGACGAAACCATTAGCACCTTGCTGACCCGTCACGAATACACGGTGTATTCGCAAAACGTTCCCAGACTGATTTTTTTTTACAGACATACCAATAGCACCATTTATGAAGTTACGCGAACAAAAGAAAAGAAATAAAAAAATATAAGGTACTTCGTTTAATAAATTATGGCAATTGTTCATCGAAATAAATTTCACCGTGAACGTTGGGATTTCTGTAACACGGCCTTTTTCGACCATAATTGGCAACATTGTGCGTGGCAATGTTTGCTGTGTATTCCAAGGGGGATTGTAAATATTAACCACCATAAATCAATTCGCAGCATTAATTACCGGGCACATTGCTCTCAAATGTCATTAACAAATACTATTACTTCCATAGAGTTCATATTGTCGGGGAATGAACTCCATCGGGAAGCTTATTTGTCTTGGATGCGGTAATTTTCCACTGTACAAACAATTATCGTTGCATTGGAAATTATAAGCACCTTTAATGGACAGAACTATCCAGAATATAGTACAGGAACAAGTCCGATATAGGGTAAACTGTACAATGATCGGCACCCTAAGCCAAAATCGTAGTAAAAATCTTTTTATCTTTTCTTGAAATGTTTAAACGAGCTTAACCTGCTATTATTGTAAGCTAATACAGATTTACCAGCAAAATCAATGAGTTTTACGAGTCATAAATCTTTTATCATAAAATATATTCAGTGAATAACAATCGTAAGACAAATAGTACAGTTAATTGCACAGGAAGAAGTAAACGTTAAACAGGCTATTTGTTTTATAATTAAACATATACGCACTTATTACATCTGTAGTACAATCCGAAATTAAGTTATAAAGGTATAAAGTAAACTTACTCGTAACGAAAATTTTAATAAAACACTAGTTACACTGCACTCTGATCATGTCGGTCTTACTTGCTAACATATGTGGAACTCTGTTATGAAAACTTACAACGTTGCCTTGAAATATAAAATGATTTTCTATACCAGAAATTCTTAATATTTGCCGTTTAAATCAAAAGTGCCAATAACTACCGCAGTGTCAGCAATAGTACAGTTTATCCTGGTACAATGAAATTCTTTTCGAATTAATACAACTGCGTAAATCTTAAATACTATATAAAAATCGAACATTCTCGTGCACTCATCTGTACTAAATTTATTACAATTTTACAGAATCTATTAGATGATTTTACAATAACACATTAACACAGTTTACTTAGTAGATGATCCGACTATGGATGAACTTTATTTCTCATCGTACACACGTTTACTCTCGCACGGTCCGTGACAATCTATTGTTAGAGCGATCCGAACGAACCCATTTTTAATCCCCCAACCTGTGGCAGAATCTTCGAGTACGTGGGTCGACGGCTCTAAATTTCGAAACGTCCTTGCGAAAATTAATTAACAACACGTCCGTGGGCCGTCGTCTCCGGAAACCGATAGGTCATGTACGTGTCGCCGGGCCGAATCGTTAATCTACGGTGACACGCGTGGCCTGCTCCTGTATCGGAAATAGTGGTGTTCGAGGGTGCGTCCTAGGATGCAACCAGAAAATGGGAGTGGAGACCCGACCCGTGGAGAAGACAAGGGGATACAGACTGGCATTCTGATGGTCGATCAACCCAACCCCTTCGACCACCAGTTTAGCTACCATCCGACGGCAATGAATTGCAGTAATGTCTCGACATACAGTGAACCACGAAAGTATTTGAACGCACTTTCAAACAGTATAACTTTTTCATTGATTTACCAAATGACATGCAAAAGAGATTTTGAAAAAATTTCAATTGCTAAACGTTTACATAAGAAAGTAAAAGAGAGTCATCATTTATAACCTTTTAATTAGAGCCCGTATAACTTTTTCATTGATTTACCAAATGACATGCAGAAAAGATTTTGAAAAAATTTCAATTGCTAAACATTGCATGAGAAAGTAAAAGAGAGGCATCATTTATTAATTTTTTATTAGAGCCCGTAATGAAAATTTAAAATATGCGCTTTGTAGATGTACGTTAGTTATGCACACGCTGAAGATTTCATCGAAATATGTAAGAATCTGTGGATTTTAAGCAGAAACTAACCAAAAGTCGCGTAAACCTATGACTTTCACCACATTTAATCACTTGTAGCTCTGGGGTATGTTAATCGATTTTGATGCAATTTTCAGAACATATAAATTTACAAAACATATATTTTAAATTTCCATTAAGAGCCCAAATAAAAAAAGTTTTAAAAAATGCCTTATTTATATTTGCATGCAACCTTGTAAATTGTAATTTTTGGAAAATCTTTTTTGCAGATAATTTAGTAAATCGATGCTTCTAATTGCTTACAAAACATCAGCTCGTTTGGTACAATTACAAAAAAGTTATACCGTTTTAAAGTGCGTTCAAATACTTTCGTGATTCGCTGTAGGTGAAAGGTATGCTCCATTAAGAGCCCAACACCATATCATAATTCGAAGAAAAAGTAAATATGGTCCAAAAATGTTGGCACAAGTCTTACAAAAAAATCATTAGAAACAAAACACTTGAGAAAACATGTGTATTAAATGAACCACCGTATTGATAGTCCTGTGCGTTGATATATGACGATGAAATAATTATCATATTCAAACCTCTGTATCGATGAACCTGTTATTTCATGTTAAGCAATAAAATAATTATTTTAACACTGCCTTTTTGTAGAAATAGCAGCCAGAAAATGAAATAACCATTTGCGAATGGTAATTTCAACGGACCTACAGCTCGAGTGTTCACTGGACAGGTCAGCCTAGTTCGATGACAAACTCTTGCATTCATCTTCTAATGTACATCTGCGATACAATTCGAAAAACGTCGGAAGAGAGAGCTAGGTTACCGCATTGTTATGGTGGAATTACGTCAGACGGTTTCAATGGTCCATTCTCATATCGCGGGGTGGAGGATCATCCCCGGTTTCCATTCGCTCTTCCTCGGGGAGGCCCAGACCGCAGGGGCTCCGCGAAAACAAAGTAAATGAAATCGAAAATCCGTATAGAGGCTGCACGTGCATCTGCAATGCGGCCTCGAGCTTGGCAAGAGTCGAACCCCATCTGACCAAACGTTACCCTCTGCCTCCCTCTCGCACACTTATTCTTCTCTCTAATCCCCTGTTCATCTCTATCTCGCGAGAGAGAGAGAGAGAAAACTATGTGTGTGCATGAGAGAGAGAGAGAGAGAGAGAGAGAGAGAGAGAGAAAGAGAGAAAAAAGGTAATTATCGGTCGAGTCCCAGGATAGCGAAGGAAATTGGTCGAGTGGTATTCCCGAGCCGCAATGAGGAGAAATTGATGTTCCTACGTTGGTAACACTTCCGATCGTCGGAAGGGATGCAATAAAATCTCGTTATTCTTGGCAACCTTATCTGGACAAACACAGATATCGTTTTATGTATCAAGCTTTCCCAGGAATCGTCTCCAATATTTATTATTTATGCGAGCGTGACCCATCGCGAGATTACCATCAAGTCGCAAACTGGTACGTAATATATTCGCGACCGATGACGCAACTGTGCCTGTAAAAATCTATAACCGAGCTGACGTGATTTCGCATCATTTTGTATTTATAGATGGGCTTGTAGCGGCGTGACTCACATTTCTGGCCGCAGAAATTATTTAACAATGTGTACACATTGACTTCGACATTTCCACATTCATAAATTTTCAACTTTCTCTGTTAGGTATGTATCGCGCGAATCTCGTCCAGTATCGAACAACAGGTGGTTAAAGGCATGATATTATACGGCAATATTTTTCACTTTCGTTGTATAGATTTTTGGGGATTGTACGCGAAACCCGGCTAAACGTCACACGTTGGTTAATTAAATCTATTTTAAATAGCGGATTCCGAGGTTTTCAGAGTTTTTTGGATCGGTGATTATACTGTAACCGTCGTTAGTCGTTTGTGTCAATTTGATCCCGTCCGAATAGTATTATCACCTTTAACCTTATTGCTGCTTCCCTTATTCTCTCATTTTCGAAAGAAGAATTTATAAAATTAACCTCTTGACGTAGAAAGATACGTCATGTGTTTCTTGCGCCACACGTTGTGCTAACATTTTGTTTATAATTAGCGTTAGTGGAGGCGAATTGTTGGTTTACGATTCAAATTAAGAAAATCTTGGCCATATATAAACGTCTATGTTACAGCTTCTGTATGTTACAATTGATGCAGACAATTTTTATTTTTCTAGTTGTCTAGTTCTACCATCTGTCTAGCAATTATGTTTGGATAGTCCGAGTATTTAGACGAGACCGCTTTAAAGGAGAGATCGAGAACGGTCTATCGGCTTTAACGCGAATCAGCTTCCCGAATAAAGTGTTCGCTCTGCTCCTTCGGCCGACAGGGGCGACAGAATTTCCAATAATAAATGATAAAGCGCGCTAGGGTGAATCCGATCCGCTCGCGAACGTGATAAATCTATTTCGTCGTTCCACTGCCGGCCGTGAATTATTAGTTTCGCGGAGTTCGCACCCGTTGATGCTCTTCCGAACCCCTTTTGATGGACCGCCGACTGTTTTTTTCTCGGGACGATATATGTAGAAAACGGAGACTGTCGGTCAGAGTAAGTATGGCTCGTATAAAATGATGGAGTCGAAAAGGGAATTCGATATTCCCGTAGAACTTCTAATATCCATGACAAATCATTTTAAGCTGACAATGAGTATGCAATCTACCCTACCAATTTATCTTTCTTGCGGACAAATCATTCACACTAAACGGACAGATTTATTATGTTACAATTATTGAAATAATAACAATGATTTTATAAGAATTGATTGTATAAATATCTTTAGCAGAGCACGTATTATAATAGGAGCTCACCGAGTCTAAATAAAATCAATCTTGTCATTTTTATAAGGGAACGTGTACCAGTTACTTTTAAGGCCCGGTAGGTTTAGTGTTAACCCGGCGTAAGGAGACAAGAACAGGCGTGGAAAAGGCTACCACCACCCCTTCAGCATGCGGAGAGCGGGTCGGGGGTGGGCAGGAGTAGCGCATAAGTGGAGGGAAAAAGGGCCCAGTGAATTCTGGGTCCTTGGGTGTGGAGGTTTACGATATTCCCTGGGGCTTCCCGGGGCTCTGTCGGTTCCTCCACATCTGAAAAAAAAGTGTTAACCCATCGTTGATAAGGTGGGGAAATGTATCGAAAGTGGGTAAGGTGGGATCACACAGACCCACCAAAATAATATATTGTATCATAGAACTAAATACCTTTTCCATGAATATAAGATTAGGTATTGCTCAAGAGGCTTGTCATTTTTCAGAGTAAAAACGCAGATCCACGAAATTAATTTTTAAATTCACTCAGGCCCGACTCGCTGTCACGCGTTGTTACAATGTTGCAATCAATCTAAAATCTCTGGGGTCTGTGAGACCCCACCGAACTAACGGCGGGTTAAATAAAGAAGAAAGTAGACAGCAACGTACACAAAATATACGCGTATTGTGTAACACCGACGACCAGGTAACACATTTTACCGTCAAATAGGTTAACGAACCGAAATTACAGGTTGTATACAATCCTCCAGTGACGTTTTTACATTATCCAATCTGAAATCACTAATTTTCCACCATTGTTTCCCGAGTCGTTCCCCCGGTTCGATTTTCATCTTTCTCTATGCGGAGCCGTGGCCGTAACGTCAACAACGCGGTTCAAAACGCGATCAGAACGATTGCGTCAGTTAATTATCGGGTCGTCGAGCGTAACGTGACTTAATGAGCCGTCATTCGTGTAATTGGAGAAGTTGCGTGATAACGACTGAACGAAATCACAAGGAATTTAGATCGCGATCCGACTTCGTTCCTCTCCCCTCGTACTGCGTTTCGTTCTTGAATTCTTTTTCTTTGGCGGGGCACCCCCCTGATTAATTGCCAATTATTTCTCTAATTGCCGCGATTTCTATCCCGGCGCACGATGGATTTTTCCTATTTCGTAGCGGACCGAGTCGATTGAGAGAATTGCCTCCGAGACCGATTGTATATATCTTTCCTAACGGTTTCCTTTAATAGTCGCGCAAAAGGGGGTGGATTCGAAAATCGGAGCACGATCAGCTCTGATCCACATAATTTATTCGGTCATCGAACATCAAAGAACTTCGAAAGATATTGATTTGAACACTACAGAGGACTGGAGGGTACTATTTTATTTTATTCTACAAGAATCTCTTCGTTTTAAATATTTAACATCTTTCGTATAGGAAATGCTAATAAGGTAAACATGAAATTACAATATAAGGGACACATATAACATATTTTCCATTTTGTTCTATTACCTTCTGCCATTTTCGAGGTAACTTCTCGTGTTATTGAATAAACATATGAATAAATACCTTAATTTTATCTTCGATTCTTTATTTGAAAACGCTACGAACTTTCTTTCCAACACAATACTACGGATTTTCTGAGAATTAAATTAAGATAAACAGTATGGAATAGTGAAGGACATGGAGGGTAAGAAGGGAAAAGGATAAAATGTAGAGGGGGTTAAATTAAATTAAGAAAATGTAAAGGTTTAAAGAATGGAGAAAGGAAGGAAGGAGAGAGAAATGTAACGCCGAAAAGCATATATTTATGAATAAAGATTATATATACTACGGATTTTCTATAGTGAAGGACATGGAGGGTAAGGAGGGAAAAGGATAAATGTAGAGGGGATTAAATTAAGGATTGTATATCGGGGGGGAGGGTAGGTATACAATGTAAATAATAGATTAAGATAGGGAGAAGAAAATGTAAAAGTTTAAAGAATGGAGAAAGGAAGGAAGAAGAGAGAAATGTAACGCCGAAAGGCATATATATATTTATGAATAAAGATTACTACTACTACGGATTTTCTAAAACAAAAGAATGTTATTGTAAGAAACGAAGAACACGTTCGAACAAACGTGCACGAGATATACGTACTACATATTACCAAGATTGTTCGACAAAGCTACGTGTAATAATAGCTAGCACGCGAACAAGGAAACGAAGAAAGAACGAATAATTCCTTTCGAATAATGGCGAACTCCAAATGCATATTGACGTGAATCTTCTCGCGAGCACAATGTACCATATCTTCCCGAGCCGAGTCGAGCAGCTAGAAAGTAAGAAGATAGTAGTACGAAGGCGAGAAGTAGCACGATTAATTAATATCTCAAAGCCGGTGAGTCATTCACTTGACTCAGTCAATGAAAGGCTTGTGCAATTGCAAATTAAGAGGTCGGCCGAGGAATTCGTTCGTGGCAGAGCCCTCTTATGTCTCAGCTATTCGCAAGGCGGATTCTGGTCGCGCGTCCATCAGAAAAGACGCTCGTTTCGTTGGAAAAATCTTTGCACAAGCCTCCCTCGACGTTTCCTCTGCCATTATCTCAATTTTACACTACCGATTACGGTTGCCGTTTCCTTTAATCCTCGCTCTAATGCCAGTTTATGCCACCTTTTTCATTGCAACGCTGTTCGAAATCAAATATCCCTTAAATTCATTTTCTATTTTAATACAATTATTCTAGCGTAAATATAAACGCATCGTTGAAATCATATTTAAAAAGACATTTAAAGTATGTTTGAAAAAGAAACTTGCTCGCGCCAGAGTGAGTAACAATGGTAGATGAAAATTGTTGAGAAAGAGTTTACCGATTCTTTTTACTTTACAACATTTGTCTCTAATTTCGTATTAATTAGAAATTCGCGTGGAAGCGGATCTTAATCTGTGAAGTATTTTTCAATACCAATTTCGAAGATGGCAGAGAAAGCGACACTTGAAACCTTGATCTTGACGAGTCATCGGCGCACGTCATTTTTCACTAACAGAAAGTTTCATACCATCTGGTGACTAGCTGTATTAGACTCTCTGCATCTAGTTTCTATTCCTGTAAATTGAAAACGAAAATGGAGAAGAGACATCTCTATTGAATACTGAACTGTCTATTTTGTGGAGCATTCTTAAAGATGCATTTATAAGAGATTAATCGCTGAAATTAATTAATTACCTCGACTCGACAGGTGACCAGAATAGAAAAGCAAACTCGCGTGTGGAGCCACTTCGAGCATTTTCGGCGAACGTTATCTGGCGTTTACCTTGGGGATTTCTTCTCGCGCGATCTCCTCGAGTAGTCGGGGACGGAGCTTAGGCGAAAAAATGGGGCAACTTCCTTCCGGCCGCGGAGGTACTGGAAACGAATTCTCGCGAAGTACGGGCTGGTGTTTGCAGCGGGGATTAATTCGCGAAATCTGGGCTAGAGGATCGGCGATTCAGCAGCGCGGAAGCTGTTTTCTGGAAGCGTGAATCACGAGCAGGTGAATCGCGGGCTCTCGCGTAAGTTACGGCGGCTGCCCTCGACGAAAACGTCAGCGCTGTTTCACGGCGAAGTGAGTCAGTAACGCGTGTACCGTCTAGCCGAGTTGTCGGTACACCCTGAAAATACGCGCCAAGGAAAACAGCTGGCGAGCAAACAAACCGTCCGATGCGAAGGGAAATTGTCAGGAATCCGTCCGATCGCTTCCGTAAGTTGATCCCTTCGTTTACTAAACGACTGAGGAAAACCAGATGGCAGTTTTGTGAATATTAAATCACCTGGCGGACGACTGGTAATATCTGTTCAGTCTAGGAATGTGTTGTAGTTTTTAGTACAAATTAATTGCTTATCGGCAATTTTCTAATTGTCTTCGAAGTCAGAGATCCAATAGAATTTCACAATAAATTGTTCAATAGTGACAGCAATTGAAAAGCCAAGACTGGTTAGAGATTTGCGGTTACAGAAATGTTAGTGAAAGTCTCGATCGCGGGAATATTAATGCAACCCGAAGTCGTGGAAATATTAGTGAAATCGAACGATCGGGAGAAAACTGGAACAATTTACTAGTTAAACAACGGAAGAGAAAGATAGATCCTCCTTCAAGCGAATATTTCAAAACTGAACACCTACGATCGGAAGGAAATTAGAATTTGTACGATGGCATTAGACTGGAAACAAGAAACAAGACATAGAAACTTATGAGAATACTGTTTGAAAAAAATATTATTGCTAGACTGCGGATTTTATGCATTGTGAAGTGAAATGAAAAATATTATATTCAATCTAGAGGAACAGAATAATTTATTGAGTACCGATTTAGTTTCGAATTTATAGTAGATTTTCGGCGTGCACACTTTATTACACGTTCAATTTCGCGTCGTTTACACATTTCATTGTACAATTTTCTACTCTCTCGCGTCGCCTTTTCTTTTCGGCTAAGAAAGAAGCAGGAGATTGAAATTTGCAAAGAAAAATTTACGAAAATGCAACGAAGTTTCCGTTTTGCATAGCTGCGAACACTCTCAAAGACCAAACGTCCCAACCTACACGGTAAAAGTTCGAGGCATATCTGCTTCGACAAGCTGAGGAACGATCCATCGGACACGGCTCTGCACTCTGCTCGAAAATTGAAAAAGTTGAATGAACGAAACTTAAAAACTTCCGACCACGTCGCAGGTACCTTTTCGCCGCGGTCAATTTCCCCCAATTTCATTAGTCCCTTCCTGCGTACACTCGTGCCATTTCGTCGCCGCTTTGTTAACCTTCCTCTAAATATTCTCGCAAAAGAGTGACCTACTAACTTCTCTGACCTTTTTGCATGTTTTTTAGCTTTCCGTACAAAAACATTGAAAAATCATATTTCATGATTTTTCCTCCGACAAAAGTTTCATCCAAGTTTTCTCTGTTTCGTCATTGTTTTGATGAAATTATCCTGCTAAAATCTTCTCTATTAAATTGTAGCTTCTCGAGCTGTTCGAAAAGTCTGGAATTTTAACCGAAAAAATATCATTTCTCGATCGTAGCTTCAACGAAATGGGGAGCCATTTTAAATTCCAAGTGCTATTTGACTAAATTAAACGCCGCTCGTCTCCTCGCACACTTTCGCCGGAGCATCCCCGGTGCCATATTTGCGCGCTGTTAATTTCCTGAAGGAAAGATTAAGCAAAAATTCACGGAAACGCCGGCGAGCTCGACGAGCTTCTTCCCTCCCGAACGGATCCACGCATAATCGTCGCGATAATAACCGGCGTTAATCGTCCCTGGAATAAAAACAAATAGGGTGGCTCTCCGACGCGATAAATAAATTTATGGCGAGGAGGGTGGACGTCTGCGATGGAAAAGCGAGAGAAAAAAGTGAGAAGAGAAACGAAGGACACCGAGGTGCGGAGAAGCGAAGGGAACCTAATAGTAATCTAATTAGCATACCGATTGCACCCCCGAAACCAGAGCAATTGCACGCTGGCAATTAAACTGGCTGTTCCAGTCGTTGGACGCACTGTAATGCACCCAAATATTTTCCATCGTGGTGGGTGGGTCCTTAAACCATGTGGTCTGTTGGGAAATGAACTCTGTACAAGTTGATCCACTAACTCTATTAGCTCGGACCACGTCCTTTTCTCTCGCCACCTCACCATCCAACTGTAATTTGAAAGTTTCACTTCGACACCGACTTCTTTAAATTTGACACTTCGCTTGTTTGTTATTTTATTTCATCTACAATCTGTTCTACGGTAATGTCTACGTTTACAATAGACATTTAAAGTTTAGTTTAAAATAAGACATTCCTTTCTTTTTCTAGTCATTCCAATAAATTGAAAATCTTGAAATGTTTTCATTTAGCCTTTGATCTACTCATTTTGGTAATATATGATTTAAGTATGCGGTCTAGTCTAGTTTGAAATGATCAGAACTTCAGGAAGTTACCGCAGAGTAAATAAATAACTAAAATGACAGCAAAATATATATGAGTAGGTAGTTAAGGGATGAAATTGTGTGTTAAAACGCGTACAAAAATTGTAGAAGTGATCTAGAGGATTGCTCCCAATGTTTTACTTGAAAGTTCTCGGCGTAAAAACCAAAAATACTAAAATCGACGTCTAGCTCGAAATTATGTGTGATCTTTGCAGTCGAAAGGGGTTAAACTACCCTGTTTCGAATGGTTAATCGAACTGTCCCTTGCAAAACACCGGCCACGGAATTTTATTAATTTTTGGAACAGCAGAAGTCCATTACGACGTCGCCCGCAATTTTTGCTCGCATAATCGCCGTGGAACAGGACCCGTTTACGGGAGTAATATTAATACTCGATTAACTACCCTTTTAGTAGGGGTAGCTTCGGATGGAAGGAGGGATTAATGGAAACTCGTAAACTTCGTATGCAAATGCATGCGTGGCCCCGCCGATAAATGGAATTCCCGTTGCCGCGCGGCAATTATCCGTGGGAAAAGTAACTATTTGTATTAAATTTCCAACGGGGCGAGCTACGCCGGCTAAGAACAATGGTGAGAATAAAGCCAAGAGATTGCCGATGTATAAAAATAGACCTGGCATCAAATGTATTTTCGTGGCTCTATTTTCTAGGCCAGTAACGCCCCATTACCAGACCGCGGGCATTTATGCAAATCGAGTTCTCTTCGACGTTTAACTGCTTTTTCAAAGCATATATCTGTGGTTATAAAGAAAAACTACGCATGTCATAATGTCAAACAACTCGAGTTTATGCATTAATCGAGCCGTAGAGTATAGGATTTACGTATTTAGCAGAACAAAGCCATGAAAACAATTTCGAAAGGCTCAAAAATATAATGCAATTCAACCGATGTCCTATACGTTCAGAATTAGCGATCAAAACTTTGAATGGCAATGTCCCGAAAGTGAAAGTATATGACATGCGGCGTTCTTCGTTACAATCACAGATATAGGCGATAAATAGACCGTTCGATGTATACCGAAATTCGTGAAAGTCGGTTACAATGCAATCCTAATATAGTTTTGTTCATACTCTAGTTTGAAACGTGTACCAAACCTACAAATTGATTTCTACTTTACAATTTTTCAATTAATTCCCTCGATCAAGAAACGAACATTTTTAATCAAAACTTCAGTTTCCCTGCGACGAGCTATAATTCCGTAAGCATCGAAATTTTAATTAAGGGTGACATCATTGGCATTCAAGGATAGTGTTATTAACTGGAAGATGGACTTACGCCAGAAACAATCTCAATCTCGATGTAGCATATCGAAATTTTGGTTCAATCCAATCTGCCGGGACACTACGACTGATCGAGGGTAGAACGTAGAAGCTCCTCCGATATTCACCTCGGTAGACATGCAGATGTTGTATCCGAACTTTAGATTGCTAGAATACGAACTGCTCGAGGATAACTACTCATCTGGTTAAGAGAATGTATTCCCAGTACGTAGAATTACATCGGAATAAATGGAGAATTATGTCGTCGAACGAATTTCCATGGCAATCGAGTACAGAGTGGAGCCCCGAAATTGCTGGAACTGCTGTTGCGTAGCTAAATAAATTTACAAAAACTATTCCGCTCGCGTTGTTCATCGAAAACGAAACGAACTTTCGGGCCAGCCTAATACAATTCCATAAAATCCGAAACACGTTGCGATGGAGATTATCTTGATCACGCGGCGTCAACAAAAAGCAGCGTATTACTGAAACGGGACACTTAACGTGGTATAACGCTCCATTCGCTATTCGATCTGACCAAATTGGAGAAAAAGTAAAAGTCGAGAGCGACGCTTTCGAGCCCGACGGTGGCTCGAATAAAAGTCACCGCGGTATCTGAGCTCGTACGAAGTTCGATTCGATTTTGACGAGTACAAGCTGAATTGATTGGCTCCACGTTTAATCCGGGCTGATCCGCGTCGCCCGTTCGGTGCAATTAAGCTTCGTTGAAAAATTATTCCGTTGTCGCGAGCTCCGGGTGTCTCTTCTGTCTCATTCGGCTAGAAAGCAACCGGTCCGTGGACTCGATCTCATGCGCGGGAGCCATTGTACGCAATTACCGGGGACTTCCGTTCGGCCCTGATCGCTCTAATATCTCGAAACTCGTTAATTAACCTCTCTCTTTCGCGTTTCTCTCATCCCTCTCTCGCTCTCTCTCTCTCTCTCTCTCTTGAATCTCCACATTTCGTCGTCCTCTCGTTTACCCACGGCTCGAAACCGCCGAACAGACCAGGCGGGATTTAATAGGGCTGAAATCGTAAATCCCGGCCCGCGATGCACATTATGGAAATTTTTTAATAACTGCTGGACCGCTTTCATAACAGACACCGCCGGATGATGAATTCCCCCGGCCTTGAATCCGCTGAATTTCAGCACGGCCAACCCTGGATGCTCCAACCGCATACGGAATAATGAGCCGTCAATCAACGTCGCAAGATAGCGCATCGTCAAATATTAAGGTTGTTGCGTATGGAAAACAGTTCCCTTGGAAGATTTTCTGAATGCTGGGGCGCATTATACAACACCTCTGTTGTTTCTTTGCGATCAATTTATCTTAGATCTGCCCGTAGACCAACGCGAAGAACTTTCGATTCAATGATTCGCATCGAACAATCTAAAAATTCAAGAATTTGTATCTACAAAGTCTAGATCTACACATGTACGTCGGCACAGTTTCATAACGATGCGTTGTTTAGATTATTTAAAAAATAATTCTCAAAGGATACTCCTTGTAAACGTATAAACGATCTTCCACGCGATAAAGAAAATTGTTTGAAAAGATTGTATACTTACTGTCTCGGAAGATACATACACATGGTCTCTGTAAACAATTTTTTGATCGCGTTGTACAAGACCGTATTGTATATTTATGCGGTGTGTAAAAGAAAGGGTGCAGATAAATAAATTTCTTCACCGGTTGCTAATTTAAGTATAGAAAAGATAGTACAAAGTAAAAGAGTGAGAGAAACCGTAAACTGGCTTAGGAGTGTGGAAGCAAAAAGGAAAGAAATAACTAAAAGAAAAGGGGGAGAGGTAATATTAGATGTAAGATAATAGGATAGATTAGATTAGGTTAGGTTAGACTAGATGAGATTGACAAATGGCATAGGATATGGATGAATGGGTGGAAGAATGGATGGATAGATGGATGGAAGGATGAGTGATACAGAGATATGTAAAGCCAAGCTCAATTTCTTGGCCGCGAGGCCGAAATTAAATAAATTATTATTTAATTCACCGGTTGCTTCCAGTGATCCGTCGCGCCGCGCCGGCACTACGCAGAAAATCGCGGAGCATCGTTGAATTAATTCGTTAATTAATACCCAGCGTATAAATGACAAGCGAACGCCCCCATTTCTCATCCTCCATTAATTATCGTGCGGGCCCGTTGATACGGCCGAAGTAAATCATCCGGGCATTAATTATAATTTCAAATTAACGGTTCAAACGGTAATGCCTGGCGAGTCTTATGTCTCTATCGGCGGGAAGGTGTTCACGCGAGGGAAATACACGTTGCACTTATCGTGGCGAGCGGAGATACAATCAGTCAGCCGAGAAACGATCGTATTCGCCCAGAGGCTGTGCGGAACAAACACCGCTATTATGCGTTCCCAACCATGAATTTGATTACCCGTGCCGGTAATAACAATAACGCGCCGATTATTAGGTGGTTTGCGACGAGGAAACGAGAGTCGTTTCGCGTTGCGCTTTTTGGGATATTGAATTTCAGCCGCGAGAGCTGTCCCGATTGATCAGATTATCGAGGCGTGCCTCGAATATTATTGGTTTTTATATATTAACGACGCCATTTTAACGATACAATAACAGACACCGTCGCACTGCATTCTGGAACTCAACGTGCACCTGGACGTTGCACGTCCTTTTAAAATATTTCTAATAAGACTCATTTTGTATGATCGATTTGAGATTATAATGAATTATTTGATGAATTTCCCGATAGGATCTAAAATCCCGATGAAATGCTAATGAAACGATTGCATCTATTGTTCGTCGACGGCCCATAAAAAATTAAACTTCCGAACACGGCACCCGCGGAAAGCTTCCCTTGGAAATCCGCCGTAATTTACGAGCGTGTATGGCTTATAAATATTTCAGAGCTGGCTTTCAACGGCGGTTACCAACGGCAAAGATCGTTCAGACCTACCTCGGCTCTGCTCCGTTCAGGAGGTCAAGAGGATTCTGTTCAGATGTTGACGGAACGCTGCTTAAGGACAACAAGAAACGAAGGGGTCTCCATTTTAGTGGTTGGTCATTGAATAGAGGGTTAAGGGGCTAAGTTCTAGTTGTCCCGTTAAAGAGTACAGCAATTTAAGAGAACTGTGTTGACGAATTTTCTGAGCACATTGGTTACTCGGGAAATTCAGAGTTCTACGGAGCTTTGGAAGAATTGTAACTAGCAGCCTTGAGAAAGGCTTAGGAAGATCCCCCTTCGAAGCTCGAGAATTTCGGAGCACTGTGTTAAAAAGTTTATTAATTCGTAGGAACTCGTACTGCGAGGTAGAAGCTTCGAGGAACTTACATTGGGAACGTAATCTAAAATAATATACTTGCGTCAAGGACTTCCAAGTTCGACCAAGTCTGAAGCTGTGTGTAAATGCGGGCTTATCAGCATCTTTTTTAAAATCATTTTCGAAGTTCAAATAACAGAGTTCATCGCTTTAGGAGAATTACCTTGCGAATTCGGGGGAGGAGAAATTCTCAAGTTCTACAGTAGGTCTTGCTCTCGGAAATTTCGGATTCGATAGGACTATATCGAACTCAATCGGTGACTCAGCAAACACCGCAGGTTCAAGAAAGTTCCCTCGCAGGATTCTACGGTTTCGTTCTCCAAGAGAGCTCTGTGACTAGAAGCTCAATCGGTAGATCTAACAGAAGGATTAGATAACAGCGTGTCCCGAATAAACTGTCCCGAAGAGTTCACGGGAATGCGCTAGAGATTCCGCAGTCGAAGAATTCGCATTTCTCATCCCCGATGAATTCAAGAATGCTCGGTAGCCCTCGTCGTTCAAGAATTCAGCAGAGCCCAGTTTATCGGGGACGCGTCCCTCGCCTGTTGAACGTTTCCGATCGAAATCTTAGCGCCGTTCCGTTAAAACGTTTCAATTTCCAATACTAATTAAATTGGCCGATACCGAGCGGTTATCCGATTAAGGCAGTGCATCGGAACAAGCCGGGATCGAGTATGTACAAGCAGACTGACCTAAGACTGATGTCCCGACCTGTCTGGAACGAGGCCGTTGCTCAATCAGCCAAATATGGCAGGCGGCACGATCAGCCGCGATCGCATTTAACGATCCTGTCACATCCCCGATCTAACAAGATAACCGACGGTTTCTCCTTGTTTACAGGAATTTTTGAGATCGCTCGTTTCGTCGTTCGCCGCTCCTGCTGCCACCCATCGCGCGCCTTCCCTTTGTTGTTGTCATTAATTTACTACGATGAGCCGTTCGCGAACGTGCGCGATTCAAGTGTTAGCCGGTAATTGCCCCCCTAATTGGACATTTCATCTCGTACATTTTCTTCAGTCCTTTCGTATTCGCAACATAATGGACCAGCTGGATACAACGCTCGATGCTAAACCGAGGTGCACTGCTAATGGTATCAGGCCGTGTCTTGTTCATGATTAACAGTCGGAAAGTCAACTCCAGATTAACGTCGACGGCCATATTCGGCGTGGAACGAAATTGAACCAATAAAACTGTTTTCTCGAGAAATCGATGTTTGCGTATTCGTTAAGACAGAATCCCGACTTCATCGCTTACAAATTCGTATGTTCCGAAAATAAACAGTCAACCCTAAGATATTCGTAATCAGGAAACTTGGAGGTTGAGCCTCGGATAACTGAAAAATTATCGAAAAATATCACATGTCCAGTTCACGGGTATTTACCGGTTCCGTCCGTCAGAGAACGTATTTGGAAACGATTCCAGAGCGTCAGCGCCGGACCGATTAGTGCGCGTAAGAAAAAGGGTGGATAACCGTCGACGACGTTGGTTCAGCAGCTGCGATTGCCTGCGACGATAACAGCGGGGCTAGGCAGATTCAAAAGGGAGAGATGAGAGCCGAGAATGAAGGGAGTGAGAGACGAAAAAAGAAAAAGAGAGAGAGAGAGAGAGAGAGAAAGCACGCGAGAAATGAGAAAAGAGAGAAGAGAATGGTTAATGGGACGGTCGACGGGGGGTTGCGTTCCGAACACAATGAGGATCAAACCTCTGCGGAGAAAGGGAATCGAGCCGAAGTTAGTTTCGCCGGAATGACAGTGCTCGTTCCGCTTGCCGCGCGAATTTCACTACTTAATAAAGCGGCGGGCTCACCTGTCGGAGATGGTGGCCGACGAAGCACGCAAATTGAGATGTCTCACCTGAATGGGAACTGCGGGACCGGGTCAGGGGAGGCTGCGGGAGAGAAGTTTTCGAGGCCATTATCGACAGCGAAACGACAAGGGGTAGCTCAATTTTGTAAGACACCGACGAGGACTCGATTTTACGAGCGGATTGTCCTCCGGATTCGCGGACGCGCTTGTTTAACAATCGTCTAGAAGAACTACACTTTTTCCATCGACGTCTTCAGCTGGCTAGTATCGATTTCGCTTCAGACGCTTAAGTATAGACGGGGGATTTTATGCATTTATAGGAAAAGTGTGTAGATTGGATTTTTAAATAATTTAGTGATATCGATATAGTATCTTCAGACCATTGGCCCTGAATAGCAGCCGAAGCTATTCTACCTGCAGAAGTTCCGTCGCACCTGGACAATTTATCTTATAACAGATGCGATGAAATTCTGTGTTCTGAAAATTTATAAAAAATTCAAGGGATGTGCCGTTAAGTCTTTCGATCGAATTCGAATCCATTTCTAGGGTCCTCTATAGAATTCGCGGAGCTGCTGTTTCTATCCTCTGCGATATATTCAGTTTCCAATTTTTCCGATCGGACATTCGCCGAGCGGGTTTCGTCTTCTAATTAGTATAGAGCTAGGTGGCTCGGTAACATTTTCTTGGCACTCGGGCGCTCGATAGCGAGCGAAGGTATTAAAACATCCGTTCATGGGGATGTCGGAGCAGCTCGCGACCAGGCATAAATGTTGCAAAAGCCCCGATCCAGCTGCGGCGGCTGTTTAAAATTCATACAAAGCGAAGTCAAGACAGACTTGACCCACTTGAGCCTGCCAGGCAGAACAGTGGTGCCCCCGTATTTGGACAGAGGCATGTCTAGCCCGCGACGATGCACTCCGTTCATTAAATTCACGACGGATAGACGACCTCGGGGACTCCAGGGCAACCCCAATCTTGTCAGTGTCGTTCCGTTGCCACCGGTATCCCGGCTTATCATCTGACACGAATAAGCTTGTACAGATGTTGCAGATTCGGTCCTGGGATACGTCTTCATCCATCGAGATTGAATAGCCTTCGATCTCGCCCAGGAACCTGCAACTTCCTATTCTCTTGTCTCCGGGAATTCGAGTCTCCGCGGATCGAACTCTCTCTCTCTATCTCTCTCTCTCTCATTACAACGTCGATCAATAATCCGTTCACAAGCCAAATCGATTGACTATTATTCCAGTTTTTTTTATAAAATTTGACTTGTTCAGCATATCGTCGTAAAGATTAATTTTTAAGTATCCACTAAAAAGTTATGACTCCATATATAGACTTTAGCGGTCTTGAGGATTGGCTTTCGTTCCTGAGGAAACGAAGTTTAAAGCGTTTTTATGCTCCTAGTAGTAATATATTCCTTTTGCGCCGTGAATTATATTCCACTGTATCGTGTACATTTATCTGGTTTTTAACGTGCATCCTACTTCCATCTAGTCCAATAAATCTTCATATGCTAAAAAGTTCCTTGTCCTCGGACGCACGTTCGCACACACGCGTCGCCGGGTCGTTATTAAACCAGTCGTTAAAGAGGACAACGCGAGACCTCCCACGATCATGCCGCTTTGCTCAAATTACACGACACCCGTGAATCATCTCTTCATTGTCGCGCTCGTACGTCTAGCATTCAAAATTTATCGTCGACCGTACTGTCCGTGGTGGCGGTTTCGCCTTATCGTGTTTGAAATGTCACAACTGATACCAAATCCTCGTGATCCCCGCGAATTCTAGACCTGCCATGGTCCCCGTTTCGACCAATAAATCTTGACTAAAATGACGATCCACTGGCAGCGGATGTCAAACATCCGTCTGATAGCCACCATTCTAGATCTACCACCGCGTTACTCTCTGAAAAATATAGGAGTTAGAGGCTGTATCAGTTGATAGTATTTGAGTAATAACAATCCACCGAATCACACACACACACGCACACACACACACACACACACACACAACCTCGTCGCGACTTTTACATTTTGACTTTATTGCACGGAGATCCAGACGATCTGTTTTAATTGCGTTTTTCGGATATCTCTGGGAGTCGTCCGCGAGGGTCTCGAACAATTGATCGCCGCACGATGGAAGCGAAGAGAGAGACCACTCGAGTACCTAAAGGTTTGTTCACATGAGAAGTATGCACACACAGCTTACTGCTTTACGAGAGGTAATATTAATTTTTTTGAAATCACTCTCAAAGTAATAAAATTGTGTTGCTGCGTGGATCAGTCTTGAAAAGAGTGTGTCTAATTTGGTTGTGATTTGACAGTGTTAATCATTCAAGTAAACACAGCCATACAACAAATATAAATTTTCTTTCTTCTTCTATGGAAATAAAAAATCTAAATTTCCTTAGGGATGATGACACCCCTTAAAACAAATTGTTCATTTCCGGGTTACGCAGCCCACGCTGTTAGCTCAACTATTCGAACTTTTAAATTGTTTGGCACACGCAGTCGCACGCTCTGTGTATCGCCGGAGTGACGACCGTGTCACTAATGTGAATCGACCTTAAGGGAGAACAAACGCACCCCCGCGTTTTGGCGGAGCTCTCTCACGCCCGACGTGGGACAGATTTACAGCAATTAAAACGCGTGGAACCCGAGGAAACCCGTTTACGCGCCGCCTGCGATCCTCCGGCGCCGGATTGAAACGGGGTTCGTTAAAATCGCGTCGGGATTCAAGAACGTGCTCGCGTCCGGACGCCTCCCTTGACGATTCTAAGTGACAAAATAGCGGGAACGAACACAGTCCGCTAACTTCCTACTAAATCCTCATTCTCCCGGAATACTGTCTATTAACCCTGGAATACCGTCGACCGAAAACTGCAACGTAGCATGCCGATACCAGGTCACTTTCGACCCATATCTTCATCCCTTGCGGACGACGACATTTTCTGTTCTAATTTTTCATTGTGCCGGTGATTGAAAATATTTTACATTCAACTTCAACACTTTCTTCTCGATACAAAATACTGTGCTGACTTATTTCTTCGAAACTCAACGAATGAACAAAGTTTTTTATGCAAATGTCTTCCAATGTACCAAAAGCATTCATTCATTCCGGAGCGAAACGATTACTTTCGTGCTATTGCCCATAATTCGTGCAACTGGAATAACATCCGTTATACTTTCGCGTACGAATTACCGATCCGTCAACTCGGCATATTTGAACACAAAAGTCCCGAAGCGATTTCCTCTCGATCGGATCCGAACGTTCCCGGAACTTCTCAAATAATATCGCTCTCGAGGTCGACTGCAAATACTCGCGTTTTGATCTTTCGAGCTGTATTCGTATATACGAGAATTATATTGAAATTTGTGTCCTCTATTAACACCTTGACTGCCGTACATTTTACTTCAAAATTTACCGCCAACCACCGCACAATGCGACAAAGTGATGAAGTTTGAGCGATGATTTAATAGAGAGATTATGGTACGAACGTTTAACTTTGAAAATCTGTGTTGAACTTACGGAATTACAAGAAAGTTTGTTGCTTGAAATGTGTGAGACCGCCGTTACTTCTATTATAAAATGCAGTATACGTTCGTCTTTCTTATTAATATAATAAACAGTCCGTTTTTAATCTCATTTGAGTCACGATTTTATTTTCATTCGCTTTACAACATCAACAATAACAACGTGGAAGTTCTCCGTTCGCTCTAACGTAATGTAAATCACGAAATTTCATGAATATTCTGTGTGTTACGCATTTGCTCTCCGATGATCATGTATTCGATCGTTAAACCCGCAACTCTACCGCGCGAAGTAACCATCAACAATTTCATGAAAACAACAGTCCCGCTCTCAGCGCGCGGTCGTAACAAGCAGCGTCGCGTCGCAACAATCATCTCGGAAACGTCGCTCGTAATTTGCATCATCGGGGGTGTCCCCTGACAAATTGCTTTAATTACGCACGCGTCTAGTTAATTTCCTCCCCCTTTACCGGCCGGATGGACTCGCCTCGCCGCGGAAAAGAACGGGCGCCGCAATAATTATGAATCGCGTATGAGAACGCGAACCTCTCCTCCCTTTCACCGATTCCACCGCATAATCACGCCGTTGTCCAAGAGTCGAATCACCTAATTACTCGGCTTCGTGGAGGAGAAGCGGAAATGTTCGATGTACGATATGAGGGACGCATCGTTCGCGTTATACCTTGCGCGGACTCGATAGACTCTTATGCTCGCTGCTGGAATACAATACTTGCTCGGATTATTGTTACTAATTTAACGGAAATATTTATTAACCCTTCATACTCCACGTTCTGTGTTTCATTCGATAATAGTAATATGGCAGTACATATTCATTTTCATAATGACTTTAAATAAGGAATTAACAAAGCTAAATGAGACCGCATATCTTTCAAGTGGTTGGTGGTGTAACAGGTAACAATCAGCGATGTAAAGGAGAGAAAAACAAATGAGAGAAATTGTTCGGTGCTATGTAATGACGAACGCGGAGGCGGATTTCCACTTTCTCGCGTAATTACGAGCAGTCAAGATTTACACGGAGAAGACACACCAGGCGTGAACAACGTTAATAATTAGAAAAGTCCGCCACCAAGATCCGTGCGGATCTCCTTCTCATTAGGGGAACTAGTTTGTCATTAACCCATCCTCGCTTCTCGCTCGTCTGGGGTCCTTCTAGTAATTCCATCTCCTCGCTTCCTCCTGCGGACAGACAATTATTACGGCCATTTAATGCGAATTTTAGATCGTCCGCTACGTCGCGAGGAACTCGACTGCGGAATTCGAGCTTTCCATCAGACGCGACAGAATTTCACTTTCGTCCCGCGAAGAATTCGAATTAAACGATTCGCTTTCGGATAAGGATACCGACCCCCGTTGAATCGTAAATACCACGAAGAACCATGGTAAAGCCCATCAAATTTCGAACTTTTTAACAATATTGTTTCTCGTCAATACAAAAATGCTCTGCTCTTCCTTAAACGCGTTAAGACGAGTTAGACTAGCCTGCTTTCGATGCAAATCATTACCGAGGGAAATAACGAAGATCTCTTTAATTATGTTGGATAGACAGTTGCTCACTTAATTTCGCGTTCGAGTAATCCCCGCGAAGAGGTTGTACCAATCAAGGTGTCCTCCCTGTAGTATAAATTAAGAAGTCTCGCGACATCCCGCAGGGTCTAATAAAAACGTTGTTGTTCCTGGTGTTTCAGGTAGAATGCAACGATACGAAACGCGGTGCTGGTCCGCGACGAGGCGATGAGAAGGCTGAATGGAGGCCGAGGAAGCCTCAGAGCCCCCTGGGGCTCCGACCAACGACTCCTCGTCAGAGTACACGGACATAGAGCATAGTTGCGGCACGTCGCGGCTAATCTAGACTCGGCTGGGTCGCTATTCTCCACCGATTCGTTGGGCTTCGAATACTTGGTGTTGATTCGGAGAGAGCCACAGACGCCTAGAATACCAATCGACGACGTACAGAATCATCCTACCAACGGCCTGATAGATCTCTTCTTTCCTCCTGACGCACGACCTACTTCGAACTTGAACTATCGAGAACTTTGATATGACAGCGGAGATCTCCCCGGAGATCGACATGTACAGAATCCTGACGAGCAACGAAGAGTAATATTACCAAGTTTACTATTATCCAGTTTATCGGTTAAGTGTTACAAAACGAGGGAGTCCAAGAGCCCGAGAATGGCGGCGCCGGTGATCGAGAAGAAGCGATTCTTCTGTCGCGAATGGGCGTTCGTCAAGCTGTCCCATTGCCTAGAGCAGAGGCCAGCCTCGAAGACCTGCGGCGCGCTGATCGTCGGTGGACCAGGAAGCGGAAAGACCGCGCTCTGCGCCGAGTTAGCCTGGCCATCCACCAGCGCGAACGCTAGGCACCAGAGATCCTTGAACAGGAGACTGCTCGCCAGGCACTTCTGCCAAGCCAGAAGCGAGGCTTCCTTGTCGCCGGCGCAGTTCGTCAGATCTCTGGTCGCTCAGCTTCTACAGGCTAGCTCGGATGGGATTCACAGGTTGGTTGTCGCAGATTTTACTGAAATTAAAATAGTATGTTGTAGACCGTGTGAAAATAGGAGTTATTTTGTTTAAAAGATGCAGCGGTAAACGCTGTACCCTTTTCTTTACCTTGCTTCTGGCTTCACACTGATTCGTCAAATTCCATGAAGCATGGAAGAACACTGTTTAATTGGATCTCTTTTTTCGCAGGGCGTCGCCAAACTCACCCACACCCGGTAGCACCGCAACAACAACAACAACCACCACCACCAACAACGCCTCCACAATTCCGTTAACTTCCAGAGAAGCGGTGGCGGAAGCCTATGCCGAGAAACTCCGAACAGACCCAGAGATACAGGCCGCATTGCAACCGGACGTCCTCGACAGAGATCCTGATGACGCATTGAAGAAGGCACTGCTGTTCCCTCTGTTAGAAGTCGAACCGCCGAAGAGCTGCTTGTTCTTGTTAGTTGACTCTATCGACGAGGGTCAGACCCTGAATCCTCCGCAGACCGGTACCAGAGACTCGAGAAGGGAGAATGAGAACGTTAGTAGGACAATTGCCGAACTGTTGGCCAATCACCACCACCTCTTCCCGCAGTGGCTGCTGCTGGTTTGTACTGCTCGACGTCAGAGTAAAACGATCTCGAGGATGTTCACTGGATTCCGTAAGATCTCGTTGGACGATCTGAGGAAGTCCCATGTGGTCCGAGACGTTCAGCAGTACATTCTTGCCCGGTTGGATCAAGAAGATGCGCTCAGGTAAATGAAAATTTCATTGTTACGCTTTGATAGAAACGGATTGTAGGATATGATCTTCAATCTAAAGATCTCAAAGATTTAATTCTCTTATAAACGATACTTCTTACATTCCCTTAGTTCAAGGGTGACAAACTGCTCCGTTGTGGGTCGCATGATTTCCCCTTCGCCTATTCCCTTAACATCAAAAATATGAGCGACAAGAGCGAGTGAGATTGACGTGTGCGTGCGAAGTGTGAGTGCAATGGAGGTATGAACAAAAGTGAATCGCATACGCAAGAGAGTATGGCGGGGGTCGTATTCAATGGTCTGAAGTTCTGGTCTGAACTGCTTTAGTTTATTATAGCCGACGAACCAATGGTTGTCTTTCGTTTATTCAGGCAGCACATCTCGTGCGACACAGCCGAGATGCTGAACCAGCTGCACATCAAGAGCAACGGCTGTTTTCTGTACCTGGAGAAGGTTCTCGACGGCGTGGCCGAGAACTTCATCGTTCTGCGGGAGGTCCGCGAAATACCAGGCACCCTGAATGGTCTCTACCTTTGGCTGTGCCAAAGACTCTTCAGCAGGAAGCAATTCGCCAAAGTTCAACCGCTGCTGAACGTGATTCTCGCTGCCAAATTGCCTATCACTCAAGAGATCCTCTACAAATGCGTGAAAACCGCCTGCACAGGCATCACCATCGAAGACTTCAACCGGCGCCTCCACCTCTTACGAAGAGTCATCTCGGTGTCCCGTGCTGGCGCGCTGATGCTGTTCCACCACAGCTTCGCCGAATGGCTGCTCGACGTCAAACACTGTACCCAAAAGTATCTCTGTTCCGCCATCGAGGGCCACGCCATGCTGGCTGCTTACTACACCCTTCGCGGGCCAGACCTAAATCCTGATGAGATCTGCGTACTGGGACAGCACCTCCAACGATCTATTACCAATGTAGCCACCACGAACTGCAATTTGGATGTTCATAGCCTTCAGGTACTCTGGATGGTTGGCAGCGGAGCACCGATCGAAGATTGCTACCTAGACAGCTCCGAGTGTATCCTATGGCCCAGACAAGAAGTCAAGCTATTAAGATTACTTATCGACGCTGGAGCTAAACCGTCTGAGAAGGTTGTGGAAGACGAAACCAACAAGGATGCAGTTTCTTCTAGTCAGGTATACAATCACAAGTCTTCCTGTTTAGCAGAGATGTGCGAGAAATGTACTCGAAATTTTCGGATTCACGCACACCTCTACTATTAGATATAATCGTTCTTTCTTGTAGACGTATCGTTTTATCCTTCGTTAATCTTTCTTCATTTAGCGCTTTGTATAAATGCGTGACTTTAATTGAAGATTGAATCATAAGATTGAATAATAATTACCTTACTTTGTTGCGAAAGGTCTCGCAAGATGTTAGCCCAATGGATGAGTCTCCCAACGAGCCGTTAACAGAACTACTTGGTGAGAGCGGGGACATCAATCAAACAGACTCTTGCGGACGAACAGTGCTGCACACGCTTGCAGCAGATGGTAATGCATCTTTGTTGGAGTTGGCTTTAACAACCTGCCCTCAGGTGAATTTCCATTTACCAACGTAATAAGCTCATCCGCCAAGAACATTGAAATGAAATTAAACTAGAACAACTATCGAGCGTAGCTGCGGTCCCCGCGTGATATATTAAGAATTTCTCACCCTTTTAGGCGAAACTGGAAGCTACAGATCGCCACGGTCAGACACCGTTGAACTTAGCCGCCAGGCACGGTTACGCAGATGTAGTCCGTGTGCTTCTGGCTGCTGGTGCTTGTGCGGATCATGCGGATTGCGATGGTTGGACCGCCCTCAGAGCTGCAGCCTGGGGAGGACACACTCAGGTGATTTATCTTAGAAAATCAATAATGCGTACGGTTGTTTTCGAAAAAAGAAACAGTATTACATTTTTCTCTTTCATCTTTTTTTTGTCTAATATTTATTATTTGCAAGAAACACGCTGACTAGTAATAGATTGAATACCTTGTATAGTCCATTATGTATAGTAACTGAACTTTCAGTTACTAGCGTTTACTAGCTAATATACAGAGCACCCCACCTAACTTGAACAACTTAAATGTCTCGCTTACTATTGATAATGGAAAAGAAGTTCAGAGGAACATGTGGCTAGGATATGTTTAAAGTGCTTAAGCCAGGTGAGGTACCTTGTAATACTTATTCTGATTCTCCCACTAATACGCATTTTCTAAAATACTGTATCATAAATAAAAAGGTAACAAATAACGCACGTAATCACGTAGGTGGTCGAAATGCTGTTGGAGCACGGTGCGATAGTGGATTGCGCTGACTGGGATCAACGAACGGCTCTGAGAGCAGCTGCGTGGGGTGGCCACGAAGACATCGTTAAAGCGCTTCTGCAGCACGGCGCCGACGTCAACAGAACGGATGACGAAGGCAGAACCGCTTTAATTGCTGCTGCCTACATGGGTCATAGTGAGATAGTCGAACACCTTCTAGACTTCGGCGCGGAGATCGATCATGCTGATAGCGACGGTAGAACAGCCCTCAGCGTCGCTGCTTTGTGTGTCCCTTCCAATCATGGCTATGCAAAGGTTCGTCTGATACTACTCTGTTAAAAGTGCATCTAAAAAGAACAACAAACGTTAACATTTACTGTTTTGTTTTGTGTTTGAAGGCATCGGAACAGTCTGGTTTATTAGATATATACTAGAATACATATGTAAATAATTGGTTTTTACATCTAAATGAATCAACGTTACTCTGCGTCACAGGTGGTCACAATATTACTGGAGAGGGGAGCTGCAGTTGATCATCAAGACAAAGACGGTATGACCCCGTTGCTGGTAGCAGCATTCGAAGGTCACAGAGATGTCTGTGAACTGCTCTTGGAATACGAAGCGGACGTGGATCATTGCGACGCTACTGGACGTACACCTTTGTGGGCAGCAGCCAGTATGGGTCATGGATCGGTTGTTGCCCTTCTGTTATTCTGGGGATGTTACGTTGACAGCATTGATAACGAGGGCAGGACCGTCCTCAGCGTGGCTGCTGCCCAGGGTGGCACTGATGTGGTGAAGCAATTGCTGGACAGAGGTACAGATACCTGCTCCGAGCTCGTACATTCTATTTCACTCTTGACAGGACAATTACGAATCGAATCTTATAATTGAAAAATAAAGAGAAAATAAGGATTACGATATTCTAGGCTTAGATGAACAACACAGAGACAATTCAGGCTGGACACCCCTGCACTACGCGGCCTTCGAAGGTCACATCGATGTATGCGAAGCGTTGCTGGAAGCTGGTGCCAAAATTGATGAAACGGACAATGATGGCAAGGGAGCCTTGATGCTTGCAGCACAAGAAGGACACTATACGCTTGTTGAGAGACTATTAGATCAACATAGCGCACCGATTGATCAACACGCTCACGATGGGAAGACTGCTCTAAGGTGCTCCTCTAGTCTTAGCCTCCAGAGAATTAAAATGTTCTCTTATCGTTCATTTTATAAACTATTCTTTTATCAATAAAACTGAATACAGACTTGCAGCTCTGGAAGGGCATTATGACACTGTCAGAGTAGTATTAGCCCACAATGCTGATGTCAACGCAAAAGACGCGGACGGCAGAAGTACTCTCTACATTCTTGCCTTGGAAAACAGGCTAGCAATGGCACGATTTTTACTGGAACATGCGCGCGCTGATGTAGAAAGTAGAGATTCAGAAGTGAGTGACCATGTGAATTTTCATTCTAATATTAGTTTTCCTCGTCGATTTCTATTCATGTATCGGAAATCCAAATCAATAAATGCGTTGCAACTTTGTAGGGAAGAACGCCTCTGCATGTGAGTGCTTGGCAAGGACACGTTGAGATGGTAGCCCTACTGTTGACAGAAGGTGCTGCCAATGTAAACGCCTGCGACAACGAGAATCGAACTCCTCTTCATTCTGCAGCCTGGCAAGGACATGCTGCCATTGTCAGACTACTTCTAGAGCATGGAGCTACTCCCGATCATACTTGCAATCAAGGTGCAACAGCTTTAGGTAAGATGCATGTGCCTTCATTCACAAGCATCACCTACTAAGTTAATAAAATTTTTGTCCATATTCATCAATTTAAATTAGGTATAGCTGCACAAGAAGGCCACGAACACTGTGTACGTGCACTTCTAAATCATGGTGCTGATCCCAGTCATTCCGATCACTGTGGCCGAAATGCAATTAAGGTAGCTGCTAAGAGTGGACATGACGCAGTAGTGAGGCTTCTTGAAGAACACTCTGCTAATCAACGAATTCTCCGACCTGGTATTAATGGAGGTTGGTTTAATTTACTTGAAAATGCTGAACACGGTATTATGTTGAAATCTGCATACTTTTTTCATTCTTTATGATGTAGGTGGAAGTAGTAGTGCTACTTCGGTTACCTCCAATTCAACAGCAGAGACAAAACCATCGTCTGCAATTTTAAATCCTCTCTCTACGCAGTACAGTCCTGCAGAATCGCCAGATTCAACAAAAAGAAGAAGCTGCGTCTCCCTGGGCAATAACTCTAGCAACAGTAAATCTAGCAGCAATTTGACAGGCAGCACAAAAAGCGATCAAGGGAAATTCAATCAGAACTCAATGGTGAATCAGGTAATAAAAGTAGGTAACAAAAAGTTTCTATAAACCTTTACCATTAACTCATAACTGCACTCGAAGAATTTTCAATTTCCGATACCACTTCCAATCAGCTCATCCATCACACGTTTCATTAACCGCTGCATGCTTTGTTCATTCTGTTCCATGCACTCGTGTACAGATCGTTTCTTATCCTAACCATGAAAAGATTTGTTTCACTTTGGCAACAACAACAAACTCGCTCGCACCTCATACACACTCTTAAGTCACTCGATAAACGAAAACCTTATTCACATATGCTTCGTAGAAATCAACTTTATCTATACACGCTATGATCATAGATCACATGAAAGACCAGACCGTTATCTGACTCCTATAATTTTAGACACCATTATCTTTCACGCAACAACTACAACAATGCTCGAGAGGAGCAAAAAGCAGACCGCTCAGCAAACTCTTGTCGCCATTGAAAAGTGAACCACAAAGTCCAATCTATGCTTCGCCACCTCATTCGCCATTAAGCGACAGTCTGATACCCTATTCACCTACGAACACCACCAGTCCACCGAGTGCCCAAACTGCAGCGAACGTGATACAAAATCAGTTAGGGGTTTCCGTGATTACCGGAAACCAGAACATACCATACAAGGCGCAGCTGACCAGCTACAGTCACACACCAGCTATCTACGAGCCGATCAACATCAAAACCGAGATCATCGATAAGAATGACGTTAGCAAACCATTCGAGTTGACGAACGAAATGCTAGGCTTAAATGTTGGCAAAGAGAAGAAGAACGGGCTGGACGAAAAGAGAAACTCAGCCGATACTCATTTCACTAGAGACACGCATATGAGGATAATTCTGGGGAATAGTGGCGCTGGTGTAGGCAGGAGTGTGAAACACACTTCTGACCATACACCTGCCAGGTAATCTTTTATATTTTTTATCATTTTCTTTCATGAACATACAATTGAATTAATTTTATTGATGTAACTGAAAATTACATGAAGCCTTTTACAACTTTCTATTTCAGTGCAAGTAATGCAAAACCAAAGCGCAATGGCTTGGTGTCCAACCCAGCCATGAGACTAGTAGCAGGCGTTAGAAATGGAATTGAGAATGCAACTAATAGGAATAAACCCATTACGACGCGAGTAAATGGATTTCAGTGGAAAGCAGAGGCACGAAAGGAAACGCCTTTGTAGGGAAAGGTATTGAATCAGTTTTATTTTTAAGGATCGCAGGAAACATCTTTTGATCATGAAAACAATGTGTCTATACCTTAAACATATGTAAAAAAGAAAAGAATAAATCATAGAAGCCTTAAGAAACTTTCATTGTATAAACAAATAGAACAATATATTTGTTGTATCTCTTACAATGCACCAATTTCATTATGCTTCATGAATCTATACAGTTTCCATCGAATTGTACACTTAGAATTAGATTCTAAATATTTTTATTCCTTGAGTTTCGTTTGATTTTGTTTGTCAATTCTCATTTGATGATTGTGGTATGAGTTCTTAGGTTTTTTGTTCTGAAAGTTTAGTTGTAGTCTCGTAAAATGGTATTACAATATCCGAATGATTACACAATTTATAAAAAATAGATGTAGATAATCCTTATGCACTGTAATTGCAGTGTCCAATTTTGGAAGTGGTATCAGTAGATTATTTGTATTCCTTTTTACTAAATCATGACATATACATTTTTGCATGGTCAAGAATAACTATGTATAACATTAGATTTTGCGATACAGTTCTACGCTTAGCAACAGTGAGTTTTAAAAGTTTTAATTTTCTAATCTTTTCAGAATAACTGGTCTCACTAATCTATGTTTAAGTGTGCCTGTGTTGTGTCAAGTTTATGTAAATCAATAATTAATCGTTAAATGTAAGAATATTTAATCGCGGTTGATTTCACTAAGGCAAATGTCTAATCGTAGTCTTAATTTCTGTGATATAGGTTGTGTTAACAGAAACACCTCAGCAGGACACCGGAATCCGTTACTGTGGCTGGCGAATCGTAATTACCAAAAAGCGAAAGTCAATAAACAAATTTTTCTCTTTTTATTTGAGCAAAATCAAATTACCTCACCTGAAAAAGTGAAGCACAAGAGAGAAAGGTCTATAAAGAATCATGATTACAGAGGAAATTGAGTAATATACGGAATAAAAACCAAATATTAAACAACATAGGAAAATATGTAGATTTAGATATGTAAACTTACGAAACATACTTTGTATAAATGTAACGTTAATAAATTTCTTTACTGATCTCACTAATAAACTTCATATAAACGACAGTGAACTAATTATTGGAACTCTAAGGATTAATAGTAATCATTTTATTGGAGAAACGATAATAGATTATTTAAGATTCTTTTTCTTCAGAAGACTGGATGCAGACAAAATGCATAATGTGATGTTTTAACAATTAACATGAAAGACGATACAGAATTGTAAAGATATGTATAAATTATATTAAATGATTAAAGATATATAGCATGGTAATGCGAACTCAGTTACAAATACGTAAAATTATGGCCTGAAAATTTAAAGAACAAAAACGTGTGTAAATACACATCCTTCATGTATTGTGCACGATCATATTTATTATATTGTAATAGGTGCAAAATAAATAAAAGGCAAAATATCAACACTTATCGTTTGTTCATTTGTTTATTACTACTACTTCTAATCGAAGGAATTACTACATCTACAACATTATAAAAGAGCGTAAGTATACTTATGTCCACTGTAATAAGATACCTTGCTGAAGGTAACATTCTCCATATTATGATGGAAATAGAATACTTGAATGAATATATTGCATTTCGACGAATGCACCTTAGAACAATAAATTATCATTTCAAAACAAACAAAAGATAAGATTTCTTATCGTTTGCTTAGTTCAAACTGAAAATCTGTGACTTAATTTTAGTTTATGTACATATAAATTTTAATTCTTGTGACGTAATAATAAATATGAAAGTGATAAAGGTTCTGCTAAAGCAAAAAATAATATTAAGAACTATCTTCAGTGTGTGTGGTGGAATTATATTAGGTAATATTCTTAAAAGTTTTACACCTCAACCATGGACAGAGCGAAGCATTATGTATCTCAAGTTCCCTGGAGAACTATTCATGAGGTTGGTTAATTGTTTAATATTGCCTCTTGTAATATCTACCATTGTGAGTGCTACTTGTAATTTGAATAAGTCAGGTAAATATAGAATACATAAAACGTCTGATAATTTTTTTAAAAGTTGATATTATAATTATATAGCTTGATTTTATAGGTAAAATTGGACTAATGGTATTGTGCTATTACACAATGACAACGGTAGTTGGGATAACATTGAGTGTAATACTTGTTCAAACAATAAGACCTGGAGAAATTCTCAAAAATGAAAATGTTGTTTCACAAAATTCAACTCGATATTACATGACAATTGATACAATTTTAGATCTGTTTCGGTACTTCATTTATATATATTTGATACCGATAAATTTTTATTTTTTATTAAATCTTCCTTTTTTTGTATCACAGAAATTTGATACCAGAAAACTTGGTGAATGCATGTTTGAGTCAGGTACCTTAATTTTTTATTCTAAATAATCATTGTTATTGATTGACTGATATAAGTATCTTGTTTTAGTATCACACTGTGTTAGAAATACCAGAAAATAACTCCGGTATGTTTGAACAATAATAGAGGAAACTTTATTCTAAATATAGTGGAATGATTTTTAAAAAATTTGATTATTTCAAAGTTTATTTTTGTCCTTGTAGTACCATTAACTGAATGGCAAATAAATCATAGAAATGCACCAGGAACAAATGTCTTGGGCTTAGTTTTTTTTAGTATAATATTGGGTCTAGCTATTGGAAAAATAGATGAAAAAGGTGAACCTTTAAAAAAAATGTTCTACTCTTTATCAGAAGCAATGATGAAGATCATGAGTTGGGCAATAATGTAAATATATATATTATAATTACCATTGACCAATCATGGAGAGAATATATGTAATTACAGTAAAAAGAAATATTTATATATTATTTAGGATAGTACCAGTAAGTGTATTGTTTTTCATCTCTGCAAAAATTCTGGAAGTAGACGATTTTGGAAGTATAATAAAACGATTGGGTGTTTATATGTTAACTGTATTTAGTGGTTTAATTATACAGGGTTTTATATTAATCCCTTTCGTGTATTTTATATGTGTACGACAATCTCCGTACAAAATTATATCCAAACTTGGACCAGCTTTTGCTACTGCATTTGGAACATCATCAAGGTAATTATTAAATTATATATTCAATAATTTCCATTCAGAAAAATTGTGAACTGATAAAATTAAAATTTAGTACAGCTACAGTTCCTATAACAATTGCATGCTTGGAAAGCATTGGAATACCTTCCAAGATAACTAAATTTATTGTTCCAATTGGTGCCACAATAAACATGGATGGCATAGCATTATATGAAAATATTGGAGCAATTTTTATAATTCAGTTGCATGGACTACAATATTCGCTATTTAGAATCATAATAATTAGGTATATTGTATTACAAATATTAACAAAAAATCTATAGATATAATATATAACATAAGTACACTGATTCTCTTTGAATAACGATTTTAGTATTACATGCACTGTATCATGTATTGGTGCTGCTGGTCTGCCTAGTGGTGGCTATGTAATGTTAATAATGGTACTCAACTCTGTAGGGGTTCCAGTAGAAGATGTTTCATTAATTATTGCAATAGATTGGTTTGTGTAAGCATCCATCAATATCCACAAAAGCAAAAAATATAGTTACATAGTATATATTCAATTAAAATATTACATTACAGAGATCGTATAAGAACCACCATTAATATTATAGTTGATGCTCTAGGAGCTGGTATAATAAATCATTATTACAATTTATGTAAAGAAACCTCTGTACCAGAAGAACTCGAATTATGTAACTCAATTTAAAATTCTACAAGATTGTATTAATGAAATATGATATTATTTATGCTAATAAAACTTTAAAAAATTTACATTAAATAGTTTTTGTTTGTTGTCGATACTTCCGATGTTTGTTGTTCTGTTGTGTAATGTAATTATAAATGGCGCGAATATTTTCATAAAACAATTCCTCTTACCTGTTACCAATCAAAACATGTTTACAAATTATGTCATCTTCAGTATACTAAAGGAAGTATATTTATTAAATATTCTCCGTTATCGCACCATTACTTTTGTATTCTCAAAATATAATCATTGTATACAATTATCATACAATGCAATTACTGGCAATTACCAACATTGATTAGAGCTATAAGAGTACTCTTACTTCATGGCCTAAGGCTAATCAACAGAAAGACTTCTTATTGGTCCATTTTATATTATGCAGGCTATCCAACTTAAGGGGGAACGCCACCCTCGTGATATAACTAGAAAGGAACTAGAATCTAACTAGATTTTGGGTCGAAAAAATGGGTTTGCGCGCCAAGATTGTTTGTCCTTATTTCTGCGAATTTTGGGCTGTGTGAGGGCTCATTCTAAAGAGGAAGGTTATAGCTCGTGCGCTCGACCGATTTTTTAACGGGATTATGTCTATATCTAATAATATAAGTGTACGAAGTAGAGACAAAATCGAGAAAAAATATTTGCAGACTTCAATGTATTTTTTTGTCTCTAAAAGA
This sequence comes from Lasioglossum figueresi, assembly GCA_028455805.1. Classification (NCBI taxonomy): domain Eukaryota; kingdom Metazoa; phylum Arthropoda; class Insecta; order Hymenoptera; family Halictidae; genus Lasioglossum; species Lasioglossum figueresi. The sequence continues at coordinate 2,216,345 of CM052200.1, forward strand.
TTTTTTCGCTGCCATAATGCAGTCGAGCGCACTAGCTATAACCTTCCTCTTTAGAATGAGTCCTCACTCAGCCCAAAATTCGCAGAAATAAGGACAAACAATCTTGGCGCATGATTGCATTCACATAGCAGAGATTTCCCCATATTACGTTTAGGAAGACAGAGGTCCTCTCTGATGCAGAGCAAGTCTAGAACCAATTTTAGTTCAGCTAGTTTAGGCGAGATGGCGTCTAGTCAGAAGGACTGTCAACGTGGAATCATAGCAAAACTGAAGCGTTGGCCTAATACATATGTATGCCACAGTGAAAGCGTGACAAAGTCAATATATGCATTTTCGTACGATTGTAGGTTTCGGTCAGCGGTTCCAACCTGCAAGTTGGAAGAATAGAATACAACAGATTAGAATATCGAAATAGCAAGCATCTCCATCTCGCGTTGATCAGGCAGTTGCGTGTTTATCAGTGTTACCAATCTCTTTTTCTGCACAGAGGTTGGTAACACTGATAAATAAGTAAAAAGTAACCAAAAATTATTTTGAAAACACTGTTTTCAGACACCGTTGTCTTATATCTGTTATCAACGTATTCAATGACATAAAGGTAATATTAGATATGAAACTCCTCATGGAGCCTTCGATTTATACATCAACTTTTGACTTTACCACAAACGCGTCCGTACTCTCTAGATTGCTTTTTTCTCGATATTCTTTTCTTTTCGAGCAAAAATAGGCACCGGAAGTTGACGATATTGGTCGACCTACGTCGATATCCCTACACTTTGACAAATTCATGTAATTTTGTAGCTATGTTCATGGTGTATAAATCTATGAGGCATGCGCACTAGAAATTAATTCTCGAAAAACGTCGGAGTTTCGCCTCTGTAAGAATGCTTTGTATTTATGCAGATAAACCAACAAGCGTACCTAACCTACCTAACGGCTGCCAGCGACTCCTGTAATATTTTCTAGAAACTTTAGGTTCTATCTATGTGAACGGTGTGTGTATAGGAGTGAGATTTCAGAATGGCGACTGTCTTTACTTAGGAGAGTACTTATTCCCGCCCAGATATTGTGTAATTAACGTGTGTCTTTGAACAGTTCCATGAGTTTTTTGTCGCGAATTCACTGAAAATGATAATAGAGAATCCGGATCAATTCAAGGCGTGGCTGACCGCCGTCTTGGAGCCGCTGTAAGTAGGCCAGCTTGCCCGAGTACAGTTTTAGGTGTATGTGTATGCATTTGATGTTGTAAATGGCCGTACATGTGCTATGCTTTATACCCCATGCAGATTTATATTTACGTGTGGTAAACTCGTCTGTTTCTAAATGATCGTTGATAGATCTCAGCGAACAACGATACCACACCAGATTTACATCATGCTCATCGCTAACAACTATGCGAACAACAATATGCCCATCCACAATATATTTCTCGTATATTTTGTATCCAAACTTATTTCATGTAATTGTAACCAGCATTTTCGATTTTGTTGCATTTCTATACAAACCATCAGCTTCAAATGTATTTGCTCCAATACTATGGAAGCTAAATTTCCTTTATTTCGTAACTTCCCCACATAAATAACTTAATGACTTATTCCATAATGATTTGTTGACAGTAATAGTTAATTAACGTGTCTCCTTTTAATTTAATTACATACATATTAATCGTATTGGTTTATACAATATAAGACCTGCTCTTACAAATACTTTAATTATCAATGGTTTGTTCAATGAACGTTTAATCAGAATAATGAATTAGTTACGACTAACCACATTTTTTATACAGCCACTAATGACTTGATTGTTGACTTATCATGAATGAATTACAATTATACAAATAACTGTAATGCTTAATTTGTGACTTATTCATTTAACGATATCAGGTAACTTAAAAACTTTATGAGAAATGTTATCATTTTATGCCAGAACTAAGCGAATGTCAATAACGATTACATTCTATTACTCATTAATGATCTATGTGTTAGATAAATATTATCTGTTAGTACATGCTGGATAAGTAGTAAAGTAATATATTGTAAAATATGTGTTTTAAAAGAACTATTAAATTTAAATATTATTTACTTATGTTCACAGTTGTGATGCCGATCCCGCTGCATTAGCAAAATACGTATATGCTCTTGTTAAAAAAGATAAAACACTGGAGGAATTGCGAGGGGGAATGGTTGAACAACTTGACGTTTTTCTGCAGCAAGGTATATTCATATCTACTACAGACAAAATAGTAGTATCTATGCAGACTAAACGTACTGATTAACATTATATCATCTTCGCAGAAACCAAAAACTTTGTAGAGCTACTGTTCAAAACATTGGAAACTCAAGAATACATACTTCCACCTGCAAAAAATGATCCAGATGGCGGTGGGACACCACCTGGTGTAAATCCACCACCACCTGCGTTAGCAATTGAAAAAATAACTGAAAGTACAATTCCTGTTACGTCGATCAATACAAATCCTCCTGTTCCTCTCCAAATAAATGGATCTGCGCCTATGCCAATAGGCAAACGTGAAACTAGGAAATCAGATTCTGAAAAAGTTGACAAAGAAAAGGAAAAACGTTCTCGAAGTCGGTAAGTTTCATTAATAAAGAGATATTAAATCGTTTCAAGGAAAATTCTTCTTTTTTTTTTGTCAAATTACAGACAACAGGAAGTAATAATATTGACTTTCTTTTCCATATAACTCTATTTATAAAAGAAAAAACTTACTGTATAAAAGAGATGATTGTGGGAAAGTAACTCGATTGTGATTGTCCATACATAGTCTGTAGTTTCATTTAAAAAAAAATCATTTTCCAATATGTGACACAGTAACAGAAAAGCTCACAACAAATCCTTAACGTAAAGTTTGTACTCCAGAAGTGGTCGAATGAGATCCAGGACAAGATCACGTTCACGTTCGTGGGAAAGAGATAGGCGTAGGTCTAGAAGTAGAGAACACATTCGTCGTGATAGAGAACGCGATAGGAGTCGACCATGGAGGAACGAATCACCACCAAATACAAGACGACATGACAGAAGGTTTGTAAATTCTTTTTATTTAAACAGTACAGATGTGCGAGAACCTGATGGTCGAGGCTAATCCCGAATAAAATTCTCGATCCGTTCGGACCCGAAATTTTCTGGTTCTCGCATACCTCTATTAAATAGTAATATACTGAATATAATTAACTATCGTTACAATGTCTACTGCTTGCTACAGACGGAGTAGAAGTCGTAGCACGTCACCTATACGACCGAGAATACGAGACGGTCCTGATAATCGTGATCATCGAGCGCGATTTAGGAATAGGTCTCCAACACCTCTTCGATCGAGATCGAGATCAAGATCGTTAGATCGTAAAAAGATAGACCGTTCCGACAGGATGGATGTAGACAGAACGGATAGGATCGAGGGGAGTCCTGGCGGAGGTACTCCAACACAGGATAGTAATCATGGAGACGTAGACATGCGGTTATCTACTACTAGTCAGTCAATTCAAAGCGTCGTCGCGGTCGCTTCTAATGTACCAAATAGCCAACCAGGATTCCAGACAAAGAGGCGGTGCAGAGATTTTGATGGTTTGTGTTTAATTATTCTATAAAGAGTAGCGGAGAAGATACATCGCTATAAATTCTTTGACTTATATTTGCAGAAAAAGGATACTGCATGAGAGGTGATCTGTGTCCTTATGACCATGGTACAGATCCAGTTGTATTAGAAGACGTAGCTTTAAGTCGCGTTTTGACTTTTGGTCCACATAGTGCACAAGCACCAGGAACTGTACCTGTAACAGCAGTACCAGAACCACCTCAAGGACCTAATGGAAATGCCCCACCACAACACCTCCCTCTTGCTAGTTTACCTCCACCTCATTTAAGGAATCAACATCACTCCAATATGGGTAAGAGTTTCTTAAAGAGTAGAGTAGCATGGCTTGAACGGGAAATAAACGAAAATTAGTCCAGTACGGAATGTATCAAGCGTAATTTTTAAGTATTACAGAATAGCTGTAAAATTATAGATAACACTACGAGGGATCAGAAAATGCGAACAGCACTTTCATATAATTCATATTACTACCAAGTAAATTCGTATTTATAGCGATGGCTAATCTTTAAAACTTTTTACAGATGCATTTGCCGAATATAATCCGGATGCACCAAGCATGGAGCCTCGAATGCCGTGGGGTAGGCATCCCCAACCGGGACCTGGTATTTATGGGAGGGGACAAAGAGAACTAATTAGTGTGCCAGTAATTCCACATACGAACTCATCTGAAATCACGCATACTCAAACGAACCCTTTAAAGCGTAAACAAGCATTCGATTTCAATCGTCTTGGACCAAAACAACGAGTGGTGCATAATCCAGCCAACTGTTCCCTAGAATTGAAAAAAGTTCCCCGTATTCTGAACAATATAACCCAATTAAATAATCATTTCTCGAAATTCGGTAAAATTGTAAATATCCAAGTTAATTTCGGCGGAGATCCTGAGGGAGCATTGGTTACCTTCCAGCTGCCTGCTGAAGCAAAAGCTGCGTACAGAAGTACCGAGGCTGTGTTGAATAATAGATTTATCAAAGTGTTTTGGCATAACAATGTTAACAATAACACAGCTGGTGGAGCCATTGAAAATGTACCGCCAGGTAAGTTAACACCTTTTTCAAAACAACTAAGCCTATGTATAACGTTAGGCTTAACGCTTAACATACGCTTAACGCTTTTCTTTTAAAGAAGTAATTATTATGACTGAATAATATTTCATCGAACACTTTCTTTTATTCAGGATGCCGTCCTTCTGTAAAAGAACGATTAGGCGCTGCTGTAACTACACCAGCGAAAACCGAAGAGAATGAATATATTCCCACTCGTCGTTCAACCGAAGAACAGCAAGTCACGCAAAGTTTGGTCCCGACATCGCCAAAAACTACCACCGCTCCCACTAGGGAAGAAAAGGTTCTCGCAATAAAAAAAACACAAGAAATTTTAGCCGCTAAGGAAACCTTAAAAAAGAAACAGGAGGAGAAGCGTAAAGAGGCTTTAAAATTAACCGCCGATTTACGTAAAAGGAAACAGGAATTGTTAGACAAGCATTTGATAGAGATACGAGCATTGATTGATAAAGCTGAAAAGAATCCAGAACAAAAGGATGCAATTATGACAACGATAAAGAACATGCAACAATCAATTGACAATTTACGCAAAGATCTTGCGGCGAACGGTCAGATTGGTGGGAATAAGTCACAAGCCAAATCTAGAGAACAGACTCAGAAAGAGATTTTGGATGCCGAATTAGATTTAATGACTGCACAACAAGAAGGGCAAGATGCCGGGGAGTTGCAAAAAAGACTAAACGAGCTACGAGCGCAAGCTGCTGCGTTAGGTTTAAACGCAGGTCCAACCGTTGGTAGAGGTACACGATCAAGTAGAGTTACACGAGGTGCCCACGCGTTATCATATAGGGGTCGTGGTAGAGGGAGTTTTACTCATGTTTCAGTAGATCATAGACCGACAAGTCTTCTAGTCTCTGGGTATGAAACCGAAGAAAAGGCTGAAGTTTTAACACATTTTCAAGTAAGAATTCATTTACGTTTACTACGCGCTTGGAGAACGAATCCTTTTTCATATTTAGAATCATTTCGAATTATGCTCGTGCACACCAGATGTTATTAGTAATTAATTGTTATATTTGCGTTTGTTTCAGCAATTTGGAGAAATAGTGAATCAAATAGTAGATGATGCAACGCCTTCAATTGTGATCAATTTCAAGTCAAGAAAAGAAGCTGAGGTAGCTTTAGTAAAGGGACGCACATTTCAGGATAGATTACTTTCTATTACATGGGTCTCTGGACAGCACTTGCATCGTGGTGGCGGTGGTAGCAATACAAACTCATCTGTACAACTTTCTTCGCGTTCTGAACAAGCGCCACCTACCACTGACGAAGAAATTGATTTAGAAGTAAGTTTTTAGAAGTTTTTCAGACAGAGAAACATTGTAGGCATATCACCTGATACAATATTCTCTTTTTACTTTATAGTTCGATAGCATTTCTGAAATAATTAGTTGAAACAAAGGTACCTAGAATGCAGTTGTGTATTTATAAGATACAAATCTCAAGTTCTTTACTTGTTCTTAATGGTTCTGGGTAAAACAAACGATGCTTATAAATAATAAATGTTCACTTGTAATAGGGTAACGAAGCATTACTTCTCGAGGAAAACGAGGAAGAGGAGGATGAAGATGGCGAATCGCGTAGTTGGCGGCGATAGCAGCGTCAGCGTTATTCGTGACAAAAACTCGATACCAGCTACAATGACTGTGTGATGATACGGGCAAATCAATACATGATGCTCGGCGCTTGCGCCACTGCTGCACCATCGTTTGATTCGTTAAATGCCATGATTTTCACGAAAGAGTCAGGTTACAAGCTCATACACGTTATCATGAGTGTTACACTATTTGTTAATATTATTAAATATATGCGTGTGCGCATTATAACGGTATAAAAAAAAAGAAAGTTTATACCGTGTCGGATTGCGCGTCACAAAATAGAAAAAATGATATGCAAGTTTCCAACAACAAAACAAAAAATTAACCAAATTTATCCCATTATTTGTAGAATAAAATCGCTATGTTTTGTATGGGAAACATCTTATTCTGAATTCAAAGTCCTCTTTCTTTCATAGTAGAACTATGACAAATTGTCTCTTGTTATTTTGTTCAAAGATATAAATCTACGATAAACAGTAGCCAGACTTTTAGGGATAAGTAGAATACTTATAATTTTCAGAAATTTTACAATCGAAAGTGAGGAAACTATATTTATAACTTGTAAGATACAAATACAATTTATTATAATAATTACTACATAAGATAATAGCGTACAACGCTTCGAAGTAGTGTAATTTTTTTGTTTTCTTTCTCCTTTTTTCTACTTTTACTTGATGTACTATTTAAAGATTGTTCCTGTAATGATGTACAGTGTAATGTATAATTGTCATTATTTCTTTTTATCAAATGTCAATGAACAGTAAGTTGATTAGAATTGAAAAAAACAAAGCTTATTCGTGCATAATTTTACGCTAGTTGTTTTAATATACACTGAGCAAAATGATATACATATAATTGTTATATAAAAACTCTTAAGATTAGTTTCCAAGGTAAGTATTAAATTTTGCAATAACCGCGGCACGAATACATTTTACGTGAATCGTAGATGAAAGAAAATCACAGACTATGTTTTAACGCCTTCGGCATTTCGTTATACATATGAATAAACTTATTTGATACATTTTAAAAATAATTTGGAGTAAACACCTATCCAATATGCTCTTAAGTGTTCCGCTGTTCAAAGATTTTAAAATCTTAATCTGTTTTAGAAAAATTCTTGTTTTGTCTCTTTCAATTTCGAATTTGGGTACTATAGCTTCTGAAGCAACTGTGCAGTGTAGTAAATAAAGTTTCGAGGATACCGTTTTTTAAAATATCGGATGCTGTAAAATTTTTGAAAAAATTAAACTTCCTATTTTATATATAGTCACACGCTAGATTACCAGTTGAATGAAATTCAAAATATTTATTAGATATATTAAACAGAAATAAATAGAAAATATTTAATACAATTCCTGTAAATTTTTTGGTCAATATTAAATCATTTTCTATATGTTGCTTCCATGATCTACTAACAGATGGTGAAACACTTTAAAGTGTCTCCAATTTGAAATTGCTATAAAAATATTAGTTTTTAGTAGACAGTCTAGGAGTAATATAATTACACACCAACTAAAAAATTAGTTGAAACGTTGGAAACTGAATACAAAGATATGCGCTCTGTTATAACAGAAAATAACTAGAAGAAATAAACATATAAGGTTATTTATATTATTACCTACATAACATACATACCTACATATTATGGGGACAACCAACTAGCTAGCAAACTACCTAATAATAATTGTGCAACTGGTAGAATAGACAATGGTAAGTTTACTGCTGGACCATGTGCCGAACCATGGTAAGCACCACGTAAGACCCAGCTACCAAGGCCAACCGACTTGTGAGTACTCGTAAAAAGTGCAGCTAGCAAAATGTCCCGAGGTAACCATCGAGAGCCCAATACCCAACACAAGCAGCTAACAAATAGTTGTCCCACGCAAGCTTGAACATAAGAAATACTGATACTAATAATACACTGAGGGATACATGCATTTAGTACACTGTTAGGCGCTTACAAGCACCTAACTAATATAGACACATATATACAGGGTGTCCCAGCATCGGTGGTACAACCGAGGTGGTGGTGATTCTACATGAAAAAATAAATCGAAAATAAAGAATAAAATTATTTCATTTGAGGTTTCGTTCTCGAGAAAATCGAGATTCATACGAATTTAATTCGGCGAGTACAGTTGTGTATGCAGCACAATGGACAGCATTTCCAACAATTTTTGCATTAATAAAGTAAGTTAGTAACTAAATTACATGTCTTATTTTCATTTAAATTCACTCTAAATTCATGGATATGCATAAGCAGAAATGAATAATACAGCACATCATCTTGATACTAATGATATTAGTACTACTGACATGCGTCACATATGACTTGTATCGGGATCCATCCATCTAAACCATAGTTACGTGTACGCGTACTCGCTGAATATTCAAAATCGATTTTCTCGAGAACGAAACCTCAAATGAAAAAATTTTATTCTTTATTTTCGATTTGTTTTTTTTATGTAGAATCACCCCCACCTCAGTTGTACCACCGATGCTGGGACACCCAATATATGTTTGAGTATACTCAAAGCTATACTCTTTTCTTGCAATGTCTTCATTACAAAATTAAAAAATTTGTACTTCTAAAATTACAGTCGTGAATTCCTAAAATTTACGTATTTACAGTGATTTGAAATCTCTACGAGTACAGTACTGAAAACTTGAAACGCGTTCCCTTCAAACTTCTGTTTTCGAAATTGGCTACCATGATTAACCGATTGATTTCAAACTTGAAAAGAAACATGAAAATACTTTTGGTACACCGTACACCTGCCTCTATAGTCAGTCAATTACTATTCCAATTTTATAATGTGCACAAAATTACAAGAATCACTGTTCAAAAATTAAATTTAAATGTTTCAATTCTTTTACTTTTGTATCTCTTTTCATTATGGTGCATATTGTATGTACCTAAACATGTACTAAACAAGAAATTAAATTCATTTGTTATGTTATGTTAGATATTTGGATATCTTTTTTCACTAATAACATACCTGATTGTTGACGTGTAGATAAAATAGTATAAAAAATCCGATAATAAACATTTTTTAGTTTTAGAACAGAAAATATTGAAATATCCTTTCAACAATATTCAAATGTTAACCGAAAAGATGTGACAGAATTGTACAGCAATGTTCACAACATTTTAAATTGAATAATTTTCTGTTTACATATAAGACGTTACAAAAGGTAGCAATAGCAAACTCACCAATTAATATGCATAATAACACATCACTGGCTTGTAGAGATGATGCATCCACTGAAACAGCATCACAGAACCAATGGTACGCTGTAGCCAATAACAATCCTTGGGAAAACCATGGCGATTTAATTTTGAAACAGAAATCATATTTCAAAATATATACTTGGATTGCAATACCAATAGCTAATGGTATAATTGTACTATAAATAGTTTCTTTAATATTTACACCAACTAGAGGAGGTGTAGATGCCCCTAACTGTAACAGAAATACCATTTTTCATTAATTAATCAGTGCTAACTAAAATTTTTAATCTGATTATAAAAAGTCTAACAATACTTTACCACAAAGTACAATAGTACAGGAGAGATAAATAATCCACCAAAATGAGAAACTAAAGTGATTACAATGCTTGTCGATAAGTCTGCTTGTGCTAATCGGCATAAAACAAGGCTTGTATTAAATGGAGGCGGCATACAGTATAGTACCTAAAATATAAAAGCTCATAATAATCCATGTGTTTGAAATTACATTCAATGTAACATCGCTAAAACAATATTTTTGTTTCTTTACTTCCATTCCCTTTAATAGCCAAACATTGACATTTGCGTAAGTTAACATGCACACTCCCAATCTCATCAAAAGGGGCATTAAAATATATATGAAGGTCATGGTAAATATCAAAAGAGGAGCATTGCTTAATGTTAAGTACAGTGATTTGGGATCACATATCAACCCTGCTTCTAGGTATGTTAAAGGCACAGCGAAATATCGAATTATGATATTCCCATTAAAAACACCTGTAATACACATAATTACAAAGCTGCATTATACATAGAAATACAGGTATTTGATTGAAAGTACCATTTGTTTTACCCAAGTGTGGTCTAATAGATGCAAGTATCATACATAAAATCATGGATAAAAAATACCCATATCGATATAAAAGTTCATTTTGCCTTTTTTTTTTGTTGGCCTTCTTGTGGAAGTTTTAAATACATTATTGCTTAATTTAAGACATACCTGCAATATATAAAGATCATTTATTATCATCGTAATGCTATTAATATTTAACTAACAAGGTAGAGGTATAGAAATGAAATATGATTTCTATAATGAATAATGTTAATATTGATAAAAAAGATTCGAACCATTTGCATAAAAATTATACTGTTAGGCCTATAAACAAGTTCAGCCAAACGCAGCATTTTTTTCTCGATCTTCTTTAAGAATATTTCATGCAGTCTTCTGCATGACAAAATTCTGTGCGTGCAGGCTTGGATGACATACTATGTTTCTACATAATCCTATTATAACATGCTTAAAATCGTATAATTAAATGAAGCAGACATATCTTATTGTCTATGTCCTATGTCAATCTTATGATAACTATTATAGTATATATATAATAATATAAAATATAAAATATAAGATATAAAATATCATTCTCTTACAAAAAAATCTTTAATAAAATATATATACCACTACAATATTAGCGAAAATACTTTATTTAATAGTTCTAGTAGAGAATTATATATAAGTACAAATTACAAAATAGATGCACTTAAGTAAAATTATTATTTATAAAACTTATAATGCACGAAAACGTGAAAGAATAGTATGTGCTAAAATATAATTGTGACCTATTCACAAACAAAATCGAGATTAATGTCGTATTTCTCTCATAATTTTATGAAATTGCAAGAAAATATAAAAATAAAAGTGCTTTTTGTGCCATTAGAAGTTTATTTATAATCGATAAAATATAAATGTTACATGTATTTACACGTTGTTTTGCACTGACAGATGTTTAAATACGAAAACTTTATGAAACACAAGAGAAATGTTATTTTAATTGTTACGAGAAATAAATGTAAAATGTATTTTCATTAATGCTCATTAATATTTTTTAAAAATACACAAAATTATGCACAACAGTTAATTTTCTGATTGTAGCCGTATTTTATTTGACTGTTTAGATACAAGCAGATACAAGTAACGTCGGTCGTCACTGCATCACAATCGGACAGGTATACAAGTCAAGGAGGCAGTATTGTACTGTCAATTTTCGCTTCATCACGCATGCGTGGTCTCTCCTCAGAAGATTCAAAAGAACTTTAAATAATGCTAGTTAATTTCTTTTTACCATTTTTAAAGTAAAACAATGTATTAAATACAAAATTTTAATAATTTAAGTATGAGACTTAATAAAAATGCTTATCCTAATACATACTGTAGTATGAATAAATAGTAAGCCGATATTATTTTATACTTAATTTATAAATAAATATCGTTAAACATAAACAATATACTTAGATTCTAAAATTCAAATATAGTACTTTTGAACGATTCACTCTCTTTCTATCACGTCAATACAAACTCACATGTGTAACATTTTAAAATCATACCTGTTATTAACACTAAAAGATGAATGAGTTTATTACTCAAGTTAATGTACTATTCTCCTAAGAACACTGGAAATGAGGAATTTTAAAGAGTGGGTGTTAATTATCATTTATTATAATAATAATATAATAATAATAATATTAATAATAATAATAAGATTACTGAAACAACAGTTCACAGTGTATGTAACTGTGGCACATTAGCACATATTTTACTGCCAAAAGTCGGGATCTACCCTTTCTGGCACACACCCACATACACACACGCGCGCATGCACACGCACACACATGAATAGAAGCTTAACAAAAAGACTTGTTTCTTAAAAAAACTTCTTTAACTTTTATACATAGCGCGGTATATCATTAAATACAATAACATTGGTTTGTAAACGAGGTTACACATAAATTACAAGGCTCAGGGAACTAACATTATGATCGCATTACCTCTAACACTTTGATAATGTTGTAGGAAAATTTTTGCAACGCAAACTACAACAAAATACTAATAATACTAAAAGTATGCTGTCCAGATCTTCTGTTTGATTATTGTTCACTTTGTAAACAGTAATGCAATGCATTACACATGCTACATTCGTTTCTCCTTTTTTTTAAAAAATATAAATATCAAAATGCTTCAGTAATGCAAATATAAAAAGATCACATATTAGCATGCTCAGTGACACGAGAATGTTAAATTAAGGTACGAAGACTTTGATTCCTTTTTATTAGCTATATAAAGCAAGTGATTTTACATGTGAGACATCTACCTGATGGCACACTAAGGAACAAGGATATTCAAAAAAATGCGATTATATGATACAAATCTTCTTAACATTCTGATAAACCACTTTGACATTCCTGATTAAAAAAAAAAACAGAATTTTGTTACAAGGAAAACTCGAAGTAGAAAATTTCATTGATAATTCCTCCCATATGCAATACTTTTGAAATTGATTACATATTTAATAACTGAAACGAATACATTTTTTTAGAATTTTATGTTAGTAAATAAAATAAAGAACAGCTAATTGTAGTAGTACCATCTATACTAGAAAAGCGGATTACTATACATCAGTACTTATTTAATATATATATATATTAAAAACACGAGAGAAAATGGTATAATACGAATTCCAGAGCATGCTAAAGACGATATAGGACTATAAAAAAATATTATAAAAATAATTTAAACTTAAAACATTTTACGTTTAATGGGTCACTCTTTAGTCAGTTAAGATTTTAAGTGTAAATTAGTTTTTGTTATCAAGCACACACAGAGTGAAATTGTATTCTTAGGGCTAGGAAGTATGCTCAGATGAAGTTCTAGAGATGTTGACTATCAATATTAGTAAATAAAGAAGTGAGTATTTATCCATGTGACTAAAAATTTATATTGTACAAACAGGCAGTGTATAATATCAATTTTAAATTGTTGTATTCAAACATCTATGATTTTTAAACTTATAAAATTCGTGTAGCGAAAATGTATAAAAGCTGATTGATACATTCAAAAGAGCGGTTTTTTATCTAGCCATGAAGGGCCTGATTATAAACAAAAAGAAAAAAGCTAATGAGCTAAACATTTTGACAAGAACTTAATAATAACGAAAGATGGATAATACATACGTACCAGAGAATTAACCAATTAGTAATTAGACGATATACAACACTGGACTATTACTATATGTAAATATCTATATATAAAAGTACAATGTATTTGTAGCAAATAATTTGTTGCAGTCTACTAGTTAGTATTTCTAATTATTCACTGCATTAATTTTCAAACAAGAATGGAAAGAACAAGTATCACACAATGATATGTCAATACATTAACTAATAACTGATACGAAAAGTGTCTGCACTTTCTTTTTTTAACATTTCTCATTTCATAATACTGTTGACTGGACGACAAAAAAGAACTACTGTAAAATGAATGTATGTATAGAAATCGTGCAAAGTAAGGAAGTAAAAATTGTAACAAGAACATTGAAGGCACATAGTGAACTATGCAGGTAAAATTAGTCTTGCTTTGTGTAAAAAATAGATGTTTTTACACGTTTTAATACCTACTTCTTGTCTGACATAAAAAAAACATCGAACACAAAATACTTACTGTTACCGAGTAACAGTATTAAATTACTGTATTACCCATCCATAAATTATTAGCAATAGATGCAATACCTTCATCGTGGCAAGAAAATTTACCCATGACTATTACGCAATTTCACTCTGTATATTTCGTTTCCATATTATCAAATATCGATCAATATTTTCACGTACATACTATAGTTAATTCATATCACAATATCAAGGCACTTAAAAAAATCATATATTCTTTAAGTACCTTTACCCCCCTCCCTCCCCCCTTTTCCCTCGTTTAGTCCAGCAAAAATATAACACATAATTTTCAAAAATTTGTAGTGCTATTACTTCGATTAACCTTTTTACCAACAACCCGAGTCGATGTCCTTGTTGGCGTCGGTCTCAACTTATAGCCACCGCCAGCATTCAGTGAATTATTAATGGCGGCCACATTTGGTGCTATGGTTTTTAAACATTTCGCCGCTTCTTGGAGCTGTTTTGATAAAATTTCATTTTTTAGCTTCTCCGCGTTCAACTCATGTCGAAGTTGAGCTTTTGTTTTATTTCCAAATGGACATAGTACTCTGTGTTGAATAAGGCATCCTGCTGAAGGTCTCATTTCAGGATTTGGATGAATCATTAACTAAATTTAGAGAATAAGAATAAGAATAATATTAGTTGCAACTTTTTTTTTAAATATGTTGTTGCACTTAAATAAAACGTGTCAATTTTTTTAACCCTGGGCCAGCGAAATATGGCAATATTTATCTATGTAAGAAAGCTGTAGCAGTATGCATGAATTCAGCAGTAGGCAATTCCTTGTGTATACGTGTGGCTAGCATACACTGATATAAACGAATGCGTGTGCGGTCGTTGCCTGAACTATCCATGTGCCGTGTCCTTAGGAGTAGTCAATTTGGGCAATATATGTTCAGTTTTGTTGCTGCCATACCCAAATTCTTCGCTGCCCTAGGGTTAAACTAGTGATGGGAATAAACTAGTTATTCAATTTCTAAAATAAACTTTTGTGTATCAAAACTCATTTGATGCACGTAGTCGTCTGGTCACCTAAAAAGACTTTTATTGCACGGAAGCGTTAAGTGAATTCAATGCATTTCAACTGTCGCCGGGACCAACGAATCTCCCTTGCGTCGCTCACGTCTTCGTTAGTCGCTGTGACGAAGTGCGTACAAGATTCTGCTACCTAGTGGTCGCCGGCGACCTGGGCGTTGGCTACCTGACTGCTGGCTATCTGACTGCTGGCTACCTGACTGCTGGCTACCTGACTGCTGGTTACCTGACTGCTGGCTACCTGACTGCTGGCGACTGGTCGACAGTGCGTAACTGCTCTAAGTGTCGGACAGTGCGTGTTGCCGCAGACTGTCGATTATCGCGTCTCGTGCGTCGGTGTCTCTATAGAATCAAGACTTCCAAGATTTGCAGGTACTTCAGCTGTTTAAGTTTCGAATCAGATTCGAAGCGTCTGAAATCCCATCACTAGGTTCAATTATATTTCTACGTACCTTAAGTAATTCGTTGAGGTCACGACTATAATGCGGTAATTCTTTTAAATTTCCATTCCTAATATCGTGCCATTCCGGTCCATTTTTAGGCAACGGACCGCCACCACCTGCTTCATAAACAGTTAGTCCTAAAGCGAATATATCAGCTTTCGACAAATGACTAACATCATCCTGTAATATTTCGGTCGGTAAATATCTACAGTCTCCTTCTTCGACTTGAGGGTTATTAACAGATGTAACGTGACCTAAATCTCCTATTTTATATGTAATTTCTTCTTCGACGGTCTCTTCTTCGTCAAATCCATCGTCCGCGGAATCGTAATTAACCGATAGTAGCCTTTTCTCTTTCGAGATAAATATGTTTCCAGGTTTAATGTCCATGTGTACTAATTGCATACTATGAATGTATCTCAAACCTTCGACAACATGTAATAAAAGTTGTCGCATTTCTGCTTCAGTGAAATGTTTGTTTTCTTTCTGTAAGTTGGCAACAGCATCCGCTAGACTACCACCATTACAGTACTCATTTTGAATAATCATATGATTATCCTCTGCCCATGCTGAATAATACCGTACAACATGCTGGTGTTTTCCGAGTACAGCATGGGCATAAACTTCGTTTAAAGCATTTTTCTCATTAATACTCCCAGCAACAGGTTTAATACTTTTCTTAATCGCGTATGTGCAGCCATCTAGACGGTTAATACATTTATAAACTGACCCGAACTCCCCAGTACCAATCAAACCAAGTTCGTGGAACTCCTGATGGTATCTAGGAATATTAGAATCTTGTAATGCTACACGTTTCGTTGCTTGCTCTATTTCGTTATCCGAGTCGTCAGAATCGGCGAGATCAAGCTTCGTGACTTCAATATCCGGAGAGCTGAGCAAAATTATAAATTGTTAAAGTAAAGAAAACTTGATATAAATGCATACACTGATGTAATTAACCCTTTCAATACCAACACCAACTTTAGCCGTTACTAGAGGATACCAGTGCCGACTATAATTGGAATCTGCATAGCAAACTATAGATGGGTCCCCGATACAGAGAACGCTTACTTGCAGATGCGTACTCGGTAAGGAAAGGGTTAAAGAAACCAACAATAATTATATTTTTATATTCGTTACTAACCCATTAAGACTACGTTTGGATCTTGTCCGCTTTCTTGCTGTTAATAGCATTCCATTTGGTGTAAAAGGATTTACATTGGCTGCGGGTTTGTCAGTTTTGGTTTGGTAGCTACAAGGCCGTGGTTTGTCTAATGAAAATAATCTAGTACATTTAGAAGGAAATGGAGTATGCATTGCGCTTTTCTCCATTAAGGTTTTAGGAGTAGCTGGAGAATCAAAGAGACGCAAGGCTCTAACACGCTTATACGGTGGACTACATGCCATTGATATCTTTTGTGAATTTGCATTTTCACGTGCAGGAATCCTAATTCTCGATGTACCTGTAAACAAAATTATTACATTAAATTGATGTAAAATTTTTACTACACATTCCAAAAAGGTTCATGCTTCATATTGAATGAAATTTTGGAAATGGGTTCTTTTTCGATTAAAATGATAATTGCGAAATGGATTTTTGGTGACTTGAATAATGTTTTTTTTAATGTTTTAGTATCACTCCCTGTGTTACTAAGACAGTCGTAATCGTGGGAATACTCTAGGCAGAGTTGGAGGAGGATCTAAAGTTGTAAAACACACTGAGTATGAGTTTTTATGGCGTTACGAGATGAAAGAAAGTGGACTAGATCCATTTTGTTGCAGTTAACAGAAGATTATGTGTATTCTGTAGATTAAAAGAATCTCTCTAAGAACCTAGTCCGAGTCTGCAACTTCAATAATTGTAATTTGTGTCATTTCAGGAGCATTATACTTGTTATGGTTCTGCCATTCTTGGAATTTGGATATCATGAAAGAGAGATCAAAGTAGGTTTGTGTTAATTCAGTTGACGGGGAGGTGGTTTGGGGGCTGGGCTGCTCACCCTCCTCCAAAACAATAGATGGCTTTCTATGAGGTCTGAAGGATGTCTAAGCACGGTGATTATTTGTTTCAAAAAATTTGTCCATTATACTACACTGTGCCAATAAAGTAGTGAATGACATTAATCGCTTTCATCATTTTAGTTAAAAAAGAACCAATTTCCAAAATATTTATTTACACCACAAATTTAGTAGCCCAGGAAAGTAATCTATAACATCCACAGAAATTAATAAAATAAAAACTAATAGTACAGAAAGTGTCAATTACTTTTAAAACTTATTTGGAAATTTAATTGGATTATTATACTTATAGATAGGAATATAATAAAACCTTTAATGAAACATGTAATTGATAAAGAATTAATTATTGATATGTGAAAAATGTAATTGATTTAGGATCATTGATGTGTAAAAAATTTAATTGACAAAGGATTAATTATTGATATGTAAATTAATAAGGTTAAATAAAACAAACTACTAATATAATATAAGCATAAATAAAAACATACATACGTGCAAGCTTTAAATGATATGATTACTATTTCTGCACCTACATACCTTATCAAAATTATAAATATTTAATTATTTAATAGAAAAGGAGATTTTAAAATCTGAGATAACATCAGTACATTGTCTAATCATGTTTACTGACTACTTCTCAAACAGTCCAAGCATATATACACCTATGCATGATGTAAAACAATTGTCAAATGATAATATCAATTTTGCCACACCATGCTTAATAATTACTATTTCAAAAATAGGTACATTTACTTATATAGATAATTTACTTATCAGTTAACAATGTAAAGTAAAAGATCCAAACGTAAAGTACCCAAGGTAGGATATATATCGTGATCAACATTACCAAAACAAACAAATCACTATTGTATAGTAACAACATCAAAAATCATATAAAATATGATTTAAAGTAATAAAAAGTATAAAGCATTATAGAAAAGAAATTCATACTTAAGCAATAGCATGCGTTACAAAGTGTTTTTAAATGCCAAAAACTTTAGAACTAAGTTATAGGTTCTAGCAAAAAATTACTTATAAACAACGTAGAACCAATACTAAATAGTACTTCTACGAATAAATTTCAATTGAGATAACTAGCAAAAACAGATTGAGAAGTGTAAAAACTTTGAAAAATGCTATAAACCTGTCACGTTGCTGACTGGGGTCTTGTTGTTGTTGGTTAGCACAGATTGATTGTTGGTACTTTCACTATCACTGCAGTCCATAGTATTGCTAAACGATAATTTCCTTGGATGAAGTGGTGAACATCCAAGATCTTCTGCGGAAGAATCTAAAATATCATCAACATCACAACCGGAGCTGTTCGTACGACAGCTGATATTCAGCTCTTCGTCCTGTATATCGCACGCTTCGAAATGGAACTTCTGCGCGACTTCCATGTCCTCAAAATGTCACCATCAAGTTTTCTGGTAGTTCCGACTTTCTCGTGTGTAGTGTGTACGCTAAATTGAAAACAGTACTAATCAAGAATATTTTGTCAATCACGATTGCTTTGAAACACGTTCATTCAAATAATTTCTCGTACCACGCTACGTTCGTTATGGCGGGTGGCCCGATGTTACTTAGGAAATTGTGATGACCAATCGCAGACTGTGTTTGAAGCAAGAGACTATGGAATTTGATATAACGTGCTCTCCTATTGGCTCCAATTACTCACAATGGTCGTACATAGTAGCGTCATCTGCACATGCTTTCCGAGGGTGAGGGCCATTCGCAGAGAAATTCTAAAAACTTTGTGTCACGGTTTACTTCTTTGAAAGTTTCGACCTGAGATCGAAGGACACTTTAAAATAAGCGATGATGATCTTCTGACGAAGAATCGATGCAAACAAATCCTGTCCACACAGGGATGACCTCATTCACCATTTAAAACATTTATATTCCTGTAATATGTAAAACCATGTGTTATAATGTATATTTTCACTTTCACTAATTGAAATAAAAGATACAGTCAATCAAAAATTTATTGTAAAACCACATGGACATGAAAGTTTACGAAATCATATTCTTAAAGTGGATGTATCGATCGAAGCCTTATTCGTACAATTAGTTTAACTTAATACAAATACTTTATGTGACCAATTCAAGTACCAAATAAAATTTCTATACTTTATTTATATGTATACATATTTATAGTAGAAAGTAGTCAAACTCAGGAAATCTAAACAAGAGAATTGCGTATTCTGATTTCCTAAGAGAAGACACAGTGATATATAAGTTCAATTTAAAAGAAGCGTCTAGTATATAGAAAAAAATAGCATGCAATACATATGTATATGCTGTAAAACACCCGAAAAGAGGCAAGGAAAAGTTTTCTTCTTTACGGTTGTCCAAATGAAAGCATCCGAGCGAGCATGCGAAGCAGGAAAAATCTTTTACGTCTTTTACCTTAATCGGACAAAGAGCCCTTTTCGTGAAAGAAGTTTTACGAAGGAGGCAGTGAAAGAATTTTTATCGAGCAGCTGCAACCTGTAGCGTTTGTACGCGTAAACGTGTAGATGTGTTAGTGTAGCAGCTCTTGATGGTGGGGATAACATAGTGGTTCGATGTGCGATATGATGGGAATTTTACTGCTTACGTCGTAGGTTCTACGACGAGTTTCTTCTCAAACGAAGCTGCAGACGCCTCGTGGTGGGGGTGGGGATGCGAGGCTAGGTACACGTAAAAAACAAATACAAGCAAAACAGAAGATAATCGCTTCCTTGTCACGCGGTGATCAAATTTGTCAAATTTGAACAGTAAAAGGAAGAATGGCAGACGTAGAAATCGAGATCGCGGGTGACATGCAAATGCCCCAACAGAAACAAAAATCTAGCAGCGGGTAATAAAACGAACACTGATTTTATGAACTTTCAGATGTTTACTAACCTATATAAGGAAATGAATCACCTCCTTGTCACTGCTTTAGCGATATGTCACGTCAATCCAAATTCGAAACCAAAATTTTTACGTATTCACCGTTTTTTATCTGTAAATCATGTCCTTGAAGAACAATACGGATTCCCTATAAATTAAATTCTGTGTATCAAATACAATTGATACTAGGATTAAAATAAACATATTGTTGACATTTTGTAAAGCAATGCATTTTAATGTCTAGGCTCGAATTCCTACAAATACCACAGCTACCGCTAAGCAATATCGGATATCCACAAGCTCATGAATGGATCGAACATCGGAAAGCCAATATCAGACCATGGTCTTTATTTCTGAATACAAGCAACTTTAGGCCTCCACCGAGTTTACCAAGATTAAGCAAAAGAGTTGTGAGAAATATTGAATACTTCCAGAGTAATTATTTATTCGTGTTCATTGGATTAGTTATATATTGCTTGTAAGATATGGTTTTATTTTTCTATTTCATTATGAAATTGTGTAATTGTGAGAATAATATTGTTTAAATGTTAGGATAACGTCACCGCTTTTGCTGCTCGCTGTTGCAGCATCTCTTGGAACATGTTACAAAGTTTCACAGCGCCATGCTAAACAAGAACTCATGATATTGAATCATAAACTCACATTGGCTCAGGTATACAGTTTAGTTGGAATATGTTCATTGCCAATATTCTATCTGGTGGGAGCTGGTGCAGCACTTTTTTGGGTCCTTGGTAAATAAAACATAAATATACTTAAGTAGAAATCCTGGTTGTGTGTGAATATACACATAATACACTTATAAAATGTGTTTTAGGTGTATCCTGGTTTCTGATAACTTTACATGCTGCTTTTTATAACATTGACTCAGTCTTGTGCCCAGGAGAAGATGAGCTCAATTCCTTAGTTATGCAAGAAGTATGATTTGTATTATAATTATTGTACATAATAGGAGATGCACTAATTCCAATTGAATTAAAAAGGAATGATAATTTAACATTTAAATAATGTATAGGAAATGTAAAATATACTATGACATATTATACAAATTCATACATTATTCGTATAATTATAAACTATAGTTCGTGTTACCATTCATGTATTTAATTATTTACATTATTAGGATAGTATTTATCTACTTATACATGTTGAAGCTGAAAAAAACTTTATAATAAAACCAAAGAATAATTTTGTACTACCAATTTTTTATATCAAACAAAGCATTCGCGTTCATAAGTATTCGTTGAAGAATTATAATAACATTCTTATCATAAACAAATTTTACAACCATACTAAATTGTGCTTTCACACAAATATTTTTACTGGGTTATAATTTAGTGTTTCTATAAAAATTGTTTATAATTTACTAAAAAACCTAAATCGTACTTTATTTCAATTTCATCCTAGTCTATATTCTATAATAAATAGTTTTATTATGGTGCTAAATAATTTCTATTGCCCACGTGATCATTTAGCGTATATATTGTCCTCTAATTTTATATGGCATTGTAATTCATACATGCATGACGAATCCGTCACATCATGCTTTATTTTCTCGTCTCTAAACCATATATTCGTACAGTTAGTGAATGTTATGAATGCAGAAATGCAATAAAACGATTCAATTAAAACACGTGTTGCAGTGCGTATAAGAAGAAAGGTTAAATGTGTATGCACGATGGACCCACAATGCGAGGACAGATGTAGAATAATTTCCTGCTCCGTATCTTGATAACATCCGGAAGCAAAGATTTTTCGATGGCCATCGAATGAGAATGCTGTAAGAATATCGTGCATTTGACGTTATTTAGTTAAAAAGTAAAATTTAGAAATGGCGGAATAGTTTCTTTAGCAGTTTTCTTAAATTTCGTATGTGAATTTCTTTTTTACGTTTGCACTATGTATATTAGACTGAGACTTTGTATTATTTTTTTTGTAAAAATTAGCTAATAGTCATTATTGCTACTATTTACATAGTTCCCTTGCTCAATAATAATTTATCTGTAGTTTTTGGTTACATATATTTTCTAGCAATGCTCATATAATTTGCTATTAATATGTTTAGTTTAAAGTTTGTAAAAACAGGTTTGCAAGTTATATCTATTGTTCTTAATTGCATAAATCCTGCTTATTTGGTGTGCATGTAGTATAAGTTGTTTGATTCAAATAAGTAGGATTATTTGACCACTGATCTATTCGATTAAAATGGAAGAGGATGATGAAGATGTTACTGTGCCCTGGATACCAAATAATTTGAATGTCGGATCTGTGCAAACTTTGTATCAAAGTGTTCGCAGTGCATTGCACGATGTTGAAAGTCTAGGTAGTACAAACACTATGCATAGTGCAATATCAATGGAAGAAATTCAACAGTCTGACAATGACAATGAAATTGTAAGTTATTATATACCAGAGCATCAAAGCTCTATATCAATGATTAGAAATAATTAATCTAATGTATTCATAGGTCTCAAATTCTAGAACAGGGTTTAGTTTATATTTCCAAGATGAAATTCGAACAATTGATTTTGTTCTTGTTTGGGACGAATACAATGCCGAAGCCCAAACACATCGCAGTGCGGAATATAGACGAGTAAGTTCTTTTATAGTTAAATATACAACCATATAGTACCCAACATCGATTTTTAGGTGTTTGAAAAAAGCTTGGAAAAAGAAGGTTTGGAAATGGAATATGAGAATGCAGAACCAAATGGTCTCCATTTCATAAAGATACATGCACCAAAAGAAGTGCTAAGACGATATGCTGAAATATTGAAACTGAGATTGCCAATGAAGGAATTAACCAGTTTGAAAATTCCTGAAAATCGTAGCAACACGTTGATCGATGAAGTCAATTCTCTATTCAAACGAATTATGAGCAAATATTATGTTGATCAAACGATCTTCCCAAAAATGAAACACAACTTCACTGCAGTTTACAGTCGTGATAAAGAATATTTATTCGACATAGATATGCCTAATTTTTTTACTGCCGCAACACGTGCTAGAATAGTACAATTTATTTTGGATAGAACCAGATTTACGGAGACCATGGACGATGATTTTGCGTTCGGAATAGAAAGGCTAATTTCAGACAAAGCATACGTAGCCGCTTATCCACTACACGACGTAAGCTGAATCTTTTTGTTTTTTGCAGAAAAAATATCGCTCAAGTTGAAAAATATCGTACTCGAACATATTACGGTTTAAATCAGCGGTTTCCAATCTGGAAGGCGCGGACTATTGCCAAGGGAGGTGCCAACATTTTTCAATAAAATATTAATTTTTATACCGTAATAAAAAAGACTGGCGGGAGAAGTGGAGGTATTCCTTGAGAATGCCTCCGATCGAGCTACGAATTGACCATGCCTGATTTAAACATTCAAAGCATTGTGAGATTTTTGTAAAAAACTGCATAATAGATTCGAGAACGATGAGCTCCTTGGTTTGAATGCTTGACTTCGGACTGGACACATAACAGCGTATATAGGATTTCCTTATCTTGCCCTAATCGGCTTGCGTGCGTCTATTCAAATAGATAGGGTGTTCAGGTATCAGACGGGCCATTCAGGTATTAGTGTTTAACACTACCACCTGGACTCCCATTGTATCCTTACCTTTCAGATCGTAGTAGGGCCATCGACGCTCATGAAACTATAGGATCATTTCATGCCAAATCAATCACTTTTTGCAGGCACCATCGTCGACTTTGTTCTAAATGAAATATGTTATAGTCCATGTGAAATTAGGGGGGGTTTCGCCTCTACCAGAAACGGGGGTATACAGCGTCCTTTACCAGCTCATTGTGACGCCAATTTTTATAGCTCCATCCTTTTCAAGGGTTCATTTTAAAGGGGAAACTTCAAGGAATATAACCATATTTTTTATATTTTGATATCTCAACTTGATTATGGTCAGTACATATGGAAAATTTTTTCGATAACCATGCAACTTTTGTATATATCATTTTTTCATATTATTACAAATAACGCAAATATTCAAGATGTGCAAGTTACGTGGTTCGCCCTGTATTTGGCAGTACCTTTGTAGCCCTTGCCTTGTTTTACCTGCGCGGATTAGGGTCTGTGCGATGTACCACACAGTACTTGTTTTAGACAACGATTTAGTTTTTACTGAGCTTGTTTAAATTTTTCTAAAGTACAATACTGATGTTTCTAGGGAGACCTGCAATCACCAGAGTCTATGAGATACCTCTTATACACCGAATGGGCCTGTTTGAACAAATGTCTTCATTATCAACCTCTAGATTACATCAAAGAATATTTTGGAGTAAAAATTGGACTTTACTTTGCTTGGCTTGGATTTTACACACATATGCTGATACCAGCCAGTATCGTCGGCCTTCTCTGTTTCATATATAGTTGTTTAACTCTGTTTTACAATGAACCAAGTGAAGATGTTTGTAACGGTAATGGTACTATTTCAATGTGTCCCTTGTGTGACCGCATTTGCGGATATTGGGACTTAAAGGAGACTTGTCTGCATTCAAGAATCACATATTTGTTTGACAATCCATCTACCGTATTTTTTTCAATATTCATGTCGTTATGGGGTATGTATTAATTTAAAGTATCAATGACATTAATGTTAACGTATCGATTTTCAATTAATTAATTATTTATTTTATTATTTTTTATTAGCTACGTTATTCTTGGAATCGTGGAAAAGATACTCGGCTGAAATAACTCATCGATGGGACCTGACTGGTTTAGATGCTCAAGAGGAACATCCTCGACCACAGTACTTAGCGCGTTTAGCTCATATCAAAAAGAGGTCCCTTAACATTATTACAAATACTGAAGAACCGCAGGTACCGTTTTGGAAAATGAGAGTACCAGCAACGATCCTTAGTTTTTCTGTCGTTTTATTATTGGTACGCTTGCTCTACATAATAATAAAGAATTAAGTAGTTGTTATATTGTATGATAATCCAAAATAAAAGTTTATTTCACGATACAGATTGCAATAGCGATGGCCGCTGTGTTGGGAGTTGTTCTGTATAGAATGTCTGTGTTAACTGCGTTAAGTGTTTATGGTCATCCTGTGGTAACTAGTTATGCAATACTCTTTACAACAGCTACTGCAGCTAGCATCAATTTGTGTTGCATTATTGTTTTCAATTGGATCTACGTCTGGTTGGCTGAATATTTAACAGAGGTATTTCAGATAACAATTGATTTACAATGTACATGTTTATTTTTTATTTACTCTTGTAATACGTTTTTGAATGTTACAGATCGAATTGCTTCGAACACAAACTGAATTCGATGATAGTTTAACGTTAAAAATATATCTACTTGAGTTTGTAAATTATTACGCTTCCATATTTTATATAGCATTTTTCAAAGGAAAATTTGTCGGATATCCAGGAAATTACAATCGTTTTTTCGATTATCGACAAGAAGAATGTGGACCTGGTGGCTGCCTTATGGAATTATGTATACAATTAAGCATCATTATGATTGGCAAACAGGCAATGAATACAATATTAGAAATGTTGTTTCCATTGTTTTACAAATGGTTAAATACTTTGAAAGTACATGTTGGAATGACTATGACAAATGGAGAAAGAAAAACTAATACCAGAAAATATCTCCAGTGGATCAAAGACTATAAACTAGTAGAATGGGGTCCAAGAAGTTTATTTCCGGAATATTTGGAAATGGGTAAGTATAGTTACCCATGTATACATGCATACGTGAGGTTTATGTTGGTTTTTTATTCTCCGTAGAAGTGTTACTGATTTTTCATAACTTTTGTTCACGCTAGTATTACAGTATGGCTTTGTTACCATTTTCGTTGCTGCATTTCCGTTAGCGCCATTTTTTGCATTACTGAATAACGTTTTTGAGATGCGACTTGATGCAAAAAAATTATTAATAATGTATCGAAGGCCAGTTGGACAACGTGTCATAGATATAGGTATATGGTATCGTATTCTTGATTCCATTTCCAAACTCGCAGTTATAACTAATGTAAGTTGAATGAGTAATATATTTTGCATACTACAGTGTACATATGTGTATATAACCATTCTTTTTTAGGCATTCATTATTGCTTTTACATCGAATTTTATACCAAGATTAGTGTACCGAATCATTGTTTCCGACAATTATTCGCTAGAAGGTTTTCTGGACCATTCTCTGTCGAAGTTCAACACAAGTGATTTAAAAAATGGAACGCAGCCTTTTGTTCTATCCGCCCACGAACAAGTCGACATATGCAGATATCCTGACTACAGAGAACCACCAAATTCCCCAAATAAATATCAATATACAATTATGTTCTGGCATGTATTAGCTGCTAGATTAGCGTTCATTGTTGTTTTCGAGGTATATAGATTTTCTTACATATTTATCCATTTAATACTCGTTACTTATTTTTGAATATCAAATAGTGATTTGTCACCCGTAACTCAGCTTTTGAAAGTGAATATTAGATGTTTTATTACATAGAATTAATTAAATTCATGATTTCAGAACATCGTCGCTCTCGTAATGATACTTATACGATGGTGCATTCCTGATATGAATCCAAAATTACGCGATAGAATTCGACGCGAAGCATATATAACTAATGAGACAATTATTCGTCAAGAAGCACAACGCGCGTGCGGGAGATCCACTGAAGTAACCGCAAACGGCAATCGTTTGAACCGAGTTATGAGGAATAGTTTGTCAAATTCCGAATTTGATTTGGAAATTCATGGAAGTCCTGTACCTTCTGCGAATACAAATTCAAGAGTTGGTCCAGCTGCATTATGATAATGACAGGAAGTATTGCTGATATAAATATATGGATAGTGAAGTCAAAATTGGAGAAAGAAATAATGCCTAATAAGAATAATGCCTAATAATTCTCTAACAATTACGTATTTTTACTAAATGATTAATTATATCAACGATTTTAAAATGGAGGAAGAAGTCTCATTATGGAAAGCTTTAAAATGATATTATATTTAAATATTAAATTATATAATAATATATTATTTTTTACTACGAGTATTACGAGTAAGAAATATGTTATATGTGTTATATATAACTGTTGAAGGAATGTTATAAAGAAAGTATATTACGTCCAATTTATTAGTATGTATTTTACTGGAGAATAATATCTACATATATATAAAAATATAATACCAACTGTTGTCATGATCTGCACAAGTTTTGTTACATTGTGGTAAACAACAGGATAGTATATTATTATTCAACATATGATCTGTTATACTATTTATCTGGAATTTAAGTTTGTAAATAGATTTATAAGTCTTCCTCTTATTAAAGTTCCTGCACATAACCAGGTTAATAAGGACTAACATCGATGAGTAAATTTGTATTATATTCAGATTTGATGCAGAGTTCAACATTCACTAAAACATGATTCTTTTTGTTTTGAATGAGGCATATTTTTATCGATATGATAACATGATCTACCTCTACCAAAGATACGAAAATTATGGCATAGATACGATAATTATGGCAATCTTCATACTGTGATGACTCTGAAGATACGCAATTCTTTCATGTCTTTACATAACTGTCTTTCCATTACATGAGACATTTTAGTTGCCATATCTGATATTGATAACACTATTTTTATGTAATGAAAAATACACAAATTAATTCTATATACATATAGAATATGTTTTATAATGTAACTATTGTAACTTATAAATACAAAATAAAATCATGATTTACATTGTGATGTGTTTACATACATTTAAATTGTCCATAATAAAGTTTTTAAACTAATTCGCATCTTAATCAAGATACTGTAATGGTTCTGGAAGATATTATTTTCAGTTTACACTCTAGATATTTACTTTCTAGCAATGGTTTGAATACATTTTCAATTGTTAAAGATAATTATTTAAGTTGTACAGTGTGTAAAGTTTACTCTAAATAGTTCTAGCTCGTTCTAGTACCCCTTCAGCGTGGACTGTCAATGGCAGCTTTCTGCTAATGGTGGTAATGCAGTATTGCAGAGGGCGATGTTTCACTATCGGTAATAGCAATAGCAATGCCACACCGCTGAGCCTCAATCATTCTGAATATTTAATTTGAAAAATTTATCCCTTTTTATTATTGTCAAATATTAAAGAGAACTTGACAAAATTCAGCATAACATTTTAATGTAAGTTCTCATTAAATTGTGTACGATTAATTTTAGTAAAAATGGGAACTGTCTACGCAAAGGTAAGTGCATATTATTAGAAGGACTATAACCTAAAATCGAGCACATTAATTTACAGCATGAGTAATTTCTAATAATAATTCGTTTCTATGTAATCTTTTACTTAGAACTTATATTAGCTTTCCCTATTTTCATTTATTTCACAGTATGTCCTTCCATATTTCTTATATTTTTCATTCATGCTTTACATCTTATTATTTACTAATTAACATACCTTCTCGTTTCCAGGAAACAACAATGCCGAAAAAACTAAATCAAGATTTAAATCATGCTGTTCCCAGTGAAAAACACAACCCCAAGGACAAAGAAGATTCTGTAAGTAATAATATATGTTTATATTTAAAACAGCATTTACATCTTGAAAAAAGTAATGTACATTCTTATTACATTAATAATTGTATCATTTACCAATGTTTGCTTGCAGTTCGCAAATGTTAATAAGAGGAAGAACGTATTTGGAAAAGACAAAGTAGGAGAGAAGACTATTAACTTACAAACAGTTAAGGTACGTTTAACTTTATATCCTAATATGAAACCTCATCTTGTTCATTAGAACAGATGAGTTGACAATTATGTCAACAAATGTATTAACTTGAAGCATTTTTATGATATAGATAAGAGTTGACAGAGTACACATAGATGGACTTAAGCGAACGAAAGATGATATAATAAAAAACCAAGTAATAGACCTCTTTAAAGCTAAAGATTTTCAAGAGGTTATTATACGTGTCCATAAAGTCAAGGGAAAGCTCGAATCATTAGGATGTTTTAGTAGCGTTGGAGTTTACATTGATACGAGTGAAGGTCCTCATGCCACCCCAGAAGGCGTTGAAGTGGGTCTATATAATTACACACTAATTCAACAACAAATAAGTAATTTCTCAGATTTAATTCTTTTCAGTTCATTGACAAAATGTGATCTTAAGACTAGATACTCCTGTGAGAAATTTCAAGTCCTGTCGTCTTTCAGGTCACCTTTACAGTACGTGAAATGAGACGATTAATAGGTGGAATTAACACTATGGTTGGAAACAATGAATGTTCTGCAACTATTGGAGCAAAAGCACCCAATTTATTTGGCAGAGGAGAACGACTTCAAATGGAATATTCTCATGGTACAAAAAGTTCTACAAATATAAATGTGTCAGCTGTTAAACCGCTTTTGAATAGTTGGCTTCATACAGTGTAAGTAACAATATTTCTCTTTTAATGATTCATATTTTAATTATAATCATTTAATTTCGTTTTTAGGCTAACTGCTAGCGTGTTCAACACTACTAGTGATTTTCCATGGTCTGGCTTTAACCAGTCTGAGAAAGGTCTTTTATTAGATATTGGTTTTAACCCGGATGGAGCAGGGATACTGAAACACAATTTACAGTACGAAGCCATATGCAGACAAATTGTTTGCTCAAAGAAAGCGTCGTTTTCCGTTCGTAAAGAAAGTGGGCCTAGTTTGAAATCAGCGTTACGACACATTTGTTCTATCGATAAACGGGATTCTACAATATTTCCTACTATGGGAAGTCTTGTACAATTTTCGACGGAGGTAGCTGGACTTGGAGGGAACATTGGTTTTGTAAAAAATGAACTTGTTATGCAAGCTAACTGGACGCCGCATGAATATTGTGCAAGTGCTATTTAATTGAATTATCAGAGAATGCACATACATATATTACTTATTTGTCTCTGATTTATTATAAATATTATTATGAACTTTTAAATAGACTTTCCAAGTGGGCCTTCAATCTGGATTACTTCGTGCGATTAACGATGACAAGAACATAAGCATAACCGATCGTTTCTTTTTGGGTGGGCCAATGAATCTTAGAGGATTCGAGATGAGGGGTTGTGGACCTCGCGAGGAAAACGATTCATTAGGCGGCGATGCGTATTGGGCAGCGGCGCTTCATTTGTATACACCACTGCCATTCAGACCCGGTCGTAACGGTATTGGAGATTTGTTCAGGTTACATGGTTTTGTCAACGGTGGAAATGTCGCAACATTGGGTATTGATTTTTATAAAATTATTATGCAATACCTTTATATTCATAATTTTAGTGTATGATATTTTTTGATCTCCATTATGTGTACAGGGGGAGTCTTTAAAATAATAGAAAGTATAGTATTCTTGAATGTTGCTCACAAAAAGAGACTCGGGATGGCACAGAGACAAGGGTAGTGAATCTTGACATCCACTCGTTTACTCACTTACACATTTATTTTGCAGTACTAGTTCTTCGCGACACAATACTGCAGACCTTCCGAGTCTCATTTCGTGAGATGTGGACGGTATTGCCCATACCTCAAAAGAAGTCTCGTGGGATTGCACCTTCTCCTATCCCCGACGTTGACACTATCGTAGTCCCAATGGCTTTTACAACAGTCACTACATCGTAGTGACCGCTTCAACTAATACTTGAAGGCGCGATTCACCCTTTACCCATAGCGTCCTTTCATCCTAACCAATCGGCCCGAATTCGTTTCACGGGTCTTCTTGTGAGACACGCAGAGATATTTTAATTGAAAACTCTGGTTTCATCTAATATTCATAGAAAATCGTCAAATTGGAGGAACGTTTATTAGCTCAAACAAATTATTTTAGATTCGTGAGAATAACATATATTTTATTTTCAGCCAATAACTTGAGTAAGAATATGAATCTTATGGATTTGAATATGGATATTTTTTCGAAGAATGTGCGTGCTTCAGTCGGTGGGGGCATTGTAATGAAACTTGGAAACGTTGCAAGAATCGAATTAAATATAATTTCGCCCCTGAGATATATGAAATACGATGTATTGCGATCGGTACAATTTGGTATTGGATTGCAATACTTATAAGCTTTTAGTTGGGAGTAGTAAATTGTATATCTTGTATTATTTTTTATGTCAGTAATGAAACTGTACAATAAATTATAATTATAATTATAATGTTATTAATGTTACAAAGATATATTTTAATTATTCCGATGTGATTAGCATTTTATGTTTAAACAAAGTTTCCAATAAAATCTAGTACAAATTGTATGAGCATTTAGTAGTCATTTTCCATTTCTCTGACTACATTGCAAGTCTGAGAAAAACTATAAATGGGATAAGTATGTAACTGTTTTGTTTACATCAAACATGCAACACGCATCGTTTCTAGAAAATAAAAAAGATTTCATCAGTTGATGAATCAGTTTCTACATGTTGACCAATTAGGAAATACCTTTTCCCGTCCACTTGATTATTTAAATTTGTCCATCAATTTTCTATATGTATACATTTTCAGAAAAATTAGATCAAACATTGATGTGTTTTTTTCGCGAAATATAATTTACACGACTATATAGTTACTATCGTTTCACAGTTTATCATAAATTGTAAATACGACGATAACATAAATGCGAAATATTGGCGACAACAGCGCCCGAAGCCGCGTGAATCACGCGTATTTTGTGCATCAACCAGTTGAAAATGGCCGCTTGAAACTTGTTCTTGAAATGTGTGCTACAATATTTTGTGATATTACAATGGAATCCTTTGAAATTATTGAGAAATCTAAGCGAAGCATTGTGTCCGACGTAACGAGATTTATCGAAAATTCTTTGATTGAAGACAGCAAGTGCACTACATCGAAGAATCTGTTGTTAAACTGCGATCAGGATTGTCTACGCGATTGTGGTTGTCACGGCTGTGGGGGCTATCTTTGTTGTATGTATGCGTAAAAAAACTTATTATCATTGGATCATTGCAATTCCCATGTGTAGCAGTAGGTCATAATAATAAATTTAACGATATGCGAAACGAAAGTAACGGTAAAGGTTTGGTTATCCTATCGCTTCGCGATTTGCTCGTATCAACCAATCTTATTCTTTGGAACGTGCGTGATAAATCTGCGGCGGGACAGCATTGTAATTATAAACTGTATATTGATTGGTGAATGTTTTCAAGATTATAAAATGCTCCCGTATTTAACTTAGACATTTATATGGTTTCGAAATGTTCAAATTTCAGTGTTATAATCTAGCCGAACAACATATGCAGAAAATAAAAGAATTCTCACCAGGAAAGAAGTACGAATCTTAACATTTACAAAATTCTATCTCAAATACAATCATAAGAGTTTATTTGCAATCTATAATATAATTTATAATTATAATTATTCTTATTTAGATATGCATTTGTAGCTAAAGATAATTCAGAAAAACTTTTACACATATAATTGGAATGATCATTACACAAGTTCTGTGCTTGACTTGATTATAAGTATTATAGATTTTTGTGATTATGAAAACGAGAGACAATTCCAATTCTTAACATTTTGTTTGTAGTGCAACAAAGACGATATATGAGAACTAAGAGAGGTCGTAAAGAAGTACCAGTCTGTTGAATAAAATACGTGAGTAAATTAAAGATAAACAACTTATTTGCATTTGGAAATGTGATTTTGTTATTACATTTTATGATATGTTGTATGTAGTCGACCGATAATGGAGAAAATGTATTCGATGAACGATACATTGAACAGGGGAAGCAAAATGTCAAGTCCAAAGCGAGAAAACATGCTATATAGTATGTTCAATGCTTTAAATGTGATGTGGAATCGAGTTACCAAAGGTCCTGTATCATTTATGACAGGCATTAATTACCCACTATCGGTAACAGTAGTCAATAATGAAGGTATAATTTCTCATGACTTTTTTAAAGATCTGACAATTAAAAGGGATACATTGAACACTGATAATGTGTATATTCGTAACACTTTGATGAAAGAATCTTTAAATATGAATGGGAATATACATCATAATTTATTAGAAGAACAGAAATTGTATGTGGATGGAGTTTTGAATGAAAAAACATCAATGGAGAACTTAAAATTCAATTATAACTACATTGATATTAATAACAAAGCTGGAGAGAGGTCTGATAAAAAAGAGCCAGTTAAGGAGAGTTCAAATCATTTGTCACCAACTGAAGTATCAAATAAGAAAAATATCGAAGGATCGTTTGAACACGCTTATTTAGACAGCACAGAAAACGTGACCAATACATACAACTACAAATATACTAACGATACTAGTATCTCCGATAAGATACAGTCTTCTGATTGCACAGAGCATAGAGCTAACGACAAAGTAATCATAAACAGTGAACCATTTTTGTCCACAACCAATACAGACATAGAGAGTGAACAAATGGTTAAAGAAACTTCTGCGTGTAATGCACTGACAAATATGTGGCAAAAGGTTTATGGGAATATGACAGATCGATTCTATAAAACTGACTCAACTGAAACAGAAACAGTAATGAAACGATCACACTCCTCGCCAAAGCAACGGAGGAAATATAACACTATAGCAAAGGGCAGAGGTCGAGGTCGTGCGAAGTCGCAGCTTAGGCGTTCTGGTGTAAGTCAAACTAGACATAGAAAGGAACGCACCAAGCACGATCTTGCCACAGACATACAAAATGATTTAAAAAGTTGGCAAGAAGAAGACAGTTGTAACTTAGACGAAGACGTAGTAGACGGATTAGATACTTCAGGAATAGATAGTTGTCCTGAAGCGTTCACGTTTGCCGATATTGAACCAACATTAGAGATACCGAAATCAAATAAGACTTGTAGTCAGGGAATGTCAAAATTGTCTATGAGAATGAGATGCATACCTGAATGTATAAATATTTTTAATGAAAATTTTGCTGACAGTACATACAATTCGCTGAGAAAGTCATTCCGGCCGCGCTTGGCATCGGAGAGTTCTATCGATTCAGAAGATAGTTCGTGTATAGTTTTCGAAACAGAATCTGAAGTAACCTTTAGAAGTGATGATGAATACACTGATGAAAGCGATACAGATAAAACTAGTGATGACGACGAAGACAAAAATGAGACATGCAATCTCAATGAACGTGTTTCTCCAGTTCCAAAAGTAAATAGTCACTTGATGATAAGAATTACTTATTTGAATTCTTATGTACTAAAAAATGAAATCTTAATTCTAGGTAAAATTTAATTTGAATCCGACTGTTCATGTCATGGTAAAATGGGATTATGCGTACCGTGCTGCTCGTAGAGGCCCATGGGAACAAATGGGTAGAGACAGAGATCGGTTTAAAAGTCGTATTAATTGCATAGGGCACGTTCTTAATCCAATATTAAGTACTCAACATCGACTTCATATTTGGCAGGAAAGATTTGCATCTATTGAGTAAAATTTCTATTCACCGTCTTTGTAAGGTAATTCCTTGATTAAAGGCTAAATGCTGTATAACTCGGTAGAAGAGATGATGTATTACAAGAAAAAGGAATATGTATAATAAGTCTTCCTGAATAACAAAATAGGCTGTGAATAAATAGTGTAGAATATCTGTTTTAAAAGACATTCTTTTTTGAAAATTACATTAAACATTTAAAATACTATATGGTTTATATTCTTGTCTGTGGCTAGTCTAATATTTGTAGGCATATTAAATACCACAAGAACTTATTTTATGTACAGCACGAATTATGTTGGGTGATAGACATAATTGTAAAATGATGAAGTGTGTTTTATAATCATAATAACATAAACAATAACTAATTTGATAACATTTTATAAATGGAAGATAAGAGATTCTTATTATATCACCTAATATGATTTCAGTAATAAATATTGATGTGCACATAAGGAAATATTAATATAAAAAGAATATCAGTTATAAGTAAAAGGGAGTACAGTGTCTGTTAATATATTTAAAAACTTTTCTCTATGAAAGAGACATGTATACACATACAAAATCTATTTAAATATTCCTGTATTATACGAAGATATACATAGTACATATTAGTTTAATTATCTCATTTTATTTGAATAAGGCACCAAGAATATATAGTCATTGTTATTAATGCACTAGTCGCTAACAATGTAAAAATTATGAATTTTTTTCAATATATTCAAAACAAATTTATTGGAAGATGTTAATTATCCGTATTTCCTTTTTTCAATGTATACATCATCTCTTCGACTGTGCAAGCATTTTTGTACGGAAATAATCTATTTTATCAGACAATTTTAGTAACAAAATATTTGTCAAGCCTGCGAGTCGAGATCACATTATGTGATTCAAATTTCACGTGATTACAACATCTCTGTACGTGAAATGTATGTTAGATTTTATATGGAACAATACAACTTAGGATTTTTACATTACTACTGTACAGTTGGGAAGAAAACAAATGGGCATTAATGCTACTAATGTTTGCGAAATTATCAAATTTTGTTTAATAAAATTATTGATTTGCTTCATTAAATATTTCAGCAATATTAGTGGTACATAAATGTCCACTTATTTCTTTAGCCTATGATTGTTCTACTATAAATTGCAATTTGAATTATTTATTAAATTTCTGATAAAAACATTAATATGTTGTGGAACAAATCTTTAACAAAGCACACAGTGTACACATTGTATAAAAATGTACAGGTTGTTTCATGTGTTACTTGAAAGGTTTATGGCTATAAAAATTGACGTAAAGATTGCTACTGCCCCAATAACAAACGCAATTTTTAAACAAGAAATGAATCTACTACAATTGAAGTGGAGTCCGGAGACTGTTAATCCGTTCAGTTATGATACAATAAATAATAAGCAGAAAAAGCAATTAACAAAACTTTTAGTTCAAAACTTGATTTACATTTTAATCTATACAAATATCATATATTTTATTTTCTAATAATTTAATAATCAATTGCTCTTTTGTTTTAGCATTAATTTTGTATAAAAATAAGTGTGTAAAAGTTATACAGTTCATTCTAATCCATTTATGTATTATATGTATTTAAAAATTAATAATTATAATATATGTACATATTATAGAAAGTAATATGATAAATCATAAATGCATTATCATAATTTAAATTCTCTAGAACTATTTAACGATAATTTTTCCATTTACAGTATAGATTCGCTTTAATTTGCAACGTGTAGAATATTAGGTAACTCTCATATTTCATATCTGTTTTATGTTTCGTTAGGGGATACTTTAGGTTTTAGATAGTAGAATAATATTATGCATGTACAGTGGGTGTACAAAGAATTCGTACACCCACTGTATTTAATATATAAAAGTACGCGATATACATATGTATATATTCAATTAATAAACAAGTTAACCTGTTTTGTAATTGACTATAAAGCGTCTTAAACTTTATTTAAATACTACACATTCCTAGAGCCCAGGGTAAAAATAATAAGGTAAAGAATAATATGAAAACACAAAATACAAAATAACTTTTGTAACAGAACGTCAACTTTTCATTCAACTAGTTTAAATTTCCGCGCGCTTCAATGAGCAAAGCAGTGCTCCCCTGCAGAGGCGCCAACTCACGTTAATTAACTATACCTCTAAATAACCGCGAAGTATGTAACGCTAATAAGATATTGTATCAGATTGTTAATTGCATACACATATGAAAGATAAATCGTAGGCCTACCATGGTTCTAACTATTAATTTGCCTGTCATGAGTAACTTGAGAAGTTTCTCAGAACATAACAATGAAGTAATAATACAATTCGAATTATGCCAAGGGCAAGTTACATGATTGTAAGTGCTTGATTGGTGTTCAGAAAACTAACGTTTGCAGTTACGGTTCCTGCTCCTTAATTGCGCACCTGCGGCTTCGTTTTGAAGAACAATATTCTTTCGACACAGCGTTGTCTCCTGATTGCAAGAGTCCGCGCTCTGGTTCTGTCGGTAAAAGGTTCCTAAGTTGGTAAGAAAGTACTTTGTTCTTATGTATTTATTTACATAACAACTGTTTTAGTTAGTTAAAATAATTCACGGTTAGATTACAGCTGCAGTGAGAGTCAGAGAAAAATTGTTAAGAACAAGAAACATATGGAAAGCAATAAAATTTTGTACTCTATTTTTTATCTGTATATGTAATATGCATTTGTAATCTGTTCTTTTAAGTGGGATTGTTTAATTGCGAGTTTGTATAACATTCACAGCCTTCTTATAATTTATTCGTGCCAATAACGTGGCCTCGTCATAGGAAAAAATGTGCAATGAAACAGTTTATTGTACGATTATTATGCGTTCCTGACATTGGAGCTCAGAAAAACATCTCGTGGGAAAATTTCATCGACGTTCAGATAATTCTATGAAAAATCACTGGACCGTGCTTAAATGCACATTATTATTGATCGATTTATTGCGATCACATTAAAGCGCTCAAAAAATACCACGCGATACGCATATTATTCATTTCAGTCACTTAAATGATAATTGCATTCGCATTGATTCGAAATCAATAATTTTGCAAAATAAAAGCGTGCTTAGCTCAACAGCGTTGTTGACAGGTTGTTGATAAACCAAAAAGTCTTCGTTGATGCGAGAATGATGGATTGATACTGATTACTATCTTCTAGACGATGTTTACAATCGAATTATCGCAATTTTGAGAAATTGAGGATCATAATGCACTTAATTAATCTATCCGCGGATCACATTACTGATAATTGCGTATAAATGCATGGGATTTATTCTCGGTTTACAATGCTTTTGTCTTGGCGAATCATTTGAGTAATTAAGCCCGAATGACTACTTTCTCAATTGCTGATATTGGAGCTGTATAAAATGTTTCTGTCTTACTTCTTCATGTACGATCCTCCTAATTTTATCACTATAAAAATTATTTCAATTATTTAAAATTATCTATTTCCATTTTTTTATAGGATTCGATGTTACATGAAGGTCATAATATTAGTTTTTTGGATTCACCTTCACATTGGCTATTACATCACGGCAATAAAAAAAATACCTCGATTGCATTGACATTTCGAAAAATATTATCTTTAGAAAAATTGTTTGCT
This sequence comes from Lasioglossum figueresi, assembly GCA_028455805.1. Taxonomy (NCBI): domain Eukaryota; kingdom Metazoa; phylum Arthropoda; class Insecta; order Hymenoptera; family Halictidae; genus Lasioglossum; species Lasioglossum figueresi. Next base: position 2,254,799 of record CM052200.1, read on the forward strand.
TATCACAGTGTTTGTCCCTATAAATTTAATCATGTCTCTCTTCCTGGCAGTTTGTCGTGATCAATAATACGTAAGGTATTTGGTGCTCGAGCTAGGTGAGATTATGCTATATGTATTCTCACTGAATGTATTCCATATGTTGTTTCGTTAACTCGCGTACGATGAACCGTGTAGTACTTTTCCAGAGAAATCGTACAACGAATATCAGAGGATAACTCAAATAATCTCGAAGACGGTTGCAAAATCGTTTTCTTGGTCGTGATTTCACGCGGCGTCTTTATGTCCAATGATTGTAAGGGGGCCAAAGAAAAAGAGAAAAAAAAATCGCAATGTCTATTCAAGGATTATAGCAAGCGATCTGCTTTCACCTTTTCACGATCGTCCAGATCGCGAAGCAGGAGCGGAGAAGAAACCATGATTCGATGTATATGACGCATCGCATGAAATTCTGTATGAAAGATAACAGTTTCGAAGGTCCACCTAGATAAAGTATGGCGTTGTTCCAATTTCGGAGTTTGCGTACAAAATAAGGTCCTCGTATTCGACAATATAGTCCATTTTAGCCGCAGTGCTTAAATAACATTATAGCACCAACAGAATTTATAAAAGGAGAACTTACCACGGTCAAATAAAAATGTCTAGAACCTGCTTTGAGTTCTGATTGAATATTGTAAAAAATGTTCATAGACGGATTAAAAGGCAGACATCCAACACTTTCCGCTGGAGGAATCGGTTGCGGTGACTTTTAAGTCTTAACAGTTGCTTGACTACTTCGGAACGTTCCGAATGTTCTGGAAAAGACTGCTTTTACTTTTACTAAGGATTCCTCGCTCGATCTTACGTACACTTGCAATTGTTAAACTGCTTTTAAGATAAATGTCACATGGGCGCTCGTCCTTTTGAAATATCACCGTTGTCCGCGTGCGTGTGGAAGCAGAATTGCGTCACACTAGCTTATCTAGGATTTATCTAAACGAACTGCCGTATATGTAAAACCAATGTGGAATTTTGTGAATTGTTCGTAGTTTTTGCAAGTTGAAAATTTAGTGAATGCTAATCAATGCACAGGATAGTAATGACACGGAATCGGGAAAATATTATTCCTGAGCGTGTTGATGTCTCATCGAATCTTTTTCGAAATATATAGATACGAAAGAGATATCGAGCGAATATTTTCGCAATAACAAACCGGCGAACAATGACGGTAAACCGTAGAAACCGGCAACAAATTTGTATAAATTCAAGAAGAGGTCGAACGAGGTTGAACGAGGTCTCCTTTCACCGGAGCTGACCACGTTTTGTACGGATTCGCGCGCACAGCGACGCGTGATTGTTACGAACATATTATTTTTCGGCATATACATATTTATACGGGTATGATATAATTTAAGTGGATCGTGACGCTGCACACGTATATCCGGTTATCGCAGCTTTTAAAAATTGCGTCATTCGAATATCCGACACGAATTCGTATTTGTTTCGCTCGTAGCAGCGACAGTAATGCGGTTAGGGATATCTGTACATTTCGCAATATTATACTTGCGAGCAATAAACGTCAAGGCGAGTCAAAGCCCACATTAAAAAAAGCAGAACCATTCTGTTCCACTTGCTGACCCGTTTCGAGATTGTTCTAAGAGCTGTTAGTGTTTCAACGCTGAATAGAGGGCGGAAAATGTGAAGTGCCGCTTTTGTTGAGGCTTTTCTAACCGGCTAGCTGTTTAGGAAAATTGTCAGTGTCAAGGCCTATCGAGAAGGGGTTTATTCATTTTTCATTAACCCTTGGACGGCGGTATGGTCATTAAACAATTCAGTTTTTGACCATTAATTTGAATTCGCATCTTTCCTACTAGTAGAAAGAGTAATGTGTTTTGAAGAAGTTTAGAAAAGTAGAAAAAGTTGTATTGTTGTCACGAATATCCGACGTCGGAGACATAATTGACAAGGAATTTAATAATAACTTAATTAACGGATTACCGAAGAATAGTTGTTGGGTCTTGAGATAGTGCCTAATGGCGTAGAGCGGATAGTGTGCTAAGATGATGCATTCAATGACTCACGCGTTCGTTCACAGGCCTTACCGAGGTGTAAAAAGTGATGTGTCCTTCCTTCGTTCGTCACCGGTTACAAATTATTAGCGAATAGAGAAGCTTAATTATTTGTTACCACCTACAATTAGTAATTACATCGGTTTTGCACATAATCTTCACTTTAGGCGTGCCTCGATACTAGTTAAATTAGTGTAATAAATCGTGACAGCTCTATTCAGCTCTGGTCCCACGCTTTTCACACCAGCTACCTTTTCTGGTGTGCGGGGATTTCTTTCGACGCTATTAACCTGCAACCGGTTGCAACTTGGGTCGAACCTGACATTCCGGATCAGCCACAATGCTTTCCGCCACGTGGCACATTGATGACAGTACGATTTACCTTCATAAGAAGCCAGACCAATTATGAGCACTTCGTCTCACAAAATTTATGATTTCGCGAATTGTTGCATACTTTCATCACGGAATCCATTCAAATGCAGATAAAAGTGTCCACTTAATTCTGAAAATGATGGTAATTTGCGTCCAGAATTGGGGGCGTTGAAGAGGCCTCTAATCAACATGTTAATTGGGCTTTCTAATCGTGGGAAGAATAAACATCGAGAATAAGCAATTTCTCTACTCTGTTTGAGAAAGTTCTCCGGGCGAGAAAAGCAACAAATTTTGCATATTTTGCGATTAGGCTCCCGGAGAGGCTAAATCTTAGCAAAGATTTGAGGCTTTCACGGTGGTAGATATGCTATCAAAGATATAAGAACATCGGCATTAAACACCTAATGGAAAGATCTTAAATGTAATCCGTTCAGCAGAAAACAGGGTCGAATCGACATTAAAACTTCCTAGATTTCTAGAAGGAGAAGGTCTTGAAGATATGCAACAATTAGTGGTCAAAGCAGAGATCCTCCAACGTCAGTCGTACGTCAGATCTTGAATGACTTGAGTTTTCGCACACCTGGAGGAGATTATCGTAAGCGATGCCCTCGTGTTACAGGCTCTGGTACACAGTTTCTTGTTGGAAAGTGGCAAGGGCTCGAAGAATGTGGTCCCGTTCGCTCCGCGTGCAGTGCCATCCGCTATGCTGTCTTCCGCAATGCGGATAAGGTCGAAACACGCGACCCCTTCATTTTCATCATCGGGAGACGAGAAACTGGCGGTCGAGGGAGAGTCGTCTGAAGAGAAAGCGGAAGGAGCTCTGAAAGAAGCTTTGTTACCCGTGAAGTCGCTCGAGTACAGACATTCGAGGCATTTTGAGGTCGTCAGATGCAGAAGAACAGTATACTGATGAAACGTACGAGAAGCATAAGGTCAATACAAATTACGTAGGTGGAGAAACGATGTTTTGCAGCTCACAACAAAATTATGCTTCTAGGAAGAGCACATGATTTTGTAGACCATCTGCGGAGGTGTCCAGAAAGATGTCAAGCTGTTCCGTTTGAAGTTCCTCGAACTTGCTCAGAAGCAGAACCGGTGATTCAGAAGGTTACAGACTCTTCACCTGGTATAAGGACGCCGATGTACAACTTTCCCTTTCTCCTTCGCTTTCCTATCTCGCGATTTTATGCCTCGACCACGCTTCTCCGTTCCATTTCGATAATTAATTTCGGAGCGAGCAGAAAATGTATTTCTACTTCTTTCTTTTGCCTTTTATTGCCGTACAAAGAGAACATTCTATTCGAGAAACAGTTGGTTGGAAAGTTCAAAGTGGAATATTGTCATAAGTAAGCGGATCATTATGCATTTATAATGCTCACTTTTACAAAATGTCGGGGAGCATCGGTGAACAAACACAAGTATAGGATTTTATTTTTCCGTATCATATACTTCCGATAGGTTCTTTATCACACACATAAGTCAGAGATCTCAGTTTTCACTTTCACCGTGCGAACCGAAGAATATCTTTACTTCTGTCGGATCTATAATAAGTTTCAGCCCGTCATTTTAGAACGAAGTTTCGCTTCCTTTTGTTCCGACACTGGTGAAATATTTCCGTTACTTTTTAATCGCGTTATAAGCGCGGCGCTCAATGCTACCGCTAAAGTTCCTCGTAAATTAGATGCACTTGTTGCGCAACGGTTATTAACCATACAGCAACACTAACTTGATTCCTTCCTACTTGTTGCTTCGAATGGTCAGGAAGAAACTCTCGAAGCCATTGCTTGTCTAGTTATACATAGAACGATAGTTTTTCTTGCGGGACACATGTGTTTAGGTATAATAGACGCATGCGAAGCTGTTCGCTGAAATGCTTCTCAACGAAATAGCGAAAGTTTGCAATCATGGTCCAAACGTTGTTGAAACATCGATCCTATTGCGCTAAAACGTAAATCACTTCCGGCCCCCGTTATTTAATTTCTTCATGACCGTAATATTTTATTTTGTGGAATCATTAGCGAATTTATTATCCGTTAATCAATTAAGATGATTCCCAATCTTCTTGAAAATGGACTGAATAGTCTACAGTAGTTTTATGCAACCAAGTACCATCTTATCATAACCAAAATCGACGACTCCTAGTACAATACGGTCGTAGAGGTTACAGAATTGAGAACCATAGTTTCTTGAGAAAAAGTTTAATTAGTAAATAACAGTTTTCATTGCAACATTTCATACAGGGGAATTAATCAGAAAGTAATAAAAAAAAGAATTGTGTTGTATAATCCAAATTACTCCAAATGATTGTTGCCATTTTCATTAACGCCGAACCGGACCGGGCCGGCGCGGCGCGAATCATTAGAGCATCGCGAACGTGGGTATCCTAATTGAGTCTAATTAGACTCGCGGACGATACGCTTTTACAGCCGTTGGTAATCAAGATTTCACGAGAGGCGATGCGACGATCACGGAAAGATTCAGTTATATTCTACGGTGAACGCGTCACGTGTAAACACGACGGGACGAGAACGAAAGGGAAACGAGTTCGCCCAGGCTCTCTTCCTTGTGCAATACTTACTTGTTTCGAGTCGCGTGACACTGTCACGAATGTCGCCAGTCGCCTTTGTTTGCCCGCCATAAGAGAACCTCCGTTATCCTTACGGGTACGAGGACGAACAAGAGATCTTTATCGAACCAGACTGCTCGAGACCACTTTTTTTTTAGTCATCCGACTGCTTCTATCTATACTGCGAATCTTTATGCAAATTTTCATTTCGAGATGAATCATTTTACAAACTCGACATCAAGGACAAATTCAATCCTTGCTTCGTAAATCAGGATCGTGTCCGAGCGAATTTGAAAAGAGCAGCTCTCTCGTGGACGATATTTCTTATTAATATGTTTAAAGAAACTATTGCTTAAATATCTTGTTGTAATCTCCATCCAGAAGATTTGAAGCTGTTACTTGAATTGTTTTAGATTTTTTTAAAGACTTTTATCCGCAGTAGATCACAAATAGGCCAGAGACAACCATGGTTTATGGTTTACGGTTCTCGGAACAATAAGGAGTAAGGGTTAATTGCCTTGCGAGAGCCAGGATTAGGACAAAATTTATTAGGTAGGGTCACCGCACTTTATTTCGGTCCGTACCCCATAGACGGCCTTTCTGAAAATAAATTGCTTAAACATAAAAAATGTTTATTAGTCCGCTCCTATACATTTATTCCTATTTCTTGCTTCCAATGAACAGCTTCATATCCTCGTATGAAAACTTTCAATCGGATTTATTGGTTTAAAATCATCCAGCCCGTGTAAGGTTATTAATAATTATTTAATAATTATTTGCTCCATCAAATTTTGAATTATACCTACTATTTCGCAGATGTTTGCTGCCTCCGTTTACTTCGATCACCTCGTAGCAACTTATGCAAATTATGGAAAACATTATTTTAAGCGACAACGCGCATAACTTTCTTCGGGAAAGTAGAAATGCCAATAATGCTTTTCTGCATTCGCAAACATCTCTTAGTGTTTGGTGAGAATTCAAGCATTATTGAACACGGCGAACAATATAGAACATCTTCTTCATTAGTGTGATTGCAACATATAGAAATCGTTCGAAACAATCTGGATGATCTAATGGTGAACTTTTTAATACCTATATTCTCGAGCTAATTATACTTCACAGTTTTTGTAATCTTTCCCAGAAATTCCTCGCCGATACTCGGTACACATTCTTCGGCCGTTTATCTAGTTAGCGTCATTACGTTTTAATTGTATTTTAGTGGGTGCACTGCGGCGAGTATTGTGTAATTTCGAGCTCGTTATCTTTTCCTAATTTTTAAAGCAATTCTGGTGAAAGGTGGAGAGCTGTTCTATATGTGTTCGAAGCCACTGTCTTACAGAAAAATAAAATAATCTAGGAAGATTGCTTCATGAGCTGGTACCCACATCAGAATTTGCATTTTCTTTAGAGCAACCAGGTGTCCGGTGACTTATGGACGATGGTGTACATTTGACGTAGATTGCTTCATACTTTGAATAACATTGAGACTCATTTTTTAGAATTGTTCACTCCTTGGTTAAGATGCAGTTCATATACGTTCTTATACAGTACACGACAAATATGGATACATAGAAGAAAGAGGGTTATAAAGGTTAAGGGAATAAAAATTTATTTCATCCCTTAATATACATACTTTGAAAACAACGTATTAATATTTTCAGATTTTTCGAATCTTTTACTGTTTGTACAACAAAGTTATACGTATAACTTTATATTTATATATATTTATATACATGTATAATTTTCGTTGTATTATTTTAGTAAACCGCGATATTATCGTTTACAGGCGAAACAGTGAATATTGTGAATATGTACTGGGAATACAAAGAAAAAAAGTGGCCTTGAAGAGATCAAGTTTGAGCTAAGCTTGCATCGCACGTATAAACATTCCCAATAACTACACTACCATTTTACGTGACAACTAAATTAAGTACCCCAAACAACCGCACGGTGATTCAATAATTAGCTCACTGTTTCGATTCCAATCAGCGGTAAAAAAAAGTTATCTAGAACCCGACTATTAAAATGATAATAGTCCATTACGACACCCGTGGAAAAAAAAAGAAAAGAATGCCTAAGGTGACCGAAACTTTCCTACGAGCCAAACGAGTTAATTGCCCGAACGAAAGGAATGGTGCCCTCGAGGAGGCCAGACCTGGGCAGGACCAAAAAAAGAGAACGAAGAAAACCCATACACCGAATGCTAACCCACTTTGTCATATGTATCGCGGACAAGCGGAATGCATTGGTCGTGGATTCGATTCGATTTCCATAGTTCATCCGTGTGTGTATACTCCGCGACGACTACAATACGTACATGGGGGGAGGGGTAGGCGTACATAGAGCTCGAATGATTCGTGCCGAGATCACCATGACGGATCATGGGACAGTCCGGCACGAATTGTCTCGGCGTCCGTGCATGGTGCGCGCGTGTGGTCGACGATGACGATCCAGCTTCGGACGGGAATGATTCTTTGGTGACTGGTGGTTCAAGAGGTGAGAGACCATAATATGTCTGGTGGGGACCACAGGACCCCGCCCCGTGAACAGCTATAAAATGCCGGCAGGAGAATCGGGCCCAACCAGTTCTTAATCGGTACACGAGGACTCTATAGATTTTTTCTTCACCTCTTCCTCCTTCTTCGGTGTCTATCCTCCTCCGCTTGCAACCAACTGTCGCCATGAAGTTGTTGCCGGTCTTGTTGCTCGTCGTCGCGGTCGTTGTCTTCGGCGCTGAGGAGAAGGAGGAAGAACGACCCAAAACGTACAGGAGGCTCATCCCTGCTGACGTTCTTCGAGGTGAGTTTTCCTAGCTCTCATCCTTCTCAGACTGCGATATCCCCTGGGACCACCGACGGATTTACAAATTCGAACAAATTCTCCTTCCCTTACCGTATCTCGATAGATAGAACGTATTTTTCAAAACGATTCAGTCGTGCCTTCGCAACAATTGATTGAGAACGTTGCATAGGAGGGTTGACTGTATCACACATATACAATATTTATAACGTAGCCTATATTCGAGGTTTCTGTTCTATTTTCCACTGCAGGCTTTAGCCTACTTAGCTTAACCCTTTCCACTCCTTTGTTGGGTGTGACTCGACATTAGTTTTTATCGCAAGAACTCCTATGTCGAGTCACACTCGGCATTTTAAAATAGTAGAGAGCTGTTGGTAACAAAATTGAAAAATAATTGGGAGAGCAAAGGGTTAATAAATATTTGGAATAAACTGTGGATAGGATTTACATGTTCATAGTTCCAGTCGCAACGATTTTAAGTTCAATGTTGGTGAATCTGTCATTGGCTTTTATATTTGGGTTAGATGTCCTGTGAACGTGTCAATCCTCAACTACTGAGGTAAAGTTTTGCAGCCCCTCGCTTAAAGAAAAACTTGAGTATATTTACTACACGGTAATTAATTTAAATGTTGCTAAATTAAATTTACAAGTACTAGATTTCGAAAAGAATGTTAGATTTTACGAGAATCCTCATCGATAGTTAACGGTTCATAATAAATGTTCCTATTCTGCCGAAGATTTCGCGGTTTTGCGGCGTACAGTTCTCAATATTTATTCTCTCGAGGAGAAATTGTATTTTTGGAAGAACCACTCCAATGGTTTACCAAAGTTATGGCTAATTTCTTATCATTGATCTCCAAAGGTTGATTCGCTGCTGAGATTAGAATTTATATTTCATTTCTGCGGACCTTCGCGATTTACAAATTAGGGGATGAAGCAACTCTTCTCGATCGATTTCACGTTGTAATTCCAAAGAAATCCAATGTCGTGTACAACAGATAAAATAATTAAACAAATTAAAAGTACCTGCTACCTATAATGCTATCGAAAATCATTCATACCCTCAAAGAAGATGTCAACCATTTATACAGTAATGTGACGATTAGGGTGTATCGGGACCTAGATAAAGTACTTTAGAAAATCAGCGATCTAGTGTGCAAAATTAATTCGCGTATTTTGTCGCATTCCAAGGATAAACCGGAATCATCGAACCGGTTAGACGTAGCCTTGTTCGATCAACAGGTTAATCCATTCCACATTTGAGATTAAGTCAACTTCCTGTTTCCCACTTTCTTCTTCCGTGTTTGCACTTCGAACAATTTGGTATTAACGGTGTAATCGATAGAAATTTCCTTTCTTCTGCAAAAACCATCGGGACAGATTGCGTTGCGAGAAGTGTGTATGCTTATCCCGAGGTTAAAACCATGTTTACCAAGCGCGAAGATAATAGACCTTCTTAGAACAACGCGTTATCGATAGGTGTAAGTTTCAATATAAGAATCTAATGTTGAATCGAGATAAACGTCTAGACTTTATACAGTATTACATTAGTTGGTTGTGGAAATAACGTTTCCATCAATTTGCTTTAAAATATTAGCGCGGAAAGTAGTTACAAAATCATTTTGATGAAAGTTCGAAAGTCCATTACATAGAGTAGCTAATAAAAATTTCATGTTTTCTTTGAGAACAGGCGGCGGGTAACCGTGAGCATTCTTATAAACAAATATATGGACGAAGAGTTATTTTCGAATGGAATCTGCTTGAACGGCGTGCAAGGGTTGAGACTGCAGCAAAACGCTGACGAAACGCAGTTTCATCGATTCTGTTAAGCACACCCGTCTCCTCAGCTTTCCATTCACAATTAATCGCGGTCCTTGAAGACAAGACTCTCGTCGGCTCGCCATTGTGTTTAGGCGTCGTTCATCACGTTACTCGCCGAACCGTAACTGCTACGAGCGAAGACAAACCTTCCTTCTCCACAGAAAAGAATGACGATTGTCCACAAAGAGTTCTAGGCGTGTCTCGACCTCTAAATCCCTCATTCATCGTTACGCAAAGATACGATTTCGGTCGCGACACGCGAACAGAAAAATAGGAAACGCCTCAAGATCGACAACCGTGAAAGTTCCGTCCACTGACACGCGTTCCTCTTGACCATATCCCGGGATCGAGTTTGTTTCGTCTTTTTTTCTTGATTCTTCTTTATACGGCACCCTCGCGGACAGGTGAGTCGACTGACGAGTCAAGGTGAATTACCTTTTACGAATCCTTAATGGTTAGAAACATCTTACGAATAGACTGGAGATCTATGTATGTGCAAAATAAAAATCGTGCGAAAAAGGGATATTTGTCGATGATGAGGAGTACCCTAATACAGAAAAGTTCCATGAATCTATGACGCGGACAATGGGCTCTTAGGAGCGTCCTTGCCGATTCCGGTTAGACGATATCGAAGATCGGTCCCGGAGCACCCTGGCCCAGATAATCCGTATTTCTCGCTCCAGGCCTGGATTCCGATGAATGATCGAATCAGCCTAGTTGCTCCGGGCCCGAACGCGGCATCACGTACGTTTATGTGCGTATGGTGTCGCGTGTCTCGGACACGCTGAGGACACGCTATTTATACGCACGCGGAATAAGGATAATGAGATTAGACCACGTTACGAAACTTTTACAGTAAGGTGCACACGAGACCGTGTATCCTTTTGTAATCAACAGCCTGCGGACCTTCATGTTTACGAAAGATGCAACAACCGAACGATACGCGATGAAATACGAACTCTGTATTTTTGCAGATTTCTTCGATAACTGATCGAAAACGAGTCTGTCGTGCAACCTTACAATCCGAATGGTAAAATTCTCAACGGTTAAGTTTTAGTTTTTCGATCACGAACTATGCGTGTACCCGTTCCGATCGGCAATTGGGAATCACAAAAGTAGGCTCGTGGGTTGGGTCGCGACAAAAGCGGGACCCGAATGAGAATTCGCGATCTCGCGTCCTCAATTAAGGAAACGCCGGGAACAATCGTTTGCTCTTCGATCATATTATCTGCCGTCGTGCAACCAGTGATTACATGAACGACTCGTCGTCGTCTAACTTTCGAAAGACGACACGCGCTGTCGGGCCGTAACAAAATAACACACAATTACGAGGAAATATTACACATTTATCGAAACGATAGCCTGCGAATTTGTTAATTGTATAAATAAACGGCGAGAGGCACAATTACCGCGATTATTCGATTTATCGCCTGCTTAATTAACGGGTAACCGGATGCGGCTCGGGATAAGATTTCGAAATTCGAGTAACGGGAATGCAAAAGTCACTTTATATTTCGAAGACGTTCGCGGAGAAAACAAAGATACCAATGAACATAACAGGAAGGTTACAAAACGGTCATCGCTGCTGCAATTTTATTTTGCAGCTTGTTCGAAGCTTTGCGTTGAAACACTTTCGTCGATGAACATGAAATTTTTGGTACATTTAGTATACATATGTATTTTGATTGCTCGAAGGGAAAGCTGAAGTCTACAGATGTAACGTTACACCCGCTGACACGGAAGCTGACCCTTGGTAGCAGACGAGTCTTAATTAATGTCGGTGAAAGTGGTTAGACGATCGAGAATCATGATTCGCCGCTTCCGTTTCGAATAATGATCTGTAAGAATTATGACTCGTCTAGCGACGCGACGGCCGTATTCACTTCACTTTCAGATTCATCGCACGCTCAGTGCAATTCCTGCATTACCATCTTTTACCTACGAAGTACATTGTACCTCGATCCCGATTTGCATGAACACTCTGGCTACAGGTCTACCTACAGGGTTACATAAAAAAGGCAGACCGCCGAGAAATTTCGAGAACTCTTCGGCATAGTCGAACATGAGTTCGTCAGACAGAAAACCGATCTCGCGACACGAGACCTGCCGATCCACTTTCTCGCGATTCAGGTGTCCCGCGAGAATCGGCGTTATAACCACGACACCATCATCGATGGTGTGGGTGCCCGTCACGTGAAACCTTCGATGTAACGGTGGCATTGAGAAAACGGTAACAGACACGTCATTATTTAAATAAATCACGTCCGCCGAAGTAGGCGAGCGTTGTGTGGTCGCATGCGTTTCTTGCCTTGTTTTCAACTTCTCATCATTTTCTCGCTACCGCTCCTTTTTTACAACCAGCCAGGAAATTATTGTAGAATTAAGTCAAACAGAGGGAATAATATTTTCTTCGCTACGCCGTAAGCAGCTCGGTGTATCAATATCGAGTCGTGTTCGTCATGTATTGAGAGAATCCTCCCAGAAAAAAAGGAAACAAAGTTTGCGGCAGGATGGAAGGATGTTCACTGAGTAACTCCGACGAGCATTAAGGATTTAATTTCGCGATCGTGCAGTAATTCATTTAGAGTTCGCGAAAATTACACAACGCGGTGTCCATGGTGACAGTGAAAGTGTTTCTCCTTGAAATTTCCAACGGGTGAATTACCGCCCCAGCGAAACTCTATCATCCTGTCGGCGATACATCAACACGCGGTCACGGTAAAACCAGCGTCCCTGTCGCGAGCTATGACGCCATAATACCTGTAGCATAAGTTAAGCAAAAAAAATTGCCGCGATAGACACGCGACACCGGATGTAGGAGCAAAGTAAACGAACGCCCCCTCTGTCTCTGTCGGTAGGCGGAAGACAATTGAATTGAGTCATTCGAACAGTTTCTGCAACGCTAAACCGTTTATCTTGTTTGATTTCCTATTAACAAGCTTTTGCACGTGTCTGTTTAAAATATCAGATTACGAGTCAAACACAATCGGTTGAGCTTTAATCAAGCCAATAAATATCAAGATTCTTTTCTCTTCTGTGGAATTATTCAGAATAAAGAAGCTTTCATCGTTGCAGCCGTAAATGTTCCGCTTCAATGGGGTTACGTATTATTAAGTGAAACTAGCTTTCAAGATACATAATCCGATAGTTGCAATGTCTGCGAAAGGACGCGTAACGCCGTTTTCTGTGTACAGCTTCTGACTTCCACGGTGTGAACTTCTTCTGATGACAAGTGCGCACAGTTTAGTGTCAAAACACGCGACGAGAAGCTTGTTAGAACGATTTGTCTCGCATACACGTATGCATTAGAATTAGAAAGTAACGATACCTTTCACAGTTAGATCCTAGCTCCACGGATAATGCCCGTGTCTATGCATCTTGCACACTCCGATGACGACATTCCCAAAGAAATGCAATCTTCGCGAGCCGCTGCTCATATGCGATGAGATTTTACTTTTACCGGTGAAAACCCGACCGGTGACTCACCCGGAATGCCAAGCGTTTTCGAAATTGACTCGATGTAGCGCGCACACTACGCGATACTGGATTTTGTTTAACCATTCGGTCTTGTTTAAGCCTAAACTATTAGGTGTACAAATTGATTCGTGTCGACTTTAACTTTCTTTTAAATTCAATTTTTGACTGCGTCCATCAGTTATCTGTACGATTTCTAAGACTTGAATCTGTCCTGGTTGTTTGTAGACAGACAATAAATGAAGAAAGGACCACGAATTAATAAATCAATTTACGAAAGTGATAATTACGTCGAGACCTGAATGAATTCAAGGACGAAATAAGAATTTGATTAAGTTAATTGACCTCAAAATAAGAGATTCAATTAGGTGATTCGTCGCACGAACCTAATTAACCTTAGGTACCGACCCTACCACAACCTGCTCGAGTAGTCACGTATAAATATCTATTGTTATAGATTTCCCGGGTATGTGCTTTGCCTCGACAAAATGCGCCACCATTGAGCCAACAAAATCATGGGACCTGGCACCATTCTGTGGCCGTTCGACCTGCGTGCCGGCCGATGACAACTCTGGCCGTCTATTCGAGCTGGTCGAGGACTGCGGACCGTTGCCGAAGGCGAATCCCAAATGCAAGCTGTCCGAGAAGACGAACAAAACCGCACCCTTCCCCGATTGCTGTCCGATCTTCGATTGCGAGGAAGGAGCGAAACTGGAGTACCCAGAGATCCCGACTCTGCCGCCGCCCACGCAGATCGTCGAAGACGGGAAACCATCAGAAGATGCACCCGCGAAAGCCTAATCTCGAGCGCAAACATGTGGCCACCGTGAACACGAAAGATCAAACAAACAACAAAAGTATCCATCACTTTCCCTGAAAACGCTTTCTCTACGTTCCGGCTTCCTCTCTTCGCCATCCACTTCCGGTTACCGAGACACCGCATCCAAAGTATTTCATCCGGAGGACTCGGTTCAATTTTAACCTGAATACGTTCCATTTAAATTCGTATTAGCTATATGTATTAGATCCGATAAGTAGATCACCGTTGATCTTAAAGAGATAGGGTCGAAAATGTGTAGAAAGAAATTGATGCATAAATCATTTTATAGTGCTTGGCACTGCTTGGTATAATAAAAGGAAATAATTGAAAGATTGAAACGTTGGGCAGGCTGAAGAACGTTCATTCTAAGAAGAACTCGTAAGAATGAAATCGGTATTAGACATTAGATTGCAAGAGATTGTTGAGGGAAAAAAGACATTAGGACAGGAACTCGTATCCGTATACGAGGAGGATCGTTACTTTCGTCGTCGCGCCTCGATGCGCGCCTGTTTCGTCACGAGGAGGCCACATCGCAACTTCCTGTTACCCTTCGACGCGATTCAACTTCACGCGAGGCTATTATTACATTGTATATAATTTTATTATTATTCCTTATGCACTTCCATGTTTCTTTGTTTTATTGTTTGATATGAAATTCCGTGGAAAATGTCGGGATCGTTATATACAAAAAGAAAAATTCAACGGCAGGATTATCGTTGATTGTAGGGTGAATAGCGTCGTCTTCACAGTTACCGTGTCTGTTCAGTCTCCTAGTCCCGGAAATGAGATTCAGTAGCACACCGCCCATTCTTAATTCCAGCTGTAAGCATCGTCCCGTAGAGTAGCAATTATCCCGTCTTTTTCTGGAAGTAGAAAGCTCTGCGTACATAATGTAAAAACATGTGTGATTGTAACTATATGTGATTAAATTAATATCTATTTAATTCAATAACGTTCGCCTACAGCCTTTCATTTCCTCGCCAATCATTCAAATACGATTCGAAAAGACATTAAACGAGATCAAGCGAATCTCTTAATGTATAAACGAGAAAAATTTAATTTTTCATCGTCAGGACCAAATTTGAGTTCGTAATTTTAATATTTTCCTTGAAAATATCCTCGACCATCAAAGTCTGCAGTTCTGTGAAAAATATAAATATACTAATCTTTTGTTATTGCAATAATTAAAGAAGTTGCCTGCAACTTGAAAAATTAAATACATGGACCTGATGGTATTGACGGAACATTATAATTTATTTTACATTTCATTTTTACAATTGAAAAAGCATTTGGATAAAATGTACTTACGATCACTTAGCAACTATTAAGTATTGATTTCCATCATTCACCGTTGAAAGATAAATTATATTTTTATACTTATACATAAACGATAATCTTTCTTTTGTTTCCCGCTTCTTTTGAAAATCCCTTCCACTCGCGTTAAAGTAAAATGCTGTATCAAAGTATAAAATATAAAAATTATATTGCAATTTTACAAAACTTATAAAGTTAGTTGGTAGTGTAAATTACATTTAATTAACTATTAGAAAAGTGTTAAACGAAAGATTTGAAAATATACAATTCTGAAAGAATTCGTAATAAATTTATGATAGTGAAATTTTTCCTTGTCAGAAGAGCAGTCTTGTTTATAGTCTGAAAATAATTTTGCAAAGGATAAAGGTAGAATAAGAGAGAATTTTCAGTTTTGATTAGAGTAAACAAATCTTTTTATGTAAATATTAACATTCAGTTTGTAAATTTCTAAAAATGTACAAAATTCTCTTTGGCAGTGCCTGATGTTGGTACCGTGATCATGGACGCATTACGAATTTCGTTTTATCGCCGCATATGTTGGCAGCGCCGAAAAATTGTTTCAGCGAAATTCGCTATTTAACCAAATTTAATGGACGTGAGAGCGAGCGTGAACTGATTAGAATAAACGTGGACGTTCGAGAGACTGTGTGTTCTAATCGACGAATCTTCCAATAACCCGTAACGAAAATGAGTGAGCTCGTTTGGGGTATAAAGAATGGTGATTTGGAGCAAGTGCGGGATATCGTTGAGAATAAGGCAAATACAAGACGTTCAATTTCCTTTTTCTTTGCTTTGCGACTGTCGGCTAATCGGAAATGTCATAATGATACGTTTCTCAGAACTTCTGATTAAATTCGCCCAAGATCATTATAATTTACTTTGCGTATAAAATTGATCGTGACAAAAGAATGGCTGTAAAAATTAGTTATATTTCCTTTTTACGTATCGTATGTTTTTCCATGAATGTAGGTCTTACAAGTATATTTCTGTTCATAGAATATTGACGTTAATCAAATAATTGATGGAAGGACACCACTGCATTATGCAGCTGATTATGGTCAGAATGAAGTCGTCAGATACCTTTTGGAGAAGGGTGCAAATGCAAATGTAAATATGTTTTAAAAGTTAAGCTTGATATATGTGATAGAAGAGTAAGAGTGGTTCTATATGAAATTTTTTGAGTAGACTGTGATTATAACTACACATATAGAGGTCCAACTCGTTTCATATATGTGTACACATAGGGTAAAAATAAGGAACTTTTCCTAAAGTTCATATAATAATTTCATTCCACGAATAATAAGGAAATAACCTTATGTAACCATTTAATGTTTAAATTGAAACTATGAGAAAATAGAATTAACTTATAAATAAACTATAAAAAAAAATGATACCAATAAATTCGCATAGGTAGAAACAATGTATTCGTTACAATAATGTACATTTGTTTATAGGCTACAGACAAGCATGGTATAACAACATTATTAGCAGCAATTTGGGAAGGGCACACAAATTGCGTAAAACTGTTATTAGAAAAAGGAGCTAAGCCAGATGGTCTAACACCAGATGGAACCAGTTATTTGGATGCTGCCGAGAAAGATGAGATTAAACAACTGCTGAAACTTCACTAGCACAAAGCTGACCAAAACACAGAGCGATAATTTTGTTATTTTAGTATTTTAATGTTCCTCATAGGAGTATCACCATTGCTTTCTTTTAATTTTCTTGCATATGACTAGACTATCGTATTTATGCACTTTAAATTAAAAGATATAGGTACACAAATGTAGTTTTATAATAATATATCGCACATTTGGAGTGTATAATCATGAACTCATAGTCTTACACGGTTATTCTTAGGAATTTCAATATACGTATAATTTCAGCTTTAAAGTAGTATATTATACTATTTTGTTCTTCTCTTTTTTATAAAACTAACACATGAACAAATTTATTTTTTAAAACATCTAATCATATATAGCAGAAGATATTTTGATACATTCATAAGATGCAGCATCGTATTTTAAATATTTGTTATTAATTTATGAACGTTATGAATTTCTTTTTATACATTTTTTTGTAATCTACTATCAAAATAATAATTCCAGCTTAGTTTAATACCTTTGCGAGAAAGAATACATATAAAATACTATAAATACTCTATTCGAGATATATACATACATAATTTAACTGAGTTCGAGGAAAGACATGTATAAATTATAGAATGAGATTAAAGAGCTATCTTTATGGTACTAATTACTTGACATGTCTGAGAAGGTTTTAAAAGGTGTACAATAATCAAAAATAACAAGCCAATGCATCATTGTTATGTATACAGTTGTATTTTATTATTAAACCCATATTTATCGCTTATTTATTATTCGATATTGATTACAATTAATGTATACATATATATGTATATATAATTATATATATATATATATACACATACGTATTTATATATAATATATACATATATATTAATGAAACTTTCAGAATACTGTTAGAAGTCTTCTTATGTATATCAGAATTTCTTTATCCGATGTCAATTATTAAAAATGCAAAGACTGTATTATCTTTGATAGTCATAAAATATATTATAGATATATCTTTTCAGAAACGTTACGTTCATTAGAATTATAAAAAAAACTGTATTGTAATAGCATATTAAAATTAACTCAGGAAGAAATATTTACAATTTGTAAAATGCATACAATTTGTTCTATGCGACAGGTCTACTTTATTTTGTAAGCTAAGTTATATTTTAATGAATAATAAATATAACAAAAAAAACCATGAATAGAATTTTTTAACAAATTTCTACTCACAATTTGTATCGTTTACATGATTATGCGCAATTCAATACTGTAGAATACATACTAAAAAAGGTCGAAGAAAAAAAAATTTTATTCTTATCATCAAGTATGATATACATTATAAAAGTCGCCCTCTACAATTAGATGCTCCACACTTACATATGATAACTTTACCCGGTATACTTCCAACATCGTAGCTATAATTCCACGTTAATTCTTGACCCGCCCTTATGTAATTTAAAGCGAAAAATGCCACCCACGGAAATCTTACATCGTGTGTGTCAACAAATACGTTTTGAACGAAAATGTTTGGATCGCAAGAGTGCTGAAATCATTAAGGAAATATATGGTTATTACATACATAATTGCGGTCGGTAATAATCATAGGAGAAGTATGTACAAGTATAATGACGAAGTATTTACATTGTCTGACAATAATTCTTATTAGAGGATATAGCGATGGTGAATATCAAACAGGAATTAATTCAGGATAATATATAGTTTACTTACATTTAAATAACGCCCTATATTTCCCGTTGTTTTGGCATCCATTATATAAACAGCCTCTTCCTCTCCAAAGAAATCTCTTACTGATTTAAATGTAGACCTTTCTAATTGCGCTGGCTCAACTGTAGGGTCAAATCTACTTGGTTCACGTCTACCGCTTCTATTTTCTTCTTCATCACTTATCGTGATTGCTTCTTGATTTTCACTCGCTGACGATTTCGATAATGTCTCGGAATTTTTAGTACTAATTCCATCTTCACTGTTCTCTTCAGACCCATCCTGGGTATTGGTCTCTTCTCGCTTTCGTTTTCTGAGTCGTTTTCTAAATTGGTTCACAATGACAGTATTAGTAGCTCATATATAAATTGTATCAAAGTTAGAAATTATTATTCTTTATTTACCTGATAGATGAAGGATCTGGCGAATCTACATTGAAGTTTGCATATTTGCTAATGTCAAAGTCCTCATCCGAATCGTTCGTATTTGGTCTTGTATAATCTTCATCGTCGCTTGTCACAGACTTTTTTTTATCATCTGGCGTAGATAATGGCATCTCTGGCTCAAGAACATCACTCTCATAGCCTTCCTTAATTCCTTCCACTACTTCAACGTAATCCAATTCAGCTAAATATTCGTCACCATAATTTTTTCCACCTTCATTGGCTCCCTGCAATGTATAACTAACATTAAAGCAACATCTCTTTTATTTCATATTATTCGCAATAATTTTAACTAGTACTCATTTGAAGTTACCTGTTCCGTAAGCAATCTGCCAGCATAAATACAAATAAAAGATCCCAGAGGAATATCATTTAGGCATCTAATGCCCCAACCTCGGGGAGCTGTTTTGAACACTTGTAATTTCAATGTTAGAGGATGCTGCACTACCCTATTCAAACAAGTTTTTACAGCGCATTTACATCCGGAATTACATTCGTAGATTCCAGTAGTGACCGGTTCTGGTAAACGTTTATACACATAACCAACAGATGTGTTTGGCACTCTTCCTCCAAGAGTTGCACCTTGTATTGTTAGCTGCCAACACTGACACTTCGTCTTATCCTATTCGATAAAAAAATAACATCGAAAATCTAAATGTAGATACTAGAGGTGTGCGAGAACCCGCAAATATGTCCTTATATGAGGATACTTCCTAATATTCTTGGGAATCCCGAAATTTTCGAGAACCCGTCCGATCCTGAATAAAATTCTCGACCCGACATTTTCGGGTGCTCGCACACTTCTAGTAGGAACCTTAAATGTAACCAACACCAATGGAATACTATCTCGGTGTAGTTCACATACTTGACAATCATCTTCGCAATCACAACTGCATAAGAAATTCGGATCTAAGTTAAGATTGACGCCTTCTGTGGGTTCCCTAAGAGTACTATAACGAATGGTATCTGGTTGGGTGTGGTCTAGTTCATTAACACATGGTATTGGTACGTTTTCTACTCCATAACTGAGATCCTTCAAGTGGAATGCATAATTTAGTTACATCACACATTAACTAAATCGAATAATATTTACACCCAGATAACATCATTTATACCATGCACTCTTACTTTTATATTAATGAAACATTTATCTAACACAAACTCGGCTAGACAATGTACCCAATAGTCAAAATCAAATAGGTCGACAGACATTGGACTACCCGTTTTGCGGAGGTACTGATGTAACTCTTCCATATTCCGTAATCTAACGCCACAGGGAGCTTGATATAACGTGATCTTTTTGCCTTTAGGATATTTACAAAGTTGTCGATTCCAACCGCAGAGCAGCGGTATTGAAAGAGGTGAATAGCCTCTCAAATCGTCAGGTGTGAAGGATATACCCTGAACGCATTGGGGACCACACTTGTGTGGAACAAATTTCTTTGTTTGAATCTTATTTTGCGTTTGATAATACTGAAACGGAGAACAAAAACTCTTGATATTTCTATTTTATTTCCTTAATCTACGAAGACTGTTTGGTACGATATACTTACAACTATGCTATGCGAAGGTTTCGTTTCAGTGCTAGGAGTATAGGTATTTGTATCAACAACAGTTTGTTTTTTAGTGGTACTCTTCCTGGCGACAGCACGCGCCTGTTGCGGTGCAGTAGGAACAATCACAGTTGTATTTTCACTGACTACAGGACTTTGTGCTTTTTCTGTTTGAGTAACTCTATCTTCTTCAGGTTCTATGTTAGATGTATATTCTACATAAGGTAAATTGTTTTTCTGAAATATTAATAAATTTGGCAATTAGTTAGCAATTAGTGTTTATGATAAAAGAGGAATAAATAACGGGTGGTTTTATCAACTAGTAAACATTAGAGGTATGCGGGAACTTGAAAATGCCGGGACATTTTCAAGTTCCGCACACCTCTAGTAAACATACATTATTAATAGCAGGAAGTCTATGCCGAGTTGGGGTGTTAACGGACGCATGATGTCCTTGTTGCCTGGCATTAGCTTTCAAAAGTTCAAGATACAACGGCCCTAATCTAGCAGATCCTCTGTAAATCCACTCAGTTCTTCCATCAGCATCAAAATGCATTTGCACTAAACTTGCATCAACTTGTACTACCCTGGCAATCCACCATTTGCCGTTCCATTCTGTTTTCACTACTTGTCCTGTTTGTAATTTTACCATTGGCCTTTCAGGATACGTCTCAATGTATTTTTTCACAAAATCTCGAGACTCGTGAGGTATATCTTCCCACACCTTGACAGAGGATTCACCAACTAAATAAATATGTCTGTGCTCAACATACTGAGCATACCCATCATCAAAAAATATCAAATACCTAATCATTGGAAGAAGATTGTATTAAGGAATGATTTAACGTGTATAATCATATATTTAATTGGCAGGCATACCTGTATTTGTTTGTAGCTTTTGGTGTTTCGGCTATCACACCACTGTAAAAGTTACTAGATGTAACATCCCGAAAAACTGCAACTACTCTTGTACCAACTGGAATTATTACTTGACTAGTTACGGCAGGTGCAACTTGTTTGCCAAAAACAGATTTCACGATCGAATTGTACTTCTTTTGCAATAACTTCACACGACAATGCAATGGAGTTTTTGAAACAACAGTTTGCACCTAATAAATTAGAATAGAACAACGATTGAACGTCAATGTAAAGTTATTTTAACAAAATATTAGAACAGTTGATTTATCAACCTTTGCTTTAATCCATGGCATAAGTGGATGCTTCATAATATACACAACACTATCCACATCAATTTGTGGTTTCACAAGCGGACCAGGTGGAGGTAAATCCAAAGCTAAAACTTGCCTATTGTCTTGATCAATAGGTAATATCTCTGGTTGACTGTCTTGTAGCATTGCAGGCGACACTCGTACTTGTGTAACTTTTTTTGTTGCCACCAATGGATACAAAGTATTATCCGTAATTGCATCTTCTATTTGAAGCTCTTGCAACATTTGAATTTGTGGCCTGAAGTCATTGTATAAATTGTTACGTAACGTGTCCATAGTACGCATTAAATCTTTAACTGTTTTGTCCAAAACTTCTGTCTCTTCTGTTTTAAAAAACGATATCGTATGATCATGATATTATACATGTATAATAAATATATGTAACTATAAATGCTACAAAATAATGGTGTACCATTTATTTTATCCCACTGCTCTTTTAGTATATCATGAGATTCTTTGATTTGATAATCAACATCGTATTTGATGTAAACATTTTTTAAAGTACTTTCAAACATTTCCTCAATACCCTCAAGCAGTTCATCTGGCAGATATTTCTCTGCAGTAGAATACAATATTAATCAACATTTTTCTCAATTCAGTTTAAATTCTGTTTCTCTTTATCTCACCTTCATCACTTATGTCTTTCTTTTTTTCATCATCCGATTCATCACTATCAGATATTTCGACTTCCATTGTATGATCCGGAAATTCACATTTTAGCAGTGGTTTACGATCCACAAAAGCTGTGACTAATTGCTACAAAGATCAATGCATTGATATAAACGTGAAATGAAATGTTCTGTTTATCATATTATTTCATAACCATACCTTTTGATGGTCTAATGCAGAGTTAAAACACTTTTTACATATCATACGTTTTTTCTTCTTCTCTGTATTCACACCATAATAAGAGCATGCAAACGAAGGAGCTGATCTCATGTCTACCCCGGACGAACATTGAAAATTTATACAATTACTGTTGTAAAGTTTAGGACTCTTGTTTTCCTTCGTATTGTCTTCTATAGCTTCTTCATCCGAGACAAGCTCGATTACCTCCATTCTATATAGAATTAATAATTACAGTTCTTCTGTAGTTACTTAAAAAATTAAGAAAGTAAATTTTTACTGTTTATCGTAAATAAATGGTAGACCCTTATAGATATATGTCAAATACTCCTCAATACAGTTTAGTAAAAGACAATTTCAATAAAGTTGAAAGTATACTTTATTACAACTTAAAGAATAATAAATTGAACGTATACTAAATATTTTTTTCTATTTATCACACAATTAATTGAGATAGTAGATTCCTATGTAATTCCTGCTTTTATCAATTATAAATAATAATCCATAAAGACGTAAAGTTGTACTTATAAACGTCCATAGTCTATCTAAAAGTAAACAATAACACTGAAAGAATAGGTTATGTTAATAGATTGGGATAAAGTTGAAACGTTTCAAATATAAAATAATGATATTTATTAAATATTTAGTTTATTAACGATCAGTTAGACCAAATGTTTCTATAAATTGTTTAAATGTGTTGCTCTAAGTGGATATGTTCCTACCTGGCAGTAGTTTTGAAAATTATTCGATTTTAGTGTAAATGTATCAACATCCCATGTTGCGTCAACTCTAAAAATTTGTCTTCTTTACTGACTTATTTACAGCATGTAATATATTGAATGATTCTAAGTATATTAAAAAAACACTTTCTTATTTACTTTATTTATGTCGGAACGATATATTTAAATAGTTAACTGCTGTAGTCGATGCTTTCTGGCGAAATTATTTTAAATGCGGAAAAGTAACCGTTTCATAAATTTCAAAGGATAAGTGTGCACATCACCTTATGTTACTAATGTTGTATTTATAATAATATTAAACAATTTTATAAAGAAATTCTTAGGTTACATAATTATTTATAGTAATTACCATCTGAAGTAAAATCATTTTGTTACTGAAAATTGATAATCATAAATAATAACTATTGTTTTGAGGCTTATATTTACAATAGTTTATTTTAATTTTCACAATGAAATTCTCAATTTCTCTAATTTGTTTACCATAATTATGAGTAAAAATTGATGTTTTGTAAAATTTGCTATTAGTGATTATACTAATAGGTGATAGCAATTTCTTATTGTAAGGGACATTCTATAGCACATTATTTAAATGATAACAAGAGACATAGTTATATACCTCTAAAATATTATATACTAGATAGAAACATTAAAAATGCCTATGTCTTGAATATTTCTTTTATTTTTATTTTATCATATTCAATCAATATGTATTGTATCTACCTAGCCATTAGTATATTTAAAAATCACAGTCTTAGTTGAAGAATTGACAGCAGAAAATACTATCTGTATCCTATCCATATAGCAGATGTTTATAATGTACATAGTTTGTTTTTGCATACATACACACTGTATGTATCCTAAATAAAGAATTATGTATACTGTGTTATGTACAATAACTTGGATTATGTTGATCTACACGTTCCAATGGTATGCACTATTGTGCGTAATTGATAACATTACTTACCCAATTTCCATCAGTACAGAATTTTTTGGTTCATAGATAAGATATTTCTATGTGTGAAACTTTCTATAAAATTTGGTATCAATAAGAAATATACAAAAACGTTTAAAATATAATTTTATAGAAAATTAAATTTTTATAAAAAGTCTCGCATAGACATAAATTATTGCTTTAGCGTATGTTTTCACAAAGAATTTTGTTCTTTTTGTAATCTAATAGTACGCAGTTAATATTACTAACAGATATGTTCTCAACATGTTATACAATGTTTAAAACAAAATATATGTTACAGCGATTTATAATCAAATATACTATCTATATAAAACACAAAACGTTTTTGTATAGTAATTTGCATAACATTTGTGGATATAGCTAGAATATAATACAATATTCTATGGTATATTTCCACTATGATTCTAACAAACAATGCACGTGTCCGAGCATAATAATTTTCGTGAAAATTATATATTCAAAGATATAAACTTTCAAAATTAACAATTAAAATTATGAACAAATTAATAAACAATTATTTGTTCTATAAATGATGGAAATTGGACATTACATGATTTAAAAAGGCTACTCTCACTTAGCTAACTAATGAAATAATTTGTTTGTGTAATTAGAGAAAACAGGTAAATTCATTTACGTTTTGATTTAAATAATGTAAACGCACCTTTGGTTCTCTTTTAAACCGAGTCACGATATTTAGATGCATAGCCAGTATATACACAATTACTATAGGAAAATGTATAGTAAAATATACTGTTAAAGACATTCACGTGTTAACAAAGATCCAATGAATCAGTGTATTAAAAATAGTTAGCTCAAATAGAATAGCCTGCATAATGTTCATTTCAGAGATCTTTAAATAGTACGTATCATGTATTTACATTGAATTTCGTTATTTACATAAGTGTAGAAGTACCGTCACTTCCAACGAACTCAATTTAACCCATGATTAAAGTTGGAATACTCTAACAGAAAATGTATTAGTGCAAGTACAATGTCGTGTTATCTTGTTTGCAGAATGGAGCTTTATATTTAATATGTATACTATTTTTTTTTAATTATGCATAATCATATGCATAGAAAAAAAGATCAGTTTCTAACTTTTCAGAAACGTAATACAAATAAATTCTTGAAGTATAATATAAAAAAAAAGTCACAACTACTGGAAAAAAAGCTATGTATAAGTTGTATTCTGCAAAGTATACATTGTCACTTGCACCTTAGACGAAAAATGTTTTTTACATACTTCTTTCTGCTTACTTTATAAACAAGTAAATTTAGAAAAATACCTTGTTTACATATGTGAATTAAATCTTCTATTTCTTCCATACACGACACTAATATAATGTCTTTTATCTAACCATTGTAACATAATAATAAGAATATGTGCCAGCCTAGTTACAATTTCATTCTGCGTTAACTAGCGATTTCTATTGAATGCACGTTATCATCTTTTTGTTTTTTTTTCTTTAATAAAACCAACTGAACTCTTTGGTTACACGAGGAGAGCTAGATTGCATATTTTCCTTTTTAAATCATGACAATTAAATGGTTTGTACAGCGCAATAGTTGAAAAGCACGTTTTAAAAAAGCACGTATTAAACAATTTCTATACGTATTCACTGATAAACTGCACAAACGAAATATACCGATATTTTAAAAGAGAAAGATTTACAATCGTAGCTCAGTCTGTGTAGTTTTTGAACTACAAATCACAATAATGTGTTTGCGCTACATATGAAAGATTATGTATACATTTCTAGCTATTAAAAATTAAATTATTCAACAAAGTGGTATTTGTACCAGAAAAAAGAAGGCAATTCTTCCAGTCCCAATTAACATAAAAGGAAAACAGAAAGATTGTATGATCTTTGTAAAATAGTATTTACAAACATGGAATATGTGTATATGCATCATGAAATTAAAATGGTTGCAATGACAATTGAATAAATATAATAAATCCCATATAAAAGATCCCTGGCTACGTCAGAAAGATATATGTATATATCATGAAAATGCTTTGCCATCTAATCCGGTACAAAAGACTCGTTCCTTACCTAAGCTAAAAAGGGCACCTGATGACGATTTAAACAGTAAATTATGAATTCACTATCTAGCAACTTTTCTAACATGAAGACAAACATTCTACAAAAAGGAATGGTGTGTGTGAATGTGTATGTGTATGTGTGTGTATGTGATGTACATTACGATTAAACTTTCATGAAAATCGTCCTGTTCCGTTAATACTCAAATTGTTTTAAAAAATAGCAGAACATTGTCTTGCCTGCACAAGGGTATGTATATATTTATAATATGCCTTTTAAAGTCCTAGTTCTAAGACTTTATAAGTGTTCAGTAGTAACATTTCCGTTTCTAACTTCACATTATGCACAAGAGATAACGTAAATCTTCCTCTTCCACGATTTACACAGTTAGAATGAAAAAGAAAAAAGAAAATAGGAGTAGAACATTCGAAAGTCAAGCACACTGAATGTTACATGTATGAATGTACCGATACAAAGAATGGTATACTTAAAGTACCGCTCGTATGTATGCAGCATGCATGTGCAATACTGTAATGAGTGGTGTGTGTGGCACCAGGAATGTAATGTATAAGAAAACATTATATTATAAGCTGGCTGTCGTCAAACGGTAATGCACGAGATCAGCTGCTGACAAAGTTGACTATACTGCAATTGGTCCCCACTAATTCTTCGCATTTTAATGCCTTTGACTTCCTTCTCTTCTGACTCACATACTCTGAGTTCTATTTGAACACCGCCTGGGTATTCTAAACTAAGCCCGCTACCCTTCACTTCTTCTCTATTAAAGATAAATCCCTTTGGTGGGGCTCTTGCGTCTATAATCTGTTTGACACGACCTAATATAGCCTCACTGTTTAATCTACTTGACTCGTCTGATAAAGTGACTTCGACTTCCGTCGGTATTGGTGTATTCAATGGCCTACCGATACCACGCGTGATACTCGGTCTTAATGGGTCGCATGGTTCGGAAATGATGAAACTGGGAAGAGGATTGTAATGAGGTAACGCGTCTTCGAGTGAATCGGGTGATGGAGATGGCGAAGGTGAACAACTGATAACTGTTACTTGTCCCCCGAGATCTGTTACAGATATCTGAGGTGGCACCTACAACAAACATTTTAATTACATTAGAATCGATTTTATGAAAATATTTCGAATATCATAGATTGTATCGTCTATTGCATTTAATTGAATGCATGCGAAATGTTTCATTTTCTATACAGGCTGTTCGACTATACATGGTTTGAATATTTTAAAAGTTAATTTACAAGTAAATTACAATATTAAGTGTAACGATATTACGACTTAAATCTTTTTGATTCATTAGTGGCGCTAAATATATGTTACTTTACTTATGTTATTAGATTGAAAAATTTCGGCTATGCAAAGTAACATTTCACGTGCGTCAACCCAATAGTAATTATAACAATTAAATAATATTTTCTAAATGTATCTTCTTCACTTACAACTACACATAATAAATAAATGATAATAGATTTATGACATATAAAAAAGATAAATTAAAAGTATACAACTGGAATATTCCTATTTTGTTTAAAAAATAATCTGAATTTACAAATAGTTTAAAAGTAACTTACTCTTGGTATTTCCACAGGATGTTCTTCTTGAATCATGTCCAAAGCTGGGCTATTACTAGGCGAATAACTAACAGGTGTTGTAGCAGGTGATCTATGATGCCTTAATGGGCTTAAATCTAATGGTGTTGCTGGTGGTTGCGTCGGAGTGCCATGCACAATGCTGCCTTGCACTGTTGTGGTGGTCAAACCACTTAAACCTGTCAAGAAAACAAGGTATGGAAATGAATTGCCATGAAACATTAATTGTAGCACAAAAGTTGCAATATAAATATACTTGAAATAAAGTATACCTTGTGTAATTGCTGCTACACCTCTCTCATGTACAGGAGATCCAGGTATACTTGCAGGACTATGCGATGGAGATGCTAACCTTTGCAATTGCTGGTATTCTTGTTGAAGTGCTTGAATTCCTGGTCCAGATGGGCCAGAACCTTCTGATGCTCTTCGAACTGGCGAGTATCGTTCTGCAGCAACATGAGCACTTGGTTCCTTATACGAGTCTCTGTTACCTACTGAAATCAATCAAACAGAGTTTTAAATGATTTAATTATAAAAATTGCACGAATCACACTTTTATACATAGCATACAATGCATACACAGGGTGTCTCAGTTTTGCACGCAATTTTTTTCAAAACTATAACTCATTGTAAAAAATATTTCAATAAAACTTACTCTGTTTTGGAGGAGACATCTTACGGTGGTCACAAATCTTCTCTAGGTGACGTACTTCAGAGATTTCAAGGTGAGTTCTGTTTTTTTATATGGAACTGTATGTTTTTATAGAGGTAAGCGTGTAGCATATTCCAAAACGAATTCACTGACCTATAACATTTTTGTCTTCCACGGTCACTCAAGGTTGGAAGATTTGTAACCAGTAGAAGATGTCTCGTGGAAACAGGAGGCACGTTATTGTATACAAAAATAATCGTAGTAAGTAATTTTCCTCAAAACCGAAACGCGATTTTGTTGTTTTTCATTTTCATTTTCATTTGATTTTGTGCCACACTATTTTATTTGTACCACGAATTTTGGTCTACCAAAAGTATGAGATCAAGTATCCTTATTAACAAAGAGAAATATTATTCTGCAAGGTTTGATATCCTTTATAAATTAAAGTGGGACACAAATAATTTGTTTCATTATTTTCTTTCATTAATCATGCACTCAAATCTCATATTTACGATTAACAGTACGTGTAACAATGTTAATAGTGAACAAATAACACTTAAGAACAAATGTTTTCTATCTATACAGTATGCGAAAAACCACACAAAAATTACCAGTGCTAGCATGGTACAAGGAAGTCTTCCTGTGATGTGGAAGTGTCGATCCTCTAAGGTGAGACGGCAAGAGCCGTGATGGGAGGTAAGCTCTATTCATCCTAGCTTCCACCTCCATAACCATTTCCGGATTTATAACTACATGCATATTACCAACCAACGAGGCATGGCAGTGCAGTAGACACAAAAAAACCATGCAAAAACCAAAAATAAAATCAAATAAAACACTAAGTGAGGCTAAAATCAAAAGATATTAAAAAGATGTGATAAATAAAGTATTTATATACGTTATCTAGGGCAAAAAAAAATGTAATTCTATCTATAAGAATTTGAAACTTAACAATTTCAAAAATATAATGTATATAGCGCACAATAAATTAAAATAGTATGATAATTATTCCACTTATTGTAAACGTGTAAATGTATATTGCATATAGAAAGTATATACATGAAATACTAGAATAAATGTTGCTCTAAATGGCAACGAATATGTATATTTCTGATATGCAACATACTAACTAAAAATACAGTATATTTATTGACTCTTTAAAAAAAGAAACATGCATAGTAACTCTATAAAAAAAAACATCAATATACAAATGCTGAAATAGCAAAGAGGTATGAACAAGGCATAATGATCATACTTACAGCTTCAAAAACGAAGAAATATAGCAAGCGTTTAAATTAACTGATACAGCAAATCATAATAATAAAATCTCATCGTGGTGATATGAGGTATGATATAATAAAGTGCACCGATATTTGTGCACGCAAATACCTGAAAGACATAACCCACAATACCTGGTCTTTGCATGACGGCAGTAAGACCGCTTCGCCGTCTTCTATCACTGCCTCCACTACCACTGCTACTGTTATTGCCATTTGTATCTCCGCTACCATTATTGACTCCCACATTTAACGATTGAGCACATGGTACAAGCGTTGGACTTCCAGTCGGAATCTGAAAGTAATATAAAATTCATTACGATATACGAACTGATAGTATTAGGTTGTTGGATACAATGTTATTCCTTTTTCTCGATTTATTTTTACATGTACAATCACCCTGTCTGGTTGTACTACGAATTCCGCATTTCTTGATCAAAATGTTTTATAAGATTTGCATCCCAAAATCGGACATTTTATATGCAACAACCTAATAATATGTGATATCTACTTTTTGTCTTACAGGTTGTAAGTGTTCCCTACTGCCAGGTTGACTCCAACCCCCATCATCACCACTACCAGAGTTACTACCGTGTTGTTGATAGAAAACATGAAGATTAGCTCCACCATCCGAAGCTCTTCTTCCAAAGCTTCCCGCTGCAATCGGTGAAATACTTATTAAAAGTGGACATAATTGATGGCATTAAATATAGTTCATGTCATGCTACTCACTTGCTCCCATAACAGGAGGTGGTTTTAACAAATGTTGATCCTTGATTTGAAAGTTTTGAGGAGGCTGATGTTGAACTAGAGGAAGGTTTAATGGCAAATTTGTGTGAGGTAACACTTGAGGATCAGTGTTGTTACACTGTAGTATCGGAAGGAGTCGCAATGTTGGATCGCCTGTGTTGTGATTATAATTATATGGATATGGTGTTGATGGCTGATGAGCCGTGTCACCAGGTCCAACTGTATGTCTTCTTGTGGTATGGTAAGGTGTGCCAGGCGTAAGTTGCATCCCACTTCTCTCTTCTGTTTCTGCTTCGGTGTCACCAAACTTTATAAAAAGGGAACAATCGGGAAATTACAAAAATAATTTGAGGTTTGCGATAATCCGAAAATGTCGGGTTTGGACGGGGGCGGGTCGAGAATTTGATTAGGACTGATTCCAAAGAATATTAGGAATTTTCAAGCATATTCACATTCTCGAATATATCAGGATTCTCTAATATTCTCGGAAGTAATCCCGAAAATTGTCGAAAACCCGACTAGTTACGATCCGATGCTTTCCCGACCTGTCCCGACCATCAGGTACCCGACATTTTTGGGTTTTTGTAGAAATAATACATTTTTAAGTGGAATATTTATAATTCTTACCTTTTCTAATTGATGAGCACCATCGGGAGCATAATCTCCTGGTAAACTTTGAATACTAGGTAAACTAGGCATTGTTGGTTCTAACCGATCAACAAGAAGATTATATATCGCTGATACATGATCAAAAGCATTCCCTTGAACTGCTTTCAATAATGTGTCTGCACTGAGTCCTGGTAATCTTAACATATTTTCTATTACTAACTGATTTAACTGTAGTGGCACATTTTCCGAATTACACCTACAAATACAAGATTAAAAAATTATACAATACGATCATTCTCATTCTTCATATACAACACAATATATTTATATTTACCCTCCTGGTTCTGGTTCTGTGACACCATCTCCACCCATCCAGGAGTGTGCTAAAATTTGTGAAATACTTAAACGCCTTTCAGGTTCTACTACCAACATATGTCTAATCAACTTTTCACATTCTACAAAAATAAATGCGATTATTACAACAGTAACAAAGTCGTGTATGTTAAACAACAGAATTATACGGAACAAGATATACCCGCAGACATAAAAAATGGTATTCTGAATTTTCCTGAGATAACTACAGAGCGTAATAATTGCATTGTGGGTCCATCAAAAGGTAATGCACCACAAACTAATACATACAAAACAACACCAAGGCTCTGAAATTGAACATTTGATAAAGAACGATATAATTAGTATACTTAAAAAGCTAACACTTCCAGAAACCATGACATACCCATACATCAGCTCTTGGACCATCATATTGCTTCCCTTCAAAAATTTCAGGTGCAGCATATGGTGGTGATCCACACCAAGTACTAAGCGGGACACCTGGAGTATATTCATTACTAAATCCAAAGTCCGCAAGTTTTATATTATTGTCTGCATCAAGTAGTAAATTCTCAGCCTACAATAGCGAAGCATAACATTGCATAAAATCATATATAACTTATTTCGCTCTTTAATATCTTTGATGCGTAAAAGTATGTAGGGTACAAATACGAATTTTGACCTTTAAATCTCGATGAACAACTCTTTGTTGATGAAGATAACGAACAGCAAGAACAATCTGACGAAAAATTCTTCTTGCCTCTGGTTCTGGCATTCTTCCATTCCGCACAAGATGATCGAATATTTCTCCTCCAGGTGCATATTCGGTAACTAAATATATCATTTTTTCTGTCTCCATTACTTGATACAACCTTATAATATGTGGATGCCTTAATCGTTTCATTATGTGTACTTCGCGAAAAATTTTAGCCAAATTTTCCTCGTTCAATTTTGTCTTGTCTATTATTTTAATAGCCACCTGTAATAAAACTATAATTATAAAGTATTCAGGATTGACTGTAACGGTTATTAAATATAAATCTCAATAATCGCATAAAAATTTAGGAAGAATTATATGGAGTAACATACAGTGACATATGTATTTATATGGTACATTATTGTTTATAGATTTTAATGTTTAAAAACATGCTTAACAAAACTAAAAAAAGTAATACATATTCGTGAGCTATGATATATTTACCAATAATATCTTTATTACTTGCAAACATTACATTCAAACATTTTTTTATTCAAGCAAAATGAATTTTACATATCCCAGCGTGTACTTCATTCTAAAAATTAATCCGTGTTATCAATAGATTGCTAAACAGGAGTATTTGAATTGATTCTGGTATAAAGCAGTGAAGAATATACAAAGGAAAAAAAGCGACACATAACGAACGTAAGTTAAAAAAAACATACATCGCGTACGTGGACATGAATCGCATCGATAAATTTTTCTATAAACTAACGTAGGAGATGTTTTTTTTTATTTCTACAGCCGATTCAGCCAGATAATAACTGGTAATAATTTGAAAAACATCGAGGAAACATATTTCAATCGATGTAGCAGTGTCTGTTGGTAATATCGTTTCGCGATATATTTTTTGAACTTGTTAGTTCCCCTTGTGCTGTGACAACTTGTTGTTACATAAAAAGCTATCGGGAGCCGTAAAATAAGACAAAATTTGCGTGTCCACAGCGTTATCCTAAGATATAACGACAAAATGACGGATACTCTGTTTGCGAGAAAAATGGATTAACAACGGACTCACCTTCGATTTCGTCACGACGTGGGTAGCCATTTTAACGACGGCGAAATTCCCCTTGCCAATAGTTTTCTCCAGGTCATAATAACCGACACGAATAAGTTTGTTGACAGAAAATTCCTGCGAAACCTCATTGTGCGACGTCGTCGCGGATGCCATTTTTTAATCACTTGTCTCGCTCAACTCGTTACAAATCACTTACTGTTTAGTACACCGACATTTCCGACAGAGGCGCTGTCAATCACAGATCTTCCTGCCATCTAACGAGATAGTTCAAATTTTAAAAAATGATTATACTAACGCACAGGGGAAATCGAAATGATTATTATTAATTATATCAGAAATAATTGCAATGATACTTTATGAAAACAATTATACTAATTGTAGGTTAGGCATCGTTACGAACTTCGTTACGAATAAATATTGTTTGTTTACACTGTATATGTCACAGGATTGTTGAGGGCGATACCTCTATAATTCACCGCTAGAGGACTGTAAATAATAACCAATTCTCGCAAATTTTCCAATTGTATCGTGCGCGCGCCAGATAATGGCTAGCAAAGTGTATTCGTTCTAACTCTAACGCGATTTTTCAGCCAATAGCGATCTCCTATCGTTACACACATTGTTGCTATTGGTCGAAGATTCGTGTTAGAATTAGAACGAATACACTTTGCAACAAAGGGGTTATATCTATAATTGGTATAATGTGTAGGACGTGCAAAGTAAAAGTATAATGAAATGCTACATTGTATCTGAAAATCATTGTTGTATGAATTCTTTTTCTGCCAAATCATATACTCGTAGAACGAACGAGGTGTACAAATACTTTAAACTTGCTAACGGTACATACCCGAAAATGTTGAATTATCGGTAACGTCGGGTGTGACACTGAAATGATTATAATAGAGTTTTAGGTACACTTCAAATCAAGACTAAACAGCATTTGATGAATGATCTAAAGTCTAACAAGCACACAAGCAAGTATATTTTCCGTGAAACTACTTATAGGCTTGAGTTCATTTATCTTTTTTTTTCAAGTTCAGGGGCATTGGATGCATTATCCCTGTAGTATAGTTTTCATTCAGAAGAAACGCGTAGTAAATGTAGAAAGTACGATTATATAGTACTGTTTTTATTAAGCAACAGTTTAGTGCCGTACTGATTTCCATATTTTGAGGTATATTTAGTTTTAATCAGATTTCGGCCCGGGGAGATCAATGAAAAATTGTATTTTATTACATCTTATGTTATGCTGCCTCTTCTATGGTTGTGAAAGTGGGTTGCTTTCGTGTCGTTGTTATACTCACAGTATTCACCGCGAAAATTGCTACGTAGACGAAAACAGATTGTGCTGAATTGTCAGGAAGCATGTTTTAAAAGAAACAGAATAGATAAAAATGGGATTGTTTCGATAAATACGACATATGTGGTTGTCCAGTTGCCACTAAAATATGAGAGTATCAATTACATAAAATAAACACTTTCCATTTACTGAGAAAATACATCTGAAAAAAATGGAAGAAAGTTCGGTATTATGGATGCTTTCCTTAGTGATGCTAATTGGTTCCTGTATTTCTGGATCGTTGCCTTTAGTCATGAATTTGTCCGAGGTAATTTGTTTGTCACTGCATGATGGACAGAAGAATAAAAGATCTTTCTTATCGATTATTTTCTGTAATTATCATGCACTTGAACTACTGGTTACAGATGCTACAAAGAACTCTCCCTGATCATGAACATCATGAACCTTTAATCTTTCTAGGACAAATTACAACTGACTTCGATACTCGGTGCTGGACTTCTTGTTGGCACTGCGTTAGCTGTGATAATACCTGAAGGTATAAGAGCATTGTTTACTGGTGGAGGCAACAGCCATCAAGATTTTCACAGTTAGTATTAACAATAGATTAGAATTACAACTGTAGAGTTTAATTATTTTGTTCTACAAACATTATTAATACAATCTCTAAAGTTTGTGCAACCAAACAGTTTTGCCAACTGTTGTATTATGCATTCTGCTGTAAAACAACAAATTACACAAATTAAATTTTGTTTCTAATATGGTAGCAAACGTATTAAAGATGTTTAAAGTATTTCAGTTTTATTAAGAAAAATGTACTCTTAGGTTTTAAAGTCAATTAAATTATTTGGAAAGGTCAATGTTGTTTAATTTGAATTAATTTATTGTTTTTTATCTTTATCTTTTTAGATGATCCTCACTCCTTAATAGGCATTAGTTTAATACTTGGTTTTGTATTTATGCTTCTGGTTGATCAGTGCTCAGCTAGAAGAAGCGGAGGAAGAGAAAGAAGCGTTACCGCTACATTGGGTCTTGTAGTTCATGCAGCAGCTGATGGAGTTGCATTAGGAGCAGCTGCAACTACATCACAAGCTGATGTAGAAATAATAGTATTTTTAGCAATAATGCTGCATAAGGTAAAAAGAATAACAAGCTGTACTATATTATTTTCATTTAGGATATAGAAGATGCAACACAAAATTGCAGTGAATTTTAAAAATTTAATTAATAATCTTCTACAGGCTCCAGCTGCATTTGGTCTTGTCTCATTTTTACTTCATGAAGGAGTAGATAGAAAAAAAATAAGTAGGCATCTCTTGGTATTTTCTCTTGCTGCACCTTGCCTTGCTCTTCTAACTTATTTTGGTATTGGGAAGGTAATTATTTGTTACAAAAGAACCAACTTTTAATTTATTTAAATGTTAACATATTGCAATTACTTCTTGTAGGAAGGAAAAGAAACTCTTAGTAATGTTAATGCAACTGGCTTAGCAATGTTATTTAGTGCAGGCACATTCCTATATGTTGCGACTGTGCATGTTCTGCCAGAACTAATGACAAGAAATAGCAATTACACCCATTTACCAACTGGTGACAACATGGCAGTGTCTCCTTCGGGGCTCAAAGTTAAAGAAATATTAGTTTTAGTGATCGGTTCGTTGTTGCCTTCATTGATTACAACTGGTCATCACCATTGACAAGACCACCACACAAAAGATACATTTACGTTTTCATTGTGTACGATATAAAGTATCTCCCTTATCCAAGGGTATAATTTTTTAATAAACTTTATGATTTTTATTTAAAATCATGAGGAGATATCTAGAAAATTTGTCTGTTTGGGCATCTTTTTTAGTAATAATTAAGTGATACATTCTATGTACTGTATATAATTGTAGAAAGGGCATATCATATAACGATTATACATTTGTATAAATTTGAGAGATAGACGTACAGGATAAAAAAATACTGTGTACAATATTATAAAAACATTTAAATGAGTTTCTAATTTTCAGTAATACATCATAAGTATTATTTATTGGTAGACACATTTTTTATACAGAAAGGGAACGCAAACATTTTTATTCTTATGTTAGTCCGTGCTATTACTAATTCATTATTTTTCCTAATATGTATTTACATGAAATATATGAAATTATAAAAATGTTTTGTAATTTCACTTGTGCAAAAAAGAATA
Source organism: Lasioglossum figueresi (assembly GCA_028455805.1). Classification (NCBI taxonomy): domain Eukaryota; kingdom Metazoa; phylum Arthropoda; class Insecta; order Hymenoptera; family Halictidae; genus Lasioglossum; species Lasioglossum figueresi. The sequence continues at coordinate 2,291,659 of CM052200.1, forward strand.
CATATGTGAAGAGATTTTGCACATGAACAAACCTATATATATATATATAAAAAACTGATTTTATTAATATGTTATATTCATTTTTATGCAAATATATAACAAAGGTTTCAATAAAAATTACGTCTACTGTGTATATTGTCCTTTTTTTTAAGTACAAATCATCTTTGAATAATCAATTCGTAAAGAATATATGAATACTGAAATGTTGTAGAAAAATACTAGAAAAGAGTAATATTTTTTTAATAGACGAGATTTATCGATTGGACAATTTTTTATGTAAAACAAGTCAACGTACTTCCGAATTCGGTCGCTAGCATGGTCAATGTATTGTACATTGTCGTTCAAAAGGAAGAAAACAGTTGTAATTTTTGTGAATCTGTATAATATAAATGAATAAGTTTGTGCCCATTAGTATTACATTTAATAATTTAATTATTTAAATTCTTTAAAAGCTTATTTAAATGTTTCAAATAATTAAAAACTAAAGATGATCTACGTTTTTTAATGTTTTTTTGTTTTATCTGAATATAGAAATATACTATTCTATATATAATAATAATAATTATTATTTTTATTATTATCGGTATATAAGATATTTAATTGAATTATCCGTAAACTGTGTTTACTGATACAGTGAAAGATATATTGCATAAAATTTAATCAAACATATTTGTAAGTAATTGCAATTAAAAAAGTGTCCGCATACTTTTGAGCGGCAGTGTATGTATGTATTCCGAAACTGAGATGACGATCCGAATCCTTTGTTATCACAAGCCGTGGCCGCATACAGCTGTAATTCACAACAATGGTGGTGCCGGTCGTGTTTTAGGTTAAAGTTGCGTGGCTTCGAATAACAGTTTAGTCCAATTTAGAGTTGTGAAAAATGGACAATAGGATCACAATATGTGACCCGGACGAAGAAGAAATCGACGATGGAATATTTCAAGATATCGAGCCAGTCACGTGGATTAACGATGATCCGAACTACGATTTGGATGAAGTCAACATGTTCTTCCATAGGGTGGATTCTGATCAGATTATATACGAAGAGAAAAAGAAAAAATGTAAATTTATTGGTAAATATGTTATGGGTGATGTTCTTGGTGAAGGTAGTTACGGAAAGGTGAAAGAAGTGATGGACTCAGAGACACTTTGTCGTAGAGCCGTGAAAATTTTAAAAAGGAAGAAACTTCGTAGAATCCCGAATGGAGAGCTTAACGTTCAACGGTACGATTAATCAATTTTCATATTCTTCCAGAACAGCTTTCTATTTCGATTACAAAATTCATTATGAAACACTTTCAATCATTTACACTATGTACTAGATCGGTGTGCATGAAATGCCTTTTCAATGAAATGTCAAAAAAAAACTGATGTAATACTTTTCAACTATCATACATTTTATAGAGATATTTTCCATGTTACTTTTTTTTTATAATAATCAAGTATCATCGTTATTACAGTTTTTGTAAATATCAGAAGTATTCAAGACAGAAAAAGAACTTTTCATGTTTTGTGTCTCTCTTTTATAGGGAAGATTATTTCATGAAAACCAAAATAAAAATATGAAAAATATATATTCTATATGATTCTAAGATTATGTTTTTCTCATATGCGTGTATGCCAAACTACTTAAATCAGTTGGGAGATATAACGCATAAATTATCCAATGATGCGGTGATCTAGCAAAGTTAATAATCAAGAAAATGACAAATCATATACACCAATTTAACACACCAAGCATATTGTATTATTTAAAAGTCAAATACATAAGAGTCTGGTTTCACGAGTACTGTATTATAACAAAAACAAATGTACAAGAAATTATAATAATATATGCAATGAAAATATCTAACGAATTTTGTAAATTAAATATTGTAAATAGAAAACTATAGTATATCTCATACATACTACAAAAATATTATCGAACATGATTTTATAACAAAAAACATAAATGTTACATAGTAAAACTTTTAATCTACTTTTTTTTTCTAAAGACAATATTAATGTTTGAAAAGAACACACGCTTTTGTTTTTAAATTATATATATACAATATATAAACATAATTAGTTCCTGTAATTCTAAATACTATTTGTTCACATTCGTTAACAGGGAGATAAAACTATTAAGGATATTAAAACATAAGAATGTAATTAACCTTGTAGATGTTTTATATAATGATGAAAAGGAGAAGATGTACCTAGTTATGGAATTTTGTGTATGTGGATTACAGGTAAATTTTAAAAACCTTATACGGTTTATTTTAGAATGTGTCACGCATATATACATTTGTACAAATTGATATTCTATTTTTTCCAAGCAGTTAATATTTTAATCATGATATTACAAAGGGAAGAGCATCCAAAAAGAAACACCCACATATCTGTTATTTATGGTTGTATAAAAATACTTCTTAGTATAACATTATCCTTTTTTAATAGGAAACATGTAGCAAGAAAACAACTTTTTACTGGGAGGGCAGAGGGGGGGGGGGGGGGGGGCATACTTGTCATTTCTTATAGGAAAGTATTCAAGCCAATGATCCATTAGTTTAAACGATATTGTAATTTGAATATCAATTTTAGTAAGGTAAACTAATGATTTTTCACAGAGATAGTCTAATACTTTTTTTAATGAGGAACTAAGATGTGCTGTAAATGAATGAGTTATGATAAGGTTTTTGTATAACTACAAAGTAACAGAGATATTTAGGTGTTCCTACTTAAGTGCAAAATTCTATGTAATTAATTCGGAAGATTAAAGTTATTTCTAATATTGTTTATTTTTGTAAGAAGCGTTACTCGAATAATAACTGCAATAATAATTCTTCATTCTATAGACCTATATATTTGGGGAGGATATATTATTTCATGCAATTGTTCTGTGAAACATAAGTCTGCATGGAATTGACATCAATTCGATCTCTATTTATTAGATCTTTTACAGGATATGTTAGGAAGCACACCTCTTAAAAAGCTTCCTCTTTGGCAAGCACATGACTATTTCTGTCAGTTGTTGGATGGTTTAGAATATCTTTACAGTAAAGGAATAGTACACAAAGATATAAAACCAGGAAATTTGTTGCTGGCTTTAGATGGCACTTTAAAGATTAGTGATTTTGGAGTTGCCGAGGTATATAGCGAACTTATTTTGTACCTTCTAAAAGTAATATCTTATATTTTATTTACTATTGTTTTATGTTTTTGTGTTTTATTGTCAGGCGTTAGACATGTTTTCCGAAGACGATATATGTAAGATGGGACAAGGATCACCAGCATTTCAGCCTCCTGAAATTGCAAATGGCTGTGAAACGTTTTCTGGTTTTAAGGTAGACATATGGAGCAGCGGAGTTACATTGTAAGTGTGCTTCTATTTATGTGCAAATATAACAACTGGAGATGTGCGAGCACTTGAAAGTGTTGTGTACCCAATGCTGAGAACGAGCTAGGAAAGCATTGGGTTGAAAAAAGTCGGGTTTTAAACATTTTCGCACACCTCTAGCAAATATAACAACTAAACTCTTTGCTTTAAAGATAATATCAATTCTTGCATTTTCTAGGTATAATATAACAACAGGTCAATATCCTTTCCAAGGCGATAATATTTATAAATTATATGAGAATATAGGAAAAGGTGAATATACAATACCTGAAGAAGTAGAAGAGCCTTTGAGATCACTCATACACGGAATGTTACAAAAAGATGCAGATAAAAGATTTAATTTACAACAAGTTAGAAAGCATCCATGGACTATATGCAGGCATCCTAGAACACACGAAGAAGTGCCTATACCTCCTCTTAAAGGACATAAATGGCACAGTATGACCGTACTACCGTACCTGATGGAATATCATTACGGAGGTGACGACAATCCTACGTATTACACTGAACATCAACTAAATGGTATGCAATCTTGTAACAGTTCTCATTTTGCATCATGCAGTATGATATTAAAATTACGTATCAAAGCTTAAACTTTCATGTTATCATTGTACTTAATATTGTATGTATATTTTTAACTAATACAAAGGTAAGATAAATGCATTAAAACTTGCATGTATGGAACTATGTAAAAAAAAGTGTAAGAATCTTTGATATTGATACACATTTGACGCTTAATATATTATTGCTGAAAAATAGCATTTGCGTGATAGATTGTGTTACTTACGTATTGTTATAATTAGAAAAATAATATTTAGTGGTTACACGTGATTTGTTTAATTTGTATTGGTCAATTATGTTTTAACAATGAAGAGTATTTGCATGGACATTTGTGTAAATTAACATTTCTAGAATATACTTTATTATTGCAGAAAGAAACAGATTCTGAACAGATAAGAAATAATAATTATTTTTAATAAAAGAACATTCGATTGAATCCAGTTTCAAATTATGCCGAAAAACTATTACTTGAAAACTTCAATCAATGTAAATTGTAATCATAACAACAGAAAAGCATATAGACAATTCAATAAAATATAGCTTTTGCTTTTCAGATTCTAAACGGAATAATGAACAATCTTTTTCAAATCGACTACTTGTATTCTTATCAAAGACATGCACCATTCTGTAACAATGTCACACTTATATCTACCTATGATGTTGCGAGCTGACAAAAACGGGTACTCTCTATATAGTGTACACCCTGTTTTGCCCCTTTATAACATTTAAAACTTCACATACAGCAATTATTGTATTGATATCTTCAACCGAGCAATGTTTGCTTCTATTAATTTTATGGCTTAGCTTTTGCAATGCATTATGCACACAGTAAATCATAAGCAGTAACAGTTAATTTGTATTTTAAAAATATTATTAATTGTTATATTCTAGCATTGCATGATCAAGCATAGTTGTCAATTTTACTTACATACTTAAGTTTAGATTTTTAAAAAGTTTGTATGATATTAACCCTTAAAACGAAAGTATATAACAGGTATTAACTGAATTCGTTTTCTTTTTTATACAGAGGAAAAAAGGCATCAAGAAATGGACAGAACCAGTGAAGACCAAAAAACTACATGGAATAGTCACAACAGCAAAACGAATTCACATCAGAGTAAACGAAGATGGCGTAAACCAATTTCATGCATTAGCGTTAAAAAATTTCCATCTTGCAAGCCATCGTGATTTGTCTTGTTGCCACGCTTATTTTTTAATTATATATTTTCCTGACTATGTCAGCATACAATATTTCTCTGCAGTGGAGATGACTGAGAGTCTAATAACGCGCTGAAACGCTAGGACAGTTTACCTAGACGCAGCTCTAATTGAGTATAAAATTTGAACTAATTCAAAAGCATTAAATGTAAACATTTGTGATATTAATATTAAATAGTCGTAGTAGATAATTCGTCATGCCCTACTAATTATGAGGTTAATCACTCAAAGTCCAAATAAAGTGATTTTCCTTCGTGTGCCATAATGAAGATACAGTTATTAAGGGATCTGTTGTTAAAAATTTTTTGTACAACCTTCTCTTTTTCCGCATTTTGTTAACTTAAATGATGAAAAGAAATCAATTAAAAATGCAGCACAGAAATTGATTAAACTTGTTTTTAATTTTAAGTCTTTATGTTCGTGTATGAATTTTGATTAAATGCACACCATTAGTGAATTTCAAATATATCGCTCTCGAAGAAATGGGTATTTTATTAATTTCGACATTATTAACAAAACTATTTATAGTCTTTTTAATATTAAAGCAAGAATAAGGACTATTATTCATTAAAGGAAAGCCTTTGCCCTTCTCAGTGCTTGTAAGTCAGACTCGTTTATGTATTAACAAAGTATTTGTAAAATAAGAAAATTGTGTAACCGAATGTAAGAAGAAGGACAAAGATTCAGATTATTCGAACGTGTAAGTTTGCTTGGTGCTGGTTGATATAAAATACAAGTCACAAATGTTGTTTTTAACCGATATTGAAAACTTTTCTCCAGTGTATGTACATGTTAAGAATATTTTCTATATAATTGTTATTTAGAAACGGGAAAAAACATGATCTGTGTTTATACACTTTGCATATGTAAAATAGTATTATCTTTACGAGACAATTTGCGAACACTGCTTGTAACATGACTTAACACGAAACAGGTATTGATTCGCATATGATACAAGAATATAAGGATTGTTTACACGCATACTTACAATAGATATTATTCGGGCGTACTTGAGTATTATTAAGGATAAACATGATATTGTTGATGTATCTACGTTCTAAACTTCGTACTAAGTGTTCCAAATTTATGCTTTAAACTTCTATAAAATATTATCAGTGTGGTGTGATAAACCTGACATGCATTATCTTTCTATGCAAACATGTTACACACATGTACTTCAAATACGAATTGTAAAGTTAAGAATTTAAGAATTTTTAAACCAAACAACAAGGTAACGCGCGTTCAACCAATTCATTTGAAACAAAAATGCATTGTATACTTGTTATGCTTCCACACCAGGATTATTTATTTCATAAAAAGAATATTATTAACGACTAAAGAATAATAGACGTTACAATAATATATAAAAAATAAGCAAACTATTCTGTTTAGGATAAGTGAAGATCGAATATGCTATCGGAATCGATATTATTTTGAACATCCTCATTTTGTTGACATAATTTACATAGAAAGAAGATCCTAAAAACATGTTATAAAATTACGTATCACGCGAAATTTTAACTATAGCATGTGTGAAATATATAAATCGTTCTTTCCTTGGAGGAAGTAAGGTGCCTAAATACTGCCAAGTACTCAAAGCACATGGAAAATAGTCATACATTTTCTGATTGTACATATTATATATAATAATATATTATATATAATATAATATAAGGTATACATATAGACAATATACTACGTATGTATGTTTATATATATATTATGTATATATAAACATACACATATATATAATATAATATATGAACATACACATATATATTAACTATCTTTATCTTTGTGTAAATTAAAGTAGAAGGGGAGGAATTATAATTGCGATCACTGGCACGAACAAGAATAAAGAAAAATAATGTAATAGAGAAGAGGTAGATGTTTATATCAGATTTATGTGAGAATGTAAATCTTGTTTTTCTTTTGTAAAGTCTTTTTACTGTTGATCGCAAAAGTTACAGAGCAGCAGCGTATGGAACGTTAAATAAGATATGAATAATTTTATGATGAAGTAAAACATATGTATATTGATGATACGTTATAACGAAATTTGTATACTACACTGTTAATTTTTTTACTTGCCGTATTTTTCAAATCTAGAGAATCTACAATATAACATTAAAGAAACGAATAAGAAATCTAAAAAAGAGGACTTATACACAAAAATATATGCGCATTATTTTTATATATATTCATAGTAAATTACGTTCCCCAGTATCTTTGAATACGTATGTATACACGTTTGTATATATATATGTATTTATGCACATACGTGAATATGTGCATACATGTTTTAATACGTACGTTCAAATTTATCCCTTCGTGATTTTAATGGTTAAATTATATAAATATCACAAAAGTGATCCCAACAGGTTAATTTCCCAAATTTTTTCATAGCAATGTAAATTATTAGACTCTACTATATGTTATTACTTTAAAACATGTTACGAATTTGTCACATCGAAAGGTTGCTAATTTCGTTAACAAATTGTTTATTGCAGCCATAATTCCGATTATATCAATTAACTTAATTCAGTTGTATACATCCTAAATAATAAAATTTTTATCACAACAATTACAAAGTTTTAAACGCACATAATAAACGAAGATCATTTGCAAACTTGAATAAATTGGAAAGACTATCTGTATAAAAATTGTATATTACTGTATAGGATTACGAATGTTTGTAAAAATGTTTGCTGTAGAACATATACTCGTAGATTGTGATCTGTACTACATGTAAATGTTTTGTTTTTCTCATTTCTTTTACGTTTTTTTTTTTAGAATAGATACATTAAAAATGTGCTGTTTGGAATTATACATACACTTTATTCTTAGATTAATTTACCTTATACACACATACAAAAATTGTTTTGCTTATAAAGTGTAAATATATAGGTGTGAATTGTAAGTTAAATGTGTAATACAGCCATATTCATTTTAAAATATGAAAAAAAAAATAATACAGAATAATAATTTCAAATAAGTTATGTTTTCATTAAGCCTTATTACTGAATTTTTCAAAACCCAAACGAGTAATTAAAATTATTAACCATAGTTAGGACACAGAGGATATGTTTCACATAAAAACAACATTCTGTACGATATGGTTAAATTATAATAACACAATTGAAAGATATAAGTTTATTATTGCATTATGTTAATACATAGTTATTATTTTCAAGTACAGAGATATGATCCACGTTACATTATTTGTCGAGCATAAGAGTACAACTTCCCTTATAAGCAATTTAATGTTATATACAAACATCAAATTGAATAATTTTTAAATTATTACACGACGCATAAATGTACTGTCATGAAACTGTAATTCAACATTACTAACATGATATAGCCAATTACAGATTAAAACTTTTAAACTGAAATTAGAACATTATGTCATATTCTTCCAGATAATATATATGTATATATATATATATATTGTGAAGAATATCTTTCTTTAACAATAAAATAAATATTAGTATACATAGTAAGTTTGGAATGATTTCATAATAATTCTCATCAAAGATACTTCTAAGACCTAAGAGGTACTAATTATGAGTCTACTAACACCAGTCAACTAAATACATACATACATTTACAACAAGAATTACAATAAACTTCTGAGTAGTAATAGTCACACAGCAAATAGTTATACGGATGTACAATACATACAAATGGAGGCATAAAAATATATGTTTACAATATGTATAATAAACTAAATTTTTTGATAAATAAATAGTTGTGGCAATTATTACAAAAATTATTTTTATTGGTAACGAAACAGATCTATATCACTATAAAGTAAAAATAATAAATTAAAGAAAACATATTCCTGCAACTTGCAGAAATAAATTTCATGTCTGTATACTACAGACAAAAATGTATCACTACTACTTCACATTTACATACTATCATCAAATTGAAAACAATTAATTTTTTAAAGCGATCAACATAAGGAAAAGTTTTAATTTATTTTATGATAGATAGTTGTGCAGTTATATACTGCGAAAAGAAATTATACCCTTTGGTTATTATATTTTCTCCTTTTTACATTTCAACTGTACATCTGTCATACAATTTTCTTGAAACTGTGAAGTTTCATTGGAAATTGTTAGCTAATTTCATTGGAAGCTACTCATGTACAGTAACGCTTCAGAAGATTCGTATAATTTACCTTCATAAAATTAGAATGTAAAATCTTTTTTCCATTTTTATAAAATGTAGATTGCAATGCTTGATAACCAAAATTTCAAAGTGGTGCCATACTATTATACCTATGTGATAACTACTAATACTTTACAACTAATGCTTAAACTTATTACTGAATGAATGCATTAGTAAAATATTTTACTATAAGTATAACTAAGTGTTATCCAAATAATGTTGTTTAAAATTTTTCAAATCGTTACTTTCGAATCTTTTGAAGGGTTACTGTAATAAATCATCCTCGATTGAAAGTTCACAACAAAATACCGGAAAATTAAAATAACCTATAAATACTGAATTTTTTCGATTGCATCGTATTCAACATATACTAACATTATTTTTTTTTAAATGTCAAGAGATGAAAATGGCTTGTAGAAAGCATAAAAAAATATTTTTATAAACTTTACAAATAATTTAAATGCTTTTCTTACTTTCCTCTATAACACGTATATAGCTTGTAACAATAACTGTTCTTTTTTAAAACTCATTTACGTTTAACGTGCATTTAAATGCAAATCGGTCGATTGCTCAATATATATTGTTTTTCAGTAAACGACATCTAATTCATTTCTACATAAATAATTTCTTAATTAAGTACTCATTATTCTAGTCCACCTTCCTCTTCTAATTTAGAGAGGAATTTAGGCACTCTATAGGTCGGTTCTACTTGACGTGCCATATCAATTAAAGAGAGCAATTTCTTTATACCAATAAATACCCTGTAATAAAATGTACAATGTTTAAATTATCATGTTCATATTTTTGTATAAAACTTTTTTTCAATGTGTAATTGTAAATTTACCGTTTTCCTTTAAATTTAGCATGCAAAGATGCTATTTCCTTTTTAGCGAAAAGGTCCAGTTCCTCTAGAACGCTCAACAGATGATCGGGAGTCGACAAATTGGGTACGTGTAACGTTGTGCTGAATGCCGATAACATTTCCATGTCATCCAATACTTGTCTGGAGGTACATGAATCATTAATATTATGTTAACAGTTATGATAAAACTGTTACATGTTGTCTTCAGAATTTCAATTACGAAAATAAGATGTTTTACCTGCGGCTCGTCGTACACAGGATTAATAATTTGCGACCACGTGGTGGTTGTTTCTTTAATAAAACTAGAAGCGCTTGCAAAGTCAAATTCGAATACCGAGGCCCGATAGGTCCATAATCCAACAAGCGTTCGATATTGTCGACTAGAATACAGCTAAGTTGTGAGCGATATGCATCGTCAAATACCTAAAATGATAAATGTAAAACCATTTTCCAATGATATTTTTACTGCCTCTGCAATTTAATTTAATTGACTACAACAATGATGTTACCTTCCGAATTGAAAGACATTTTGCAGATTCGGTGAAACCAACCATGTCCTCTGGTGAGCATACTTTGACAAATGGAAAATCGGAATTCTTTGCAATTTGTGCAGCAAGAGCTGTTTTTCCACTATTAGGAGGTCCTTCCAGGAGAACTGATACAAGACCAGAACCCTCGGTAGATCGAGCCTCTTGAATGTAAAGATCACCATCAGACAAAATTTCTGCCACTGGCTTACCCCAATTAATAATTCCACGTATAAGAAGATGATCCAAAAGTTCTGCACTGGTGCCAAATGCCTAGAAGTATAAATGCATAAAATGTTTTTAATGCTGCAATGATTATAAATTTTTTTATACTCCTTCATTAATTGCTTACAGGTTTAACATCGTTGTCTAAAGCATGAAGGAAATCAGTTCTAGAAACCATAAGCTTCTCCATTGCTGCAGGATCGACCTCTACTTTGCTAGAGGCTTTAATCAATCTATTCATAGCAGTACTTTGTGCAGCTCTGACTAGACCTTCTAATTCTGCGCCACTAAAGTTTTTAGTTAGCGTGGCTAATTCATTCAGATCAACATCAGGTGATATTTTCTTGTAGTCCCTCATTCTGCTTGTATGAATGTTAAGGATTTGGAATCGTCCGTGCTCATCTGGTAAACTAATTTCCATTTGTACCTTGGGTAAACAGAAATATTATTAAGACAATTTCTTTTGATAGAGGTGTGTGAGAACCCGAAAATTTCGCATCGCGTCCTGACTCGACATTTTCGGGTTCTCGCAAACCTCTAATACTTAGTTAATAGTTATTGAAACATACTTCTAATCTACCAGGTCGCAATAAAGCTTCATCGATCATATCTCTTCTGTTGGTCATACCAATAACGAGAATATTATTTAATTGCTCTACACCATCAATCTTTGCAAGTAACTGATTTACAACAGTGTCATGTACTCCCGTATTACCAGCAACACTTCCTCTAGACTTACAAATAGCATCTATTTCGTCGAAAATGATTATGTGCAATCCACTGTTTGGCCCAAGCTGAAAATTATGTTTTATTTTTTATCTTATTGATACTAATACATCTTAGTAAAGACTAATTCGAAACTCGAAAGTATATTCATACCCTTTTTTCCTCATCTTCAGCATCAGCAAACAATCTCCTAATATTTGCTTCACTTTCGCCAACATATTTATCCAATATCTGAGGACCATTGACAATTTTCGGTTCTCTGGCGTTTAACATCGTTCCTATCTGTCGTGCCATTAGTGTTTTACCAGTACCTGGCGGACCATACAGTAAAATTCCCTTCACGTGTTTGCAACCTAGTTGGGTAACAATTTCTGGTGGAAACACACGAGATGCGAATGCTCTCCGAAAGATTGCACTGAATTCTTTGTCCAGGCCACCAATTCCCATCTTTTGAAAGTCCCAATCTGGATTGATAATTGATTGGCGAACAACTTTTCCTTTTGCTTTACCAACAAGGTTCAAGCTTGAATTGTCTGCTTTCTCGAATTGTATCACAGTGTCACCCAGACAACGTCCCAGTTGGGTCTTCTTGGGTACAGTGTTTTGTCCAGAACTTATAGCAGAAAGGTCAGCAGCTTCCAAACTTTTCACTACAAGGCCAAGCATTTTCTTGTCCTTGAACTGAAACACCAGCTGCTGACCCACGGTGAATGCCTGTCCCGAAAATTGCAATAGGAAATCTCTGGCCATTTCATCGGTATTGTATGGTTCCAGAGTGGTTCTAAAAGCAATAAATACTGTTTTTACTGCAGATTTTATGCATTTATGACAAAAACGAGTAAACCAAATGCAAAACAGCGCAAGTTTAAAAATACTGTTGTCTTATTTTTGATCTATTAAAATTATTAAGGAAGCGAATAAGTGTCTATATAGCTACTGTATCTTGTAGTTCATGCAGACACTATATATTTTGTATAAAAATCTGCAGTCTACACATAACTAAGTAAATATGTAGAATATACATACGATTTCTTTTGCAAGAAATCAGCTTCCAATACGACACAGCATAGACATTCTGTGCTCGAAGTAGGATTAAAGTGATGAGGCCGCACTTCAATGTCCTGATTGAGAGAGAGAGTGGCCCATTTTCTTTGTGGTAAACTAAAGCCCACTGTTCCTCTGGGTATTTCATGATGTCTTTTCACAGTGAATACAAAGTGATGATTTGGTGCGGTAGTAACTTCAATGTGCCTAAAAAATATAATTAGATGAATATCAGAACTAATAAAATGGCAGTCTTTATTTTGTTTTCAAGTTATATATATTTTATAATTATGTATATGTATATGTCATTCTACAATAAGTGTCATATATTATCCTAACTGAAATCACAGAAAACTCTAGAATATATGTATCAATATAGTTTTTGTACGATTTAAAAATAGAAACTTTAAGTCAACTTCCATATTCATAAAATCAAGATTGTATTATCTTGGCCTTAATCATTAACTACCTCGCTATTGTTTTGACAGGTTCTTGCTGTTCAGTTTATAGCTGCATATAAATGAAACTGAATTAAAGATTTAAAGAAGTATAATTTTCACATGAAAATCTTTTGAATCATAACATTTGTTCTGTCTTAATATCTAATCTGTACTATAAGAATTTAGATAACTTGCGTATAAGTATAGTGTAGCACAAATAACATGTAATCATTTAAAGGTAAAACATTTATGAACAGCACAATATTGTACATATACCTACAGTTACATAGTAAATGTTACCACAAAAGTATTAAATAAATAACATCATAATTCAATTGAAAGCTTCCATGTCTCTATGTGATGTAGATAGACCTATAATCTTAAGATCCTATTATAGATGCCAGATCAATGAATTAATCAGAATATGAATCTGTACCTGACATCATCAGGATAGTCATCTGGATTAATTATAGCACAGTTACTGATACTGAGCTCATCAGTGGGACACTTCACAGCTTTCATTCTCTGAAAAATTTCGTTTTGTTGTTTTAAATGTTAAATGGCTTTCATGCAAGCATGCAATATCCATAGTCGAAAGTATTGATGTGACTTGAAGCAAGGAGGGGGTAGTTACAAATTAATTGTGAATAAATGTTTTCTGAATGAAGATTCACATGTATTAATTGGTATATCAAAATCCAACAAACAATAAAATGAGATTAGCAGTCACTATTACATTCAGACTTACCATTGCTGACATTTTTTCGACAGAATTTTCTGAACACAGGCCTCTGCACAGTATGGAACCTGCAATGCAGGATATTAGGACAATCAATGTGACCAATAACGAGAATCTAATTCTGAAACGTAGTCGAGTTAGAGACTATCTTCGCAATTGATATAAAATTGTTTCCTTAACTTACAATTTTTCTTTTGATTACTAGCATTGATTGTTGTTAAAATTTTATATTACATATGAAAAATACACTAAACATAATCTAATTCATTTATATAATGGTTTGGTAATTATTTCTATTAAAATGCATCAGTTGGTAGTATTGTAATAATGATAATATCGGATAGGATATAAGAGCATCGACTAGGTATAAGGATAGATCTATCATCCAATGTATTTTTGCGGCATACTTTTGTGGGGCCACGTAACCCCCTGACCATTTTCATTTCACGCGATTTAGACGAGTTTATGCCAGAATCTTCGATCTACAAATAAATAAATAAGTCTATTTCTATTCTGAATCGTTGTTTCGCGTGCTGGATCGCTTCATTTGCATGCAAATAAGTGAAATGAAATGCTAATGGGGTTACGTGACCACACAAAAGTGGGCCGCTAAAATACATTGGATGATAGGTCTATCCTTATACTTATCCTTATTCCTGCCACCACTTTTGCAGTAGAGATAAAGACAGAGCATACCCAGGTTTAGCATGGAACAGAACCTGTATTCATATTTAGCAAAAAGCGGGTATAGGTTCTGTTCCATGCTAAACCTGGGCAGAGAAGACCCCGGGGGCACCACTGATATATATTATCAGAGAGGATAGGAGAGTGCTCACGCCCGGGTTTTCGATGCCACCGGTATAGTGCTGCCCCTACAAAGAATCCTAGCCTAGATCAGATCCCACACCCACGGTAGAGCGGATTTTCCCCTCCCACTTTTAACCTGGATCAGATCCCTCATCCACGTAGAGCGGATTTCCCCCTCGGATTTTAAGATTTTAGATTTCCACGGACTAGTAAAGGTTCTGTTTCATGCTAACACATGCTGCTGGATGGTGTAGTCTCTGTTTCGTGGGAAAAGTGGCTCTACCGTGGGTGTGGGATCTGTTCTGTGCTAAGCGTGAGCGTGCCAAAAAGTGGTGGCAACTTATACCCGGGTGTGAGCAC
>CM052200.1:2306825-2487689 GCA_028455805.1 Lasioglossum figueresi
GGATTTCCCCCTCGGATTTTAAGATTTTAGATTTCCACGGACTAGTAAAGGTTCTGTTTCATGCTAACACATGCTGCTGGATGGTGTAGTCTCTGTTTCGTGGGAAAAGTGGCTCTACCGTGGGTGTGGGATCTGTTCTGTGCTAAGCGTGAGCGTGCCAAAAAGTGGTGGCAACTTATACCCGGGCGTGAGCACTCTCCTATCCTCTCTGATATTATCAGTGCCGGACACTGACAACTATATTTGATGTCAGATAAGGAAGTACTTGTTTCGCGCATGTCGTTGCGCGTCAGCCAATGGTCGCGTTGTCGGCGGAGTACGGAATAGGGGATTAGCCCCAGCCCCAGGCATGAGCACTGAGCACTTTCGTTTCCTTTCTGGTAATATCACAGTTTCTGCTGTAACACTAGTAACAAATATCTGAAACCATAAATTTCATTTGGATTTTTGTACTTCGTACCAGATTCGTACATTTACATTTGTGTCATGGTTTTATACAATTTGTCTGATAAAAAGTTGTTCAAAAAAATTTCACTAATATAATTTTTGTACGCATAAGATCGATTTACATTCCGATCATGAAAATCAGCCTTGTTCCTGTTATCGTGCACACTTCATAAAGAATGAAACAGAATGAAATACTACTATACTAAACATTTTCTCACAGATGACTGTGAAATAAGAATGTAAACACAAACAAGTACTGCAGTTATTAGAGGAAAGAACTGAAAAAGGCCTCAAAAAGAAGATATCTATTTGGTTAATTTAATGTGAAATCAAATGGCTGCAGAAAGAAATATTCTTAGTTTACAATTTAATCAGGATCAAGGTGACTATTAGTTACAGTTTTAATTACTACGAGTTAACTATTACGACGTACATACTTTTACTATTTTAGAATGCAATAGTTTCTTTCATATTATTTCGTCTTTGTAATAAGACTAAAGTTGATGAAAAAAATATTTCACGATGAATAATTTTGTTTTGTATACTTGAAAAGAAACTAAAACAAAATTATGAGCATGTGGTACTAATACATTATAGAGAGAAATATTCTTTGTTCATTCTGTTCTAGCTGTCATAGTGATTATTATTAGACAGCAGATTTTATGTATTTATGACGAAAATGAGTAAATGTAATTTAAAACAGTAAAAACATTACAAGAATTTGAAAATACAAGATTTTGAACCTATTAAAAGTATTAAGAAAGACAATAAATTTCTATTTCGCTCTAGTTTGTTGTAAGTTAGACAAAAAATGTTTATTTTGCCTCAAGATCCGCTGTCTAATTATTATAAATCTTATATATCTTTTTCAACTACTGATACTATGTTTTGAAACAATTATATTATTGCGAATATTGACTTGAATATTTTAGTTATAATTTTTACCATGTGAACCTTGCATTTAACATATAACAAAACTTAAATGAAGTGTTCTTTTTTCGTTTTTGTGAACATCGATATGATTTAAAGGAATAGTTTTATTTTGTTAGGATGTTTTACGTGTTGTATGGAATCTGGTCTCAGAGTATACAATGTAGAACCATTAGTTGAAAAAGCACATTTGGAGAACGATGTTATGGGGAGTATAGCGATCGCAGAGATGTTATGGAGAACAAACATCATTGCTATAGTAGGTGGTGGCACAAGACCAAAGTTTGCAGAGAATACAGTGCTTATTTATGATGATTTGTCTAAAAAATTTGTAATGGAAGTTACATTCACCAGCCCTATTAAAGCTGTTCGATTACGCAGAGACAAGTAAGTTCGTTAATAAAGTAAAGTCTTGAATTGTAGTCTATAAAAATGATGCATTTACTCACTTAGGAATAATTTTACAAAACAGAATGGTGGTGGCACTTCAACATGAGATACATGTTTTTTCATTTCCTATGCCAACAAGAAGATTATTAACATTGGAAACAAGAGACAATCCAAAGGGATTGATCGAAGTTGCTACATTGGCTACTGCACAGAAGCAGCTTCTTGCTTTTCCTGGCCATAAGCAAGGTAGTGTACAAATGGTTGATCTTGGTGCTACAGAAGCTGGTAGTTCCAGTGCTCCTGCGACTCTTGCAGCACATCAGGTATGTATATCTCAAATAAATAAAGTTGAATAAAATTGGTATTATTATTGTCTTCTTTTAGTATCTTATATTTACAAATAATACTGTTAGGGTGCATTGGCTTGTCTCGCAGTTAATAGCAGTGGAACAATGATCGCAACTGCTTCTACACAGGGTACATTAGTTAGAGTGTGGGATAGTATACGTAGACATTTATTAGTAGAATTGAGGAGAGGTGCTGATTCTGCTATACTCTACTGGTGAGTATTAAATTTATTTCCTAAAGAATAGAGATATTAGGTTGGCAAGAAAGTAATTTCGGTATTTTAAGGTGAAATAAAACCTAATTTTTTTATTCAAGCAATAAACTTTAATGAATAAGATTGTTCGATGATCCCTTTGTTGTTCGATGACCCTTTTGTTCGATCATCTTTTGCAAAAAAGAATAAATAAGAAAATATTTTATTGATTAAGGTTTATCGTTTGAATAAAGAAATTCGGTTCTTATTTACCTTAAAATACCGAAATTACTTTCTTGTCAACCCAATTTTATTTTACGTGAACATTATATTTAATTTCTTAACACAAAAATGTGCAATATATGTTACAGTATCACATTTAGTAGGGACTCAGAGTTTCTATGCGCTTCCAGCGACAAAGGAACTGTGCATATATTTGCATTAAAAGACACTCAATTGAATCGCAGATCCACGTATGTAATCAGAATTCAGATTCCATGTAATTATAAGGATCAAACTAATAAAATTAACGATTAATTTTGTTATAGCTTCTCAAAAATGGGATTTTTAGGAAATTATATTGAAAGTCAGTGGGCACTGGCTACTTTCACAATACCACCAGAATGTGCTTGTGTATGTGCATTTGGTAGAAAGAGTTCTGTCATAGGTAGGAAAACTAGCAAATCTATTATTAAATTAACATAAAATATTTAAATAATGTTCTTTATTATATATTTATATTTTACATTAAATTACAGCTGTTTGCGTGGATGGAACATTTCATAAATATGTTTTTAATGCTGATGGAAACTGTAATCGTGAGGCATTCGATGTCTTTCTAGATGTTTGTGATCATGACGAATTTTAACGTGAACTGTATATTATGTTCATAAAATTTTATGCTTGTAGGAAAGTTTCTAGTCATAAATAAGAAACTTCTTGCAGCAAATATCTGTACAGTAATGTAATTACATTAATTATTGTAAAAAGTGTGTGAGTCATATCTATTGATTTTTTTACCATAATATTCTAAGTATTCTTTAGTCTGTTTTATATGCACAAATTTTTAGTGATATACATACTTTTTGAAAATAGTGGTCCAATTGTAGCATACTGTAATAAAAACTAGTTTTATACAATCAATGCTTTTCTTTATCTATGTTCCTCCAACAGCACTGTTAACAGCATTGTTTCTATTCATAAATGTTCGTTTTATCACATTCAATTCTTTCTACTTTGATACTGTTCTTGTATTTGTTCCCGCATTCGTTCTAATTAACAAGATTTTTATTGTAATTTATACATTCATTAAAATAACTTAATTATTTAAATATTAACTGAGAAGATTGTGCTAATAAAGACATTATACATACTATATGGCTCTGGATTCATCATAGGGCTTATCATATTAATATAAACGTGTGTTCCAATAAGTCCCACAAACGTTCCAATAAATATAGCATATCGTCGACGTGTCAGTCGCATAACTACGAATACATAAAAAAGTTCAATATTTCTCTTTTATTAACATACAGTAGGGTTTTACAATTTTTCTGTTACTACAGAAAAGTAATTAATTTGAAATTTATTTTTAGGTTAAGTAGAATCACGTTACATATGATTACACAATGCTTTCTTATTTTTCCTATTATAATGACACACATAGAATATGTATAATTTAAATTTTTTAGAGAAAATCAATTCAGAATTAACATTATCTTCATTTCCAAACAAAACTTACTTGGTTTGTAAATCTTTTAGATTATATTTTCTTGATATACCCAGTAATGTTATTAGGTGCAACTTTTCTCGCGCATGCGCCGCCAAAACAGTAACGTATCTATGATGAGGTAACAGAGCCCTGTGACAGTTATATTGGTGGAAATGTAGCGGTACTATTGGAGGGATGAGAGGCGTGACATGGAACGAGACATATATACAACGGATACAGATACAAGTACACTTATTATACATTCATTTTTCAGAATCAAACCATATGAATTTTTTAAAATTCTGCGGGCTGCTGAAGGTACTCCATTTTATGCAGTACTGTGGCTGAAATCTCCGCGCATGCGCGAGAAAAGTTGCACCTAATATCATCACTGGATATACCGCTAGATGGCTCAGAGCATATAGATTTTCTCGTTAGTACTTACTTTGGGATTCGTTAGTATATATACAACCCACGGAGAATTTCAGACGTACTTGCTTCGGCAGTACATATACTAAAATTGGAACGATACAGAGAAGATTAGCATGGCCCCTGCGCAAGGATGACACGCAAAATCGTGAAGCGTTCCACATTTTTTGCTACTTCATTTCTTTACAAAAACAACATATGTATAAATAGTGATTATTTCTTGCGATTATTATCGCTTCTTTTATTTTCAATTTTAGTATACGTACACGAAGACGCTGCTTATCTCTTCTATAATACCAGAGAAGAATTTAAATATGAAAAATATGAAATTCGATCAAAAACGTTAAATAAAAAAAATACACTACATACGGGAACAAAATTAAGTGTTTAAAACTAATTACTCTTTAAAAACTAATAACTTATTTTTTTAAATTGGACCAAACGACTTGAGGTTTTTTGAAATGTTAGAAGGAATATTTTATTACATTTCGAAGAACAACGTGAAGGTCACTATTTTTCACTTTTTGATCTGTGTCTACAATGAAAAATTAATATATGCTTTTTGCAGATCTAAATAATTACAGAGAATAATTATAACAAGTTATATATATACATGCACAATAGGCACAAACCCAGACAACCAAAAATTTCATTTCTGCCGAGCATCTGTAAGCGCAGATGTGACCTGTTCTGCCGGCAGTCTGCCCCCGAACCTGCCTTTGGCATGCTTTGGCAGCACGGTCGCACTGATGTAGCGATGTAGGTCGCACTAAAATTTTGTCCATTTTACTGAAAAATTCAAAATACCGATTTTTGAATGCAGAATTTTATTTTGTGAACATGCAAATTTTACTTATTCTCATATTTATATTATTTTTCTTTGACTGCGGATCTTTATGCGAAATATAAATTGTCGGCATCGCTTGCAAGAGATGGAAACTATAAAAATTGCATTGGCATACCATTTTCTTTACAGTTCAATTTCAATTCGTTACATTTCGAAATTTATTGTAATGTGTTCATGGAAAGAGTGTCGTTTGACGGAAAAGAAAATTTATATTTTTTTGTATGACAACTATACACTTAATTTAATGTTTAAATATTAATAATTTAAAATTTAGACTAGTCTATAATGTAATAGAAAGATTTAAATTTATATATAAATTAAATAAATTGTATATTAATTTTAAATTTATACCAGAAGGGATAATAGATGAATGAAACAGGAAAAAATGAATATTACATTTTTTCATTTATTTAAATTATTTTTCTTTATTGTTCGACTTCTAACTTCTCACAAACGTTCAAATTGTAATGTTAAATATCCGAATATTTGAGTAAATCGATTTAATCAAAGATCTTTGATTCCGCCAAAGGCAGGTTCGGAGGCAGGTTCGGAGGCAGACTGCCGGCAGAACAAGTCACGTCTGCGCCTACAGGCGCAGAGCCAGAAATTGAGCTAATCCTGCCTTGAGCTGGTCGAAGCGTAGCTTCGCCCGTATTCTGCTCAATATCTGCCTTCGGCGGGATCTGCTTCAATCTGCCTGTGGCAGGCGTGGTTGTCAGGGAAGTTTCATTCAGATCGATACGTAATTATCTAGATATGGGAATTTATATGGAAGTTAGACAATACGAATGAGTACATATTTTGGCAGAATATAGTGCGTTTGAACAAAAATTCAAAGATCCATTAATTATACACTTGATTGTTAATGTTTTTTGAAAATGAAATAAATGCCGCATTCGATTAAACTTCTCCACTATACCGCTAGATGGCTCACAACATATTCATTTTCTCATTAGTGCTCTTATTACGTTTTGTAAGTATATAAACACCTCGCAAAGACCATCGAACGTACTTGCTTCGGCAGTACATATACTAAAATTGGAACGATACAGAGAAGATTAGCATGGCCCCTGCGCAAGGATGACACGCAAAATCGTGAAGCGTTCCACATTTTTTGTCACATTTATAGATTATTAAAAAATGTTATTTTACATTTTATTACTTAAAGTTATTTATAAGTACATTCAAGGGAAGTCCGTTTTAATCAATTTTTGTAGACATAAAGATCCCAATATAAATACTTATATCAAAATGTAATAACACCCATGTAATAAATATATCTGAAATATTAAATAATTGTGCATACATATTTATTTTATAATACTAGATAATACGTAATACAATTTTATCCTATTGAAAACAAGATTGGTTTCTTTTTTCTTGTATGTATGTAATGATATATTTGCATGTGTAATTACACATAGATTATAATCTACTGATCTGTCACTGATCTAGAGTATGTAGACAGATCTATTTAGATCAATTTAGATCAGTGTGATCTGTAGATGCATGTAGATCAGAGTTATATTCAAATTGGTTTGCCTAGAATCCAGCCATGAATTGATAAGAAGAAAATTGTACGTAACGTTATAAGTATTGAAAATACTTATAGCACGTTATATAGTAATCAACAAATTGCACTCGTATCTCGTATAGCACGAAATAGCTGGGCTGTTTTTGCGGTCGCATATTATTATGGTTTGCACTTTCAATAATAAAGCGTGTGATTAATTTAACTTGTACAAGAACAATTTATTCGGGAAAATTGGACAGACAGAATTACTAAATAAACGAAGCACTCGTACGACATGTTCCTTTGGTTACCGGCTGTACATATCCCGTGTAATATATACACGAATGATTTGTAATTTATTAGAAAAATGTCGAAACAATGGGTATCAAATTTTATATTAGCTGGTACTATCAGATATTTATTAATGAACTCTGGATACCAAAAAGTTATTAGTGATCGTGTGGAAGTATCAACAGCGTTAAATTCTTGGAAAAGAGGTTAGGATACTGAACATCTATTTACTTAAAATTTATGTAGAATCCTGTATAATACAAATAATCCTGCACAATCACGGCATAAACAGTACAAAAATATTTATGTAGCACGTAATATTTAATTATTATTGCATTAAAACATTAGATAACCAAGCAATTGAACCATTATATATATATATATGTTTTTTTTTTCAGTGACAGAAGGTGTCCACCTTTATAACTTTGGTGTAGATCCATATGTGGGAGATTTATTTCATGAAACTCCTATAGGTTTATACATTTTTGATCTTATTCAGAAATATCTACCTCAATGGACTTTATTCGTCTTGTTCATTTTTACCGATTTATTAACTGCATTACTACTCGCTCTTACAGCCAAACAATATGCAATTGAATTGGTCAGTTTAATTTTTTAATATTTGATATTATAATTTTATAATATTAGAAAGTAGTTACAGCATTCAAACAATATTGTTTACAGGCCTCCAGAAACGAGAAAGAAAAGCTATCAGATAAAAATGTAGAAGATCAAGATGATACTTCTATAGTTTCTACTTCCACGATGTATGTCTCAGCAGCATATTTATTTAATCCATATATAATACTAAACTGTGTCGGACATACAACAACAGTATTCACAAATTTATTGTATTCTATAGCATTGATCTCAATGACAAAATATTCTATATTTTGGAGCTGTTTGTCAATTTCTTTGCTTACTTTGCAAGGATTATATCCTATTTCGCTTATGGTACCAGCAACTATTTATATAGCCCATTCTAAGAATCCACTGCAGAAAAAGAGTACTATAATTTCTATGATTATAGTGTTTGCCAGTATATTAGCGAGTTTATTTTGCATTTCCTATTATATTATGGGAAGTTGGTCATTTATTTGGAGCACAACAGGCTTCATTTTAACAGTTCCCGATTTACGTCCTAATATAGGACTGTATTGGTACTTCTTTACAGAAATGTTTGAGCACTTTAGATGGCTCTTTATTGCTTCATTTCAAATAAATGTCAGTTTATTGTATATAGTACCATTAGCATTGAGACTACGACATGATCCAATGTTATTAGCATTTTCTTACTTAGCAATTGCTGCCATATTTAAATCCTACCCTTGCATCGGAGATGTTGGATTTTATATATCTTTGTTGCCACTTTGGAAGCATTTATTTCAATGTAAGCTTTAATTGTAAGCTACATTTGTTACAGACTATCTGTTACAGACAGAACATGATATTTTTATTTTATTTTCAGATACCCAACAAGGATTCATAGTTGGTTGTTTCATGTTGTTTTGCACAGTATTCGCACCCACCGTGTGGTACCAGTGGATTTATTCCAGATCCGCGAATGCAAACTTCTATTTTGGAGTGACACTCGCATTTGCCATAGCACAAATCTTTTTATTAACAGATATTTTATTTGCAAGTGTAAAGCATGAATTTGCAATACGTCACGGTATTAATAAGGATGTTAGCGGAAGTAAAACAAAACTACTCTTAGAATAAAGTTGTATTGTACAAGGTTTAATACTAAGGCTGTTTTAGTAATACCCCACTATACTCTATAGTCTATGTCAAATAGAAATTCCGTTTGTACTGATTTTAAAAATAGGATACCATTAAATGAAGTAACATCGAATTTTAATATTGACATTTAAAAAAAAAATGGTACTTTAATGACATATATTTTAATTGTAATTATAATTTGTTTACATATAAACTTTTCAATAATGTATAAACGTTTTTACAAAACAATTTGTTTCTTACAACATATTGTTAGACAGTACATTATAGACAGGTATAGGAATTGATTGCTATCAAATTGTCTTAATTCCTCTTACTATCTTGTCGTAGAAAGATAGTATTATTAATAAAATTAACGCTAAATAGTGACACACGCAATGTGTTTGTGACAGTAATCCCAGAGCGCTTTCCAATATGAATCTTCACAGAGAATCTCGGGATTCCCTACTATCAATAAATAATTTTTAGCTCTAGTCACAGCCACATTGAACCTCTGGAAAAATGTTCAATTTTATCAGTTTTGTTTATGTAAAATATTTATACTAACTTTTCATAATCATAAAATTTATACCTTTGGGTTAGATAAGAA
Source organism: Lasioglossum figueresi (assembly GCA_028455805.1). NCBI lineage: Eukaryota > Metazoa > Arthropoda > Insecta > Hymenoptera > Halictidae > Lasioglossum > Lasioglossum figueresi. The sequence continues at coordinate 2,316,254 of CM052200.1, forward strand.
ACCGATATGCGTTTTACCATCTAGTTTAAACACTTTCGATCTTACAGTGCTTATAATTATAATTTCTTTTTCTTGTCCTTGAAAAGCTTCAACTGTTCCAACAGTTATGTTCCTTAAGTTTATTTTATATAACTCCTTTTGAATCATAATTTTTTGTTGTTTAAAGGGTGTTATAATTCCAATATCATTCTCTTCAATTTTACGTGTACCAAGAGTGGCAGTCATAAACTTCCGTACAAGATAAGATACTGTATGAATTTCTTGTACATTGTAAACACTAAAAGCATATATGTTAAAATTGATTATGTTAAATGAAAAAAAAACTGCATTACAATTACCTTCGAAGTTCAGTATACTTCTCGATACCCTTACATCGAATAAATGATATGGGGAAAATCCTGTTGGATATAGGTAAATTCGAAATTACGAATTTTTTATTTGATTTTTGAGTGCATATCACTTCCTTATCGTAAAATAAATCATTAGATACGTGCAGAATAGGTTCTCGATTACGGAAATTGAGAAGCAATTTTGTAACATAATGTGGATTGTATTGATTTTTGTCATCCTTTTGATAGAGTTTGCTTTCCATTAATCTTTCTAACATTGAATATCCTGATATGTAATCAAATTGCAAATTAATAGTAATATTTAAACACTTACACTTTTTAAAAAGTTAATTGCTTTTGCACAACTAAATAAAGCATTTCGTACATATCTATTTAATGTTATATAATCTATTTTATTTAGTTAAATAAAACTTCTATTTACGCAAGCCTTTATACTTTAACCCTTTGCGGTCGTATGTCTGCTCTTAGCCACCACAGCAAGGAACCATACTAATCTTATACTATATTCATCCATGTATCAGTTTACAATTTATGTGAACGAACCTGAATGCCTAAAGAACCTATTCACGATCCAATACGGTGCTCCTATCAATTGGAGATAACGAAACCCAGTATAAACAAAAGCGTCACCCCTCACTCGCCATGTAAGACACCGTGGCGAGTCAGTCGCCTCTTGTGCGTAAAGAAATCGTCAAGGTTCGAAGATACTTTTTAGAATTCCAAATAATATTTTATAAATTGCGTTTAACTGTAATTAGGCATTCAGGTTTATGAGAAAATCTTGCAAATGGTGGAGAAAGATTTTTTTTGGGGGATTAGAGGTTTGTGCAATCAATAGCTACATCTTATATAAGGAGTCAGCTAGAAGAGAGACCAGGACGTCCGTGTCACATTTTATGTTTGTCCGTAAATTGGTGGAACAACTTGTAGGTGATTTTCGTGAGGGAGTATCTTCAAAACCAGTAAGACCATCGATCTCAGATAAAGAGGAAAGACTTAATGGAAAACTGCATATATTGCGGCACTGTGAATATGTAAAAAGTAAAGATTGTTCTGTATGTTCAAACAGAAAGATTAAGGGCGGAAGATGTCAAACTAATTATTTTTGCAATACATGCAATCGAAAACCAGGACTGCATGTTGGAGACTGCTTTGAAAGATACCACACGATGGAGAACTATAAAATATAATTTTTACATAAAAACATGACATTAAAACACATTGTTGTGTAAACATATATCTAAAGTTCACAAAAGAATGAATAAATTTTGTTTATCCTTATGTATCACTGCTCTTTCAACGGAAATTAATTCCAACTAGTACGACACCCATGTCCAAATTTAATATGACCGCAAAGGGTTAATATACTCGTCTATAATACTATAACTTTCATTTTACTATTACAAATATTTTCGTATAATTTTATATGTAAAATTGTTGTCTTCAAATTAACTCATAATTATTGCAAATGGCTAAATTGCCTATTACAAAATAATTCGAATTGTGCGGTCAACGTGCTAATAATGATAATCATATTTACCTAGTAAGTGTGCAATTTCTCTGCACCAAACTGTAGGTCCTAACTGATGAGGATCACCAGCAAGAACAACTTGAGCATGTAATGAACCTTGACCATTTTTGTTTAGCGAACTTATTAAACTAATAGGAATCAATGATTCTACTTCTGTGTTTTGACCTGCTTCATCAATGAATACATATGAGAAGTGATCACTTTTTAAATTAAGCCTTGCAAGTCTGTGAATAAATTGTAGGTACTATTAAATCATTTGTATATACGAAAAATAATAGTATTAAAAATAAACTTTCAATATACCTCGTGCATGTTATCAATGTTGTAATAACTATCTTCTTCAATATAAAAATGTCTTTTGGCAAGAAAATGCATGTGTTATCAACAAAATTTGTGCAAAGACTAACATTTTTGTCTATATCCTCCCTATATATGAAGGAAAAAAAGTTAGTAAGGAAACAATTGTTTATAAAAACAAATGTCTTACCAATTTTTTCTTGGTGAATACATTCGGAAGATATCTTTAGATGGAATGAATTGTAACAACAATCGTTTCATAATTTCATCCGCTGCTGCGTTAGAAGATGTACAAATCAAAATACTTTTGGATATGTGTTTTTTCCTTATCTACAATAAAAATAAGTTTCAATATCTCTAACTATATTATACCAGTGTCATAGTACCTGACAAATGGCTTCAACTAATGTCATTGTTTTTCCAGTACCAGGTGGACCAAATAATATGTACGGTGCAGGATATGCTGTATTATTTACTATATTAATAATTGCCTGTTTCTGTTCTGAATTGTTTTTTACATTCTTATTAACCCAATCAAGGTCACTGTATTGTAATTTAAATGTATAAAATTATAGTGTAAATACAAACGCATAAATAAAACTATAAACACATATAAAGAAAAATTCACATATATAAAACTTACGGTTCTGATTCAGCACTATAACTTGTATTTATTTTAGGATACAGGACATCAATTAAATTATTTTTATGTGTAATATTCAAAGCATAATGACAACACTTCAGTGACCAGTTAGACGGACAAAATTTAATGTCAAATAGTTTACCTTCAACTTTGTTTTTGTTGTTCCTAGGTAATACATAAAATTATTATCACACTTGTAAAAAATATAATCTGGAATATATATTACAATAATACATATACTCACAAAAATATTTTTATATATATTTCCTTTCCTTTTATGTCCATAATTCTTCCATATATAATAAACTCTTCATTTTTAAGTTTTACAGAATCACCAATACATATAAATGGATCGTCTTCTTCTAGTGTAGGCACAGTAACAACAAAATTATCAAGATCTCCAATGAATGTTTGATTCTTTAAGTCATGTTTTGCAGCTCTTAATTGGTATTCAATTGTTTCCAAATATAAACAAATTTTAAATAATATCAAGTAATTTTTAGGTTCTACTTTCTTTATTTGTGGGAAACTATTAATAAGTTTTACATAATCGTTGGATAATGAATTATGTTTTAAATTTCCTAATTTATAATTTAGGAAAGCTGCTTTTAATTCTTCAGGTGGTTTAAAATTTTGTAAGGGTAATAATTGTAATACACCATAGCTAGTGCAATGCCTAAAATCAAATGAAACAGTGAATTCAAACAATTGTTATGTCCATTGTTCAAGAAATTGATTTTGTAATTATATATGAACACTTATAATGTATAATGTTCTTCAATGCTTCATAATACCTACGTGCTTTTTCCAACCGTTAGCCTACAATCCTTCTGTTTGATAATATTTGCCATTTTTGAAATCTTAGTCTATCTATTTATATTATTATAATTGCATTTATAACTAGAACAAATATACAGAATATTTAATAAATACATATACATATATATTATATAATACGTAGTACAATATTTTGTATCAAACACTATTTTATATGTAGAGAAACTTATAGAATGTAATTACAATCAATATAGAAACAGTACTGTTCAAAAATAAGAAAAACATTCCAATATACATACTTACACACATACAAACTACAAACTAATGTATGAAGAAGGGGTTTTCCTGTGAATTGGTTAGTGATTATGACCAAAAAAAAGTTATGACTAAAGAGCAGAGTCGTCAGCAGTGTTGCCAACCCATTTATAGTTACCGGTAAATGAAAAAAATATCGACAATTCATTGCCACTACAAAACATCATATGACATGATAACAGGTGATAATATATTTGCGATACGTATACATACATAAATTATTTTAAAAAATTATCCTATCTTATGATAACATATCACTGAATTACTAAGATAATTTCAAAATGGCTGATACGGTAGACCGACGCTAAAATGTTGTAAATGCAATCGATTTATATGTAAAAAAAACATTTTGTAACCTGCATAATATGCGAAAGTTGTTAATGTTCAGAATGAAATATCGATTCCTAAAATAGTTAATACGTAATACAATTATTACCTCAATCTTCATTGTAATACCTTGAAAAAAAAAACATATAGAATAAACATTTGTATCACAAATAGCGACAGATCAGACACGGCGGAATCCGCGCGTTTTCGACCGCGCGATTTGAACCGTGCGGACCTTATTTACATTAGCGTCTATGTATTCATTCACACGTAACCGCGCGGTTGAACAATCGAAAACAAAAATTGCGCGGTTTCCGCCGTGTCTGAACTGAGTCTATGAGGCACTGTCGATGAGCATAGCTTATACATCTTTGGAAAATGTGGCATCACAAATTCAGTCTTTTCTTCAAGGAAACTTATCTGTGCCGTTATAGCTTTATCACCGACTAGATATAGAATAGACCTATCATCCAATGTATTTCGGTGGCCACGTTTACCAGGGCCACTTGGCCCGTTTTTCTTGTCATTTCCTGTATTACCAACTCGGTTTAGGGCCACAAACAGGGTCTCGTCGGTGGTGCTGGCGCTCTAAAATAGGCTGACAGCACAAACGAGGTATAGGAATCCTATTCCTCCTTTTCTTACTTACAATTAGCAGCGGTAGCACAGACGAGTTTACACCCCGTCGGTGGTGATAGGAATTAAAATTAAAAATAGCTGTAGTTACTGAAGTCTCGCGAATACATAGAATATTGTTTTGATTAGTTGATCCTTATATTTGGAATAAATAATAAACGAATGATTACTGTACGTACAATAAAGAATATGTTTAACTGCAAAATTCGAAATGTTGTAAACAGCCACATATTAATATGTATTTTATAAATGTAATGTATACGTAATTATATACACAAATGTAATTACATAAATGTAATGTTTGGAACTGTATTGTTATTTTATAGGATGACATAATTTAATTTGTTCCTGTTATTAATGATTAACTACGTTGCTTTGAACAATAAGAAGAGAAATAAATAAATACCGAAAATTCAATACAGTATTAGCAATAGTTTTTTGTGAATATTTCGAAAACTAAAAGCGACCCCCCTATATTGGAAAAGGAAAAAGTTGTTAAAAATGTCGAAATATATAATATATTTAAATTTCATCAAAATCGGAGAGGAGTGGTACTTTCCGAATAATTACCAAATCTGTTTGCAGGGCAGATAGAGCATATCCTAAACATTCATAATACATGAAATTATTAAATAGGCATTTTACAAATAATATTATAAATACATGTTCTGAATTTCTTTGTGTAGTATACACTACTGCAGCTTCTATAGTTATTCGCAAGAAATTCTTGAAATAGCAAAAATCCATTCCGTTTGCCGTTTGGCGCGGCGCACTATGGGTCAAACCGATGAATTCTGTATCAAAATCAAAGAACTTTCGATAGAAATGAGATAGAGCGATGAAATTTTTTTTAAATGAAAGCTGAAACTTTGCAGAATATGAAATAATTATGGAGATTGTGGTACGAACGTTTTTTGCAAAATTCGAAGGTCATAGCCAAATTTTGAGGCCAGATTTGAAATCAGCGTAAAAAAATCTACGGGAAATGATGTATAGCATGTTCAAAAAGAATTTTTTTCTGCGCGTGGTATTGGAAAAACCACAATTTTCTTGAAATTGTGCAAGTTTAACGAATTAATGATAAGTCAGTTATAATGATAAGTCAGTTCAAAAATAGACAGAATTTTATACATATTTATTATACATTTAATTATTGTTTATAATTAATATAAATTCTTGCACAACATTTGAAAATATTTGAAAAAACAACTAATAATTGTATATTTAATATTAACGCATATAATAACAGACACGCCGGAACTTGTAACGAAACCTCGCATAACAACTTGTCATTAAAATTTTTTGTTAACTGATCTTCTAAATATTTTTCCGTCCTTTTGAAAATTGTATTTTGTAGCAGAAGGTTCAAAGAAACCGACAACAGTTTATATGAATCAATTTCAAGATAAAAATAGCGTTAAATAGGTCATTCAATTTTCAACAACAATTATTATTTTGTTTACTATCAATAAATAACAGTTTATTTATATAAATCAAAAAAGCATTTATTCAGCTTTAAAATGATTATAGAAACACGAAGCATTATATTTAAACACAGATGAAATATTCAGGTTGAATTAATCTTGCATTGACTGACTCGACTCTTTTCGTTTGCTTTTCCAGAATTATGACTGTAACGTGGAAAATAGCAGAAATCGCACTGAGCAGCAACAGTAAATTGGCAACCATGCGACGAATATTCTCGGATGTGATTTGGCAACTACGCCTTCGATATCTGAAATTCGAAATAATTCCTAAACTCGCCACTCTAAGTCGTAGAGGGCATACCAAAACCTCTGAGTTTTTGAACAGTCGGTATTTCAGAACATGAGACACCAAGTCCCATAAGATGATAGGTCTATTCTATATCTAGTCGGTGGCTTTATATGGTCTAAGGTTGTGATCCGTGTTACACGAAGAACTTGTAGGGTTCACCGCGGCCATTTAGTGGTCATCTGTCTTCCCATCTAGTGACTTTTAAAACCAAATGTTGACAACACTGTGCCATTGTTGTTTTTATATAAACGTCAAAATCTACGTTAGTAGCACTCGGCGTTTTGCTAAAGTTGAGCGAAAGTTGTGACCTGTTTGCGATCGTCTCGCGTTAATTAAAAAGAGGTACAGGCCGAATACAACATTAGTTCAAGAAAGTTGTTCGATTCACAAGCCATGCCTTTTCATCGTTATACTCATGCGGTTCTCTGCCGTATTCCTCTTTCGCTTCGTACAAGAGGCGAGGTCACGTTAGATGAGGCTAGAACACAGCACTTGGCGCTGGCTCAACTCCTGCGAGAACTCGATATCGATGTCGTTGAAATGCCGCCGGATGAAAATTCGCCGCTCTGCGTTTTCGTCGAAGATATCGCTGTCGTTTGCAACGGTATCGCGCTCATAGCACGGCCGAACGAGTCGTCTCGGATGAAAGAGGTATATTTTTCTTCTCGCAAACAATTTTCATCTCTTCGGTTGTTTTTATATGTATATAGATTGAAGCACTGAATAACCGGCATTGATTAGATTAAATTGTTGTACGTCACAGTGAATAGTGCTGTCAGCGCGTTGGTAGCTGAAAAGGTGATGATCTAATTTTCAGATTGAGACAATTAGAGCTGTTTTAAAGAAGGAATTGGAGATTCCACTTATAGAAATTGCTGATAAAAATGCTCGTCTAGATGGGGGTGATGTGTTATTTACTGGTAAATCAATCTTCATTATTAAGCTAATAATATAATAAATTACTATTCAATATTAGTAATACTATTATTATTATATTCATCTTCTATTGTAGGCAGAGAATTCTTTGTTGGACTATCTCATTATACAAATGAAGCAGGTGCAAGGGCAGTTGCAGCAGCATTTCCAGAGTATCCTTGTGTACCTATTAAGGTTGGTTAATTTTTAATTATTATATTAAATGTTTCATTTTTTCAAAATGTATTTTATTAAATTATTTTTTTTAATGCTCTATCTGTACAAAAACAGTTATAACTTTTGAATGTTTTTAAAAACATACAAAAGAAGCATGAACAGTTTAGCAAAATATATTTTTTAAAACAATAACATCATTTTATTGCTCTATTAAAATTTGTTTGAATTCATTCAAAGTATTTAGTGACATACTTATATCTTTTGTCTGTAATAGATTAATAATAATAGAATATTAATAGCAATAGATGTATCAAGAATCTAAAATGTGTGTGTGTGTTGTGTATTAATTGCTTTGCCTTGGAAAAATATTTGGTTCTTAAATGTGTTTAGTGTTTATATATATGTATAGAAAATAAATTAGGTCAACAGAGTAAATGTGACTAACGTAATATGTATATGTAAAGTAGAATATAATCATTTACAAACACCAATATAAGCTATTTGTGTTGTGAAATTTTATAAATGTGAGACTTATTGTTACTTAGTAATTGTAGAGATAAAATTATCAATTTTATAATAACCCACCAACCTTCTATGGTTGTATTATATTTCGATAATCCTGTTTAATATTAATGAAGTACATTTACAGCATACTTTATAGGTGTAGCAAATAATTTATATATTGGGTTGACACTATGACTAACAAACTATGAATATTAAAATTATACAACTTGCTTTTTCAATGTTCATTTAAGGTGGGTGATGGTGGCGAAGAGGTGATTGTGGAAAGTCTTACCTCAGCCCCACTTCAGGTTTGGGTGTACTAGATTGACTTTCTTTTGCATACTCCATTGCAAAAAGACTTCACAATTTAGAAACACCATTTAGCACGATTTCGTCAAGCTTATTATTTATGATTAGATATTTTTATATTACAGATTTAAAGAAATGCTTTCATATGGAGAATATCAATATATATACTTGCGATTTATGGCTTGGTGCAGTTTCGCACATACATTTGGAACACATACACTTATGTACAGAAATATACGTTTTACTTTTACATTTGCACACACTTCAGATTTGAATCTATTTGCATAAGTATGTGATGCTGTTGACTTTAATGTAGCTTGAATCGATTATTGTCAAAGAAATATTATAATTTTTGATAAAAATTCATCTATTCTTTGCATTATACAATTTCTATGTATACCAACTAGAATTCTCAGTGACCGATCTAGGTTGCATTATCTTTTTTATTATTGTCACAGTCAAGACACATAAGTGAAGATTAGTATGCACATACTGCTGGAACAAATATAATGACTCTTTTACGAAATGTATAACACTATCTATTAGATTGTTTGTAGTGTTATATTTAAGTACAAAACCAGGAATAACATATTAGAAAATTATTATATTTGTTTCATTCACAAATAATGAAACATTGCTTCAATATTTTAGTTAATGCAATGCTACAATACACAGTTAATACACGCATCACGTTCAACTATTACAGGAAGTGGCTTATGAAAAATCTTATGCTTATATATCATAAATATAATTATTTTATTGTAATAAAAAGTATGGTCTTTTGTAGGATGTACATACTTGAGATAAGGAAAATATTAGTAACAAATATGAAAATAAAACTTAATTATCTATACATTCGATACACAAAGTATCCAATTATTCGAGACTGAATGCATATTGTGCTCATCAAATGATTTCTTACAGGTTGCTGAATCCAAACGACTCAAAGCATTAGTTACAATGGCTGGTCCAGACATTATTTGTGTTGGTGCAGGAAAAGAATCACAAGAAGTCTTAAAGGTAATTATGTAATTTCAATCTTAAAATTTGCTATCTTAAATTTTGTACTTGTATAGAGACTATTCTTATTTAAATTGTAATACCACGTACTATTTGTTATACAGAGAATCGAAAGGGAGGCAACATACAACTATCAAACTTTTACTGTGCCTGAAGATGTTGCCGCCAATGTACTTTACGTAAACGGAACGTTAGTTCACCGATCAGAAGATGAGATTCCACAATCAAGTAAAGTGTTTGCAGAGAAAATTGACTTTCCTACCAGATCATTGCATATGTCCGAATTAGCAAAGGTCAGTTCTGGTTTAACATCTTGTTGCTTATTGGTACGTAGACCTAGACACATTCGCAGTATCTAAACCAAAAATGTGAATTTAATCGAGACTAGCAAACCTGTTCAATTGCTAGTATTCAACGTTGATAAAAATCAAGTTTAAATATTTCTAATGAGAAATATTACCAAAATGCTGTGCAAAAAGAAACTATAATATTGACGTAACAATTACGTCACTCTAAAACTACTTTAATGAACAAAAAAACTTATTTTATAATTATTTTATAAAAAGATTATAATTCTATATAATTATATAGAAAAGATTTTATAATTAAAAAGATTAATATATTTGATTTTTAATGTATTTACAATAGAGAATAATATATTGAAACAACAATAGTTTACCTAATTTTTTAGACTTGCATACAGTCATGATCTTTATCTTGCCATTCGTGTAAAAACAATATTTTGTTCTGATATTTTTCCATTTTATTGTGGCAGCATTTGTGTATAAGACAAAGTATATTATTTTATTGTTAATAATATTTTTTTATTTCTTTTTTCGCGCTTACAAACATATTCTATCATTGTTTTTATTTTTGATTTTATATTTTATGCTTCACGATGGTAACATATGTTTAACTTCCCATATATACAATAAATTCGATATCAAAATACAAGAGTCATTGATACTGCACAAAATTTCTCCTTTACAAGAACTTGTGACATTTAAAAAGTTGATTCATAAGATATACAAACGAACAAAAACGATTTTCTATTATAGCACAAAAAAAAACGAAATCGTAAACTGAATGATATTATACAATCTCGGAAACTAGTTAATGTCTTCTACTTTTGATATATTATGTTATAAATTAGAAATCAATTATTAGAAATTAATCATCAGTATTCTCACACCTTTAAATGCATTTGCTACTAGTCTATAAATCGTGTTCACCAAACTATTCAAATAGAGCTCTTCTATTATTCAATAATATATTATAAAGTTAATAATATATAAAAGCGCTAATAATTAAGAGTTAATGAGCTGATTCACATTAAAGCAAAGTTACACAATTAAGAGTTTACTGAACAGAAAGAAAGCAAGAAATCTATATAGATTTAGTAAACCTGATACGTATACACATTATACATATAGTATGGCAAGCTTGATGTGTTTTGGCAAATTTACGATGTCTGTAATATACAGTTTAAAATAATACTCTGAATTGGTTTCTTGGTGTTTTTAAAGTCATGACAATATTTAAGTAATTTTATTACACTTTTGTACAATTTGATATGCATATTTTTTCAATAATTTTCTCGGCTTTCATTTCATTTCTGTCATTTTTTTTAAGCATTTTCTAATATGAAAGTGTTTTAAGAATGCATTTTACGGTAAATATTTCACACTTTGTACTATTAGATTTAGTACCATTCTGTGTAATTTGTTTGCAAGTATTCCAAAGTGTATAAGACTACAAAGTTGTAAACAAAATAAAAGATATGTGCTAGACGTTATAGTCCAGTTTTTACTAATTCTTACTACCCTTATAAATGGAAGAACACTCGTACTAATATTTAATATCAGCTTAATTATTACAGTGGGTGACTTATTTAAAAATGTTCTCTCAAAACACACGCAACATTTCGCCAAACGAGTGACTTAATATAAGATCTGGAATGTTATTAAAATTTGAACTTCCGTACAGAATTTCATGATGAAATAAAAATATACACTGCTCTTAATCCCCCTATTAAACCTAAGACTAGTATTCCTTTCAAATTTGGTCACAAATACATTCACATTTGCTTATATTTATTCAAAATATCTTGGAAAAGTTTTCTTTACAAAGTGAAATGATTGTCGGCATTTGAATACTAAATGCATTATCTAAGTTTTGAATAATTCTAAGCAAACATGTAGACTATAATATTGTTGATCGTAGTTTATTACATATATCGCATTTCATTTATTTTAAGTATTTATGGAGACATAGTTAATTTTATTTTTATAACTGATGGATGGAGAACACTGTGTAGAAATTTAGGAACAATTGTTCTGGCAAATATGTGTTTAAAAAAATAACAGTCTTGATGCATTTATTATGATTGAACAGATTTAGATATTAGTCCCTTGGTAAACTCACACTCTTAAATACTAACTCATTCAAATACGTGCCTTTGATTCATCAAGGCACCGTTATTTTTATACATCATCAGGTTATTTTTCTCTTTTTATTAAACCACTTATTTACGCATGTGTAATGTTTAAGTCATTATTAAAAGAGTACTAACTAATTTCGGTAATCGACTTCCACTGGAAAAGTTTTTCGTACACAAATCTGCTTATGTATTATTTCTTTGTCATTAAGAGTAAAATGTTAGAACAGACGTATGGTTCCCTCGAACCAGTAAAAACGGTGGCATATCACGCGTTAAAGTCTCCAGCCAAGCCATATATAGAGGTGCTGATACAGCACCCTTACGTGGCATTGGTAATGTCCTAAAAATAGATTCAATGAAATAGAAAATACACCTGCGAGTATTGTTTATAAGTAAACTATAAAAGTGGTTCTGAACTTTTCCACTTACATAACAACTAAATTAGCTTCCATTGAATTTTCAAGTAACAATTCTCTTAAACGCAAATGCCTATTTGTTTTTTCTCTCATGGCGAGTAGCTCAGAATCTTTAATAACATCTGAAAGTAATTAATCAATCATTTAAACCTCTTTTAATCGCAGAATATCAATGTAATTTTTTAATGTTTAAATAACAAACCGTCATCTGTTGCTTTCGGATCGTCCGTTTGCTGAAAGCTGACTATCAACGAATTGAAGAAATTTTTGGTACTATCTTGTGCTGGTTTCGATATGTCTGGTATAACTTTCAAAGCAGAGTAGTCTATCCGGAATTTTGATAAAAGACTTGCCATGCTGAAATTACGTATAAAGGCAATATTAATAATTTCATTTGTTCGTCGTTATCTATAGATAACCTACGGACATCATAACTTACTTTCTTTGCTCATATTCGAGTTCAGAATGTTTATTGGCGAGCGCAAATACCCTCAATTTACTGTTAGACCAATTTCGTCTTGTGCTAATAATGTACGGCAACAAAAGCGTTAAACCACCATCATCGTACAACCACCATACATCTATGGTGCCCTTTTTTTGTTTACGCTGGAATTTTGTCACAGCGTTAAGTATATCTTTCGCCACAGGTATAATATTCGGCCGAGTTTCCCGTTGATCTTCTGCTGTTGGATTAGGGTATTCGTTGATCATTTTAGCTCGCCTTGGTGCCGGACTGCCGGGTATTGAGATATCTGACGTGCTACTGGCTGTCAAAAGAAATATTAATTGTTTAACGATTACTCAAACGTTGATTAATTCAGGTTACAAATATGTTGCGAACCTTGGCTAAGTTGTGAGAAACTTTGATTTGCTGGTATCGAAGATGTCGCATTTTTTTTCTGTTCTTCAATATCACCTACGACTGTACCATAATCTAAACCTTCGCTTATACGGAGTAGTGCGACTGCTATATGCATATCCAACGCTTTACTAGGTGCACAAAGATAATTGTAAGCAATAGGCCACTAATTAATAGTAAGATTTATAATATATAATGCCCCTCAATGGTTCATTTTGTGTATCAATCGGTCTTATCATTTTTTGTACTATGATTCATTGAGAGACATCGATTATTATGATTTCATTTAATACGTTACTTTATAAAAATACTAACTGCATTATGTTGAAGTACATATTCAAATTTTCCCATGGGCATGTGGCCCAGTCCTGTTTATAACCCATCAATAAAATGTTAGGTTTCATTTTTCCTAATCCAGCCGCTTGCAAAAGGGAAGTAGTACCATCTTGAAAGTTTGCACCGTCCACCAATGAGTAAAATGCTTTAATCTTATTACCTCTGAACCAAGAAGTACATTTTGTGATCATGGAATTGCGTGTTTTATATGAAATTGGTGTCTGAAATGCGATAGAACAATTTTCTTATACTTTAAACATACGACATTATGTCAGACACAATTTAACAGATTTAACCATTTACCTCTAATATGTGACCACAAATGAATAAACTATTGTTCTTGGTTATGTGATGTGCAAAGTCAACGAGCGATGATCTCGCGCTTGGCAGGCCAGTGAGTACCAAAAGCTGAGGTCTGTAATTTTTAACGTGTTCTTCGACTCTGTCTAATTGTTGAACAGCGGTTAAGGCATTATTATATGTTTGGGCTTGTGTAGTTGATCCCCAATTTACATCTGCAGAATAATGTTAGTTTTTAGAGGTGTGAGAGAACCGGAAAATTTCGGGCACCCAACGATCGGGACAGGTCGGGTTCTCGAAAAAATTTCGGGCGAAATTCTCAGAATATTCGAAAATTCATAATAAAATTCGACAATCCGACATTTTCGGGTCCTCGCACACCTCTATTAGTTTTATATTCCTCATAAAAAGAACAAAATATTAGGTATATGAAGATACCTGGTTTTCTGTAGGAGACCACTAGATATAGAGCTAGAACCACACACAAAGTAATTAGAGCTGTCCACCATGAGATCAGGAACATTACAGAGACACAAAGAATAGAACCGGCAAGACTTAGCCACATATTGTAATACTAAAACAAACAAATATTTCAATGACTATTTTCTTAAATTAGTGTTTTCTTATGTTTACAAAATGATACCTTAAATGTCGGGCGCCAACCAATTGGTTTAGCCAGCGAAGCGTGAAATGTGCTAAAATTGATTAGGGTATAGGCAGCCAAAAAAAAGTTTGAGATCAACGGAGCTATGGCATTTAATTCGCCTGAAAAACGAGAACCATGTTTTACAAAGACAATCGATAATTACTACACTGCGGGTTTCATGCATTTATCGCTGATATTACTAAATGGTTAATATTCAAAACCGTAATATTTACCAATTAAGATGAAACCGACGGCAATTATAAACGTAAGGAAATAGCCGCGAATCGGTTCCTTATCCTTCTCACCGCTAAACCATGCTATTCCAGGATACAATTTATCAAGACAAAGAGCTTGAAACACTTTTGGTGCAGAAACCAACGATGCTAAGGCACTTGATAATGTAGCTGCGAAACATCCAGCATAAATGATTGGACCAAACACGGAGACCAATTCAATCACCTAAACAATTCGATTTGACTTTGGTAAATGTATATGATTTGAAGCATTTACACAACTTTTGCAATATCTGATAATACCTGAAAGCTATTGTGGCTACCATAAGAACAGTTGCCTGTACAATTAAACTTTGTACCGTATATACTCCAAACTATTTTATCCGAATCCGTAGCAACAGTTGTCGTCTCTGCAGTTTCATTGCTTGAGTTGAAAGTTGCTATGGCCGTATATGAACTGTTGAACACGTTCCATAGATCGTTAACATCGCCAGACGCATCTCTTATTACTGTGCCTCCTACCATTAGAGCCATGAGAAAGTAAGAAATTGTTGTTAAAAGTATAGCCAACAATGTACCCTTGGGTATTGCCGTTTGCGGATCCTTTTGACAATAGAAACGTTAACTGCATGAGTAAAATGATCTTTCACTATTACTTAAATACTACATACATGTATTACAGTGTGTTCAACAACAAGTGGGGAGAAAGTTGTTTTTGAAACAAAAGCCAAGAATAAACGATTGTAGTTTCAGTTTCGTTGTATTGGTAGACTCCAGCATAACCCGATCGAAAATGATTTAATAAAGGTTGTATACGTGTACTTTGTGTGGTAGTAAATTGTCCAGTCTGTTTAAACAATTCTTTATACATTTACTGCCGTGCAAAATTTTCATTTTATGCTGTCCCAATATATATTATTGTATACGAGAGATTTTCATTTTATGTTGTCAAACATTCATCCGCTTGTTACTGAACATTCTGTATGTCTACAAGTGTTACTCGTATTTCAATATCTTAACAACACGAAGTCTTAATAAATGTAATATTAATAAACTATTCCCTATAGACGAAAGGACTAAATCACCTTCAAATCACCGGATATATTCGCACCTGCCAGGATACCTGTTGCTGCCGGGAAAAAAATAGCCAAAACTGAAAAAAAATTATGTTCCACTCCTTCATAATATCTATAGTCCGAATAAAAATTCTCCTTGAACAGATCTCCTGTAAAAAAAACAATTTATACGTCTGTTATACGACTGGAGTACAAGCAACAAACAAAAAGTAATATTATTATTCAGTAGACATTACCATTGTATCCTATGAACCCTTTAGCCTTCTCTTCGTCGTCTTTGGGGCCAACAAAAGTACCAATTAAAAAATCAGCTATAGCTACGAGCAGGATGACGAGCAAACCGATCTGCGCTTTCGCCTCCCATTCCAAACCGATCATCACGATCAGCAGAAGCAGTACTATTGTAATGCAACCTATTAAAAACGGACGATTAAAACGTTGTGTTTTCGAAACCATAAGAGAGAAATCGTGTATCCTTGTTTATGTACGGACCTATAATTCTGATATCTGTGTTATCGCAATCGACGATGCAGATCCCATTCGCTTTGAGACAATCAACCATACTCTCGCAGAACCCAACGACATACATAGCACACGCGACCGCGTTTGCCAAGGAAAATATGAGCCCTATGGCTCCCCCGAATTCTGGTCCCAGTGATCTAGAAATCATGTAATATGTGCCACCTACGGAAAACAATTAATCAATTTCATCTGACGTTCATTTCTAAATGTGGAACGCGTAAATCATTTAGATCGCTCGGACGACAGTTCGAGACAATTCACTCATTTACGCAGGAGTATTATTTACCTCCTTTAATGAGCCCATTTGTACTAATCGCCGACATCGACAGCGACGTTATCGTGGTCACGGCTGTTGTCGTGAAGATTAATAAGATGGCTTGTCCTAAAAGCATATGAAACAATAATTTTGCATTTCGATGATCGACTCGATGTAATCAGGTTGTTTATAGATAATTACCTGTGCCAGCTTGAGCTACGACCCACGAGAGTCGCAGAAACAGCATCACACCCCAGATATTGAGGAGACATCTCAGCAGGACTCCTTGGATCCATCCAAATTTGAAACCGGAAGTCGGTAGTTTCAAGTGTGCGATTGGCAAAGTATGAGAGCCTGGACCCTAACATAATTTAACAAGAAAGTTCCGTCTTAGGGAATTTATTAAAAGGATTATGATTTAACTGGTGCTTTCCACATTTGCTGCGAAACATTTTTATTTTGCATAAAGATTAGAAGAATTTAGAAATGCGTACGTATTGTTCTCAGCTCACTAAAATGATTAAAGATGGAACGATATTTTTATTTGGTCCTAATATGCTGCAATTAATAAAGACCATTTTTATTTCGCATAAAGATCCACAGTCTAATCATCAGTCTATGAGCTCTAAATGCATAAGGATCCATAGTCTGATTATCGTATTTGGTCTCAGAATTGGGGAGCATTTTGATCGAAGATCCAGAGGAGCCAAAGAACAATTTGAACCACGAAGGGTTAATGGTCCTACTAATCTAGATCATTCGAACGCGAACCTCGTGATTGTTCCAGATATGTACTCGCAGCGACCAGCTGACTTTGTACGATTATGAATGGGCTCCATGTTTGCCCGTGTTACTACAGACGTACAAGTATTTATAGAATTAAATTGTAGAAGTTGTCGAGAGATCCACGGATCTCTGTACGCGAGCGTTACGCGTAAATTGAGATTTAGAGGTGGTTATCGGCATTGAAGGTGATTCGTCTAGAGGAAGGGTCGCCAGTCGACCAATGAAGACTAACGATTTACGTAACAATGCCTCACATGCCGTACATTACACGTCGCCCAATGTTGAGACACTTTTTTAGAAATTCGACTTCGACACTACGAAGACCTTGTCACGACCTTGTAACCCTTTGCTACAATTTCCTGCGAAAAATCGTACCTGCAACCGAATAAAAACCAAAAGTTGAACCCGTAACTCTATTAATTATACCTTGAACACGAACTCTATACACGCTAAAAATTGAGATAAAACCCCGGATAATAAACACAGTATTAAAATGTAAAAAGTGGACATTCAAGAGAAAAATAATTTCCTCTGATATCTTGCAATTGTCCTTTACTCTGAAACCAAGTCGAGTAACATGAGAACGACAAAACAAAAATATGTTTCCCTTTCGTAGCTTATGATGCGAAAAATCGTGCGTCTTAAAAAATATGTGAGGTCAATATTTTTGGTTTTTGGAAAGACGCGCGAGACCATCGTCTTTATTCAAATCCTGATCTCGCGAACGAAAAGGAGGATCTGGTGCCACAGAAAAGAAAAATAATTCACTGCAGTTTGTAATTCCAAAGGGTAACATTCGAAACTTCGGATTTACGCGATGCTCAGGGAGTTAGCTTCAGCCTTCCCAAATACGCATATATATCTTCGCCAAACAAACGTTTCCGGAAGCCGTAGAAACGAAGCAAAGTATAATTGGATCACAGCAGGATGTCATGGTGAAGTCACGATTAGGGGTGCGAGAATTGTTCACACGAAATTCAGATATTCCCAAGGTTGGCCCCTCCGTGATCAACAGCCGCGGAAGTTAATTAGATAATTCTGTGAATAGAACGAAAAAAGAAAAGCCCGACGAAACGATTAAGGTGGTTCAAGGGTAACCGAGCCTCCTCGACGCGTGGCTCTCGGCTTTTATAGCTCTTAGAGAGACGATTATTTCATCCCATTATTTCCCGCTCTATCCTCGAATATCGTGCCTTGGTCTCTAGCATAATTGCAAAATTATTCTTACACGGCTGCGCGCGGTGCGGATTCTCGCGGCGGCGGCGGCGGCGGCTTACCTTCCGCAAAAAGAAAACCGTGTCCGTCGAACACCTCTCCAAAGTATTTCGACTTGCGTGGATCTTTTTATCGTAAACGTGACATTTACACATCTGCCCGCAAACAGGAAACTCGAGTCTCGAAAATCACGAAGCAGTATCGCGTTGCGTATTGTGTTACACGAAATAATTGACACCGTGATATTCCTTATACCCCGAGGGAACATAAAACGCGACATCTTTCGCCAAATCGAAACTAATTATGTGGATCGGAAAAGCTTCGATCGCATGGTCATCGATAGAGTAAGAAAATGAGTAGATGAAATTTAAAACAGTATAAACATTGAGAATATTTAAGAATATGCCCACATTATTTTCAACTTACTGAAATTAATTCAAGAAAAAATTAACGCGGAGAAAATGTTTATTTTGCATTAAGATCCGCAGTCTAGTTATCGATTCGATGATCTACAAAATTATTAACCCGTAATTATTATGATATTCTCTAGTGTTGCAGGAGTATTTCGGTTTAGGTTGTAGAAATAATATTGTAACCTAGTTTGTATATGGAAGAATGAAAATTCTGTCGTTCATAGATTATTTCGCAGCAGTTAAACTAGAAAAGACTGGTTTCGAATCAGCGTGCCGATCGACCCTCGAAGCGATAGAACAGCCTTTTCAAAAGAACACGGCTTACCCTGGAAACCCTCGATGAAGAAAGAGCTTTATAAAGTAACAAGGATCAGGTATATTTTCCAGGGATGCACCTGGCACTGTCCAGTTAAACGCCGTAGAAATGTTATTGAATAGAATAGTGTTGCTGGCTACATTTCAAAATGTACTGGGTGGTCAAATAAAACGATCCAAAATTTGGTGCGTCTATAATACTTAATAAAAATGCTTAAACGGTATTGATTCGAAAACCGCTCGCTACAGAGTAAAAATTAATTTCTCATAGTTTAGTTATCGCGAATGAGTCTCACCGAAATATATTGTATGTAAACAGAAGACTCGGTTCGGATGTACATTAATTTAAGGTTGCATGCGACAGATGATTACCGCGAACGTCAACGACAATTGCTTGTACAATTTTGCACTGAAATAAGGAAGGAAGACGCGTCTAACGTAGTTCCCTAATGTGAGAACGAACTTTCGTGTTTTTCAACGGAAGGACTGATTTTCGGATCAATTTTTTAATCCTTCCCGACTCCCTTTTCTTCGAGCATCTCTGATCGCGTCCACGTTAATAATGTTCGTTTTTCTGTTTAAGTAAAGATGATAACGTTGTAATTTTTTGGTAAAGTTTTTTTTTTATAATTGTCTAACGACTCAAATTCACGATACAAAGACACGGTCGTTGATTTTTTCACACCCTGTATGTGATGCGGGTAAGTGAATTACAAGCGCATTGCATCGAAGAAAAGAACGATGCGAGAAGGAGCGCTTCTCACGCAGTGTTACATGTGATCATGTAGGTACTAACACGTTCACAGAATAACGTGGTATAATAGTCAAATAATAACAAACGCTTATCCCTCGGCCCGTAATGTATTCGGAGCACGCGTTTTACTGGTCCCATTGGCACTCTCGTTAAGCCGTACATGCCGCACAATTCGGATTCGCGACTGATATTTCAATCGACAGCTCGAAACCAAAAGTTAAACCATAATACAGTAGGGTAAACGTGCCTTACGTCAGCTCCTACCCACTGGCCATCTTCCCGAAAATAAATTGCTTAAAAATAAGTATTATCTATTAAGAAACTCTTATATATTCGAATGAGCACAATGGTCAGCCCATTCCACACCTCAAATGGCCAGTTTACTATGAAAAATCTGAACTATGAACTATCAAAATGGCTGGGCACTGAACTAATTATTCTATAATATTTATCTCTAATCTACTCGTTATGAATTCAATCAAATTATTTTATAATATCATAATTGCCATTCAGTAATTTCGTTACTAATGTCGCTAACTTCATTTTAATTACTGATTGTATAAGAGATACATTATTCATTATTTGTCGCATAATTTGTTGACTTCGTAGTACAGTGTTACCATCTTGGTAATGCGTTAGAAATTTTCGTCATCAGTGTAATGATGGAACCTTGACCGAGACCAGAGGTCAACAATGTGGCCACGACTGCAAAATGATTATACGAATAAAGTTACATGACGATGGTGACCGTGTAGATTTTTGGAAAGAACTGGTACAAATTATAATTTCCTCTCGATATTTTATATTTCACAATTTACTCGGGTTATTCATACGTTCGTTAATGTAAAATGATTATTGTAGGTGGCACTGCCGAAAGATTCACGAACTAATAACAGGCCAAATGGAATACCGAGCTATTCGAGGAATCGGAATTACCAACGTAATTCATAATTTACAGCTCGCTCAGAATACAACCGTACTACGCACATAAAGATCTGAAATTCATGAATAAATATTCTCGGTGTATGAGACAGTCTCTTGTGGCATTTATAACCACTTCAAGTGATGGTTTAATTGTATGTACAACGGGACGTGGGGGTTTCCAGTTTAACCCGGTGTAACAAGATCATGCTCCTGGGCCTATGTTTCCTAAAATTTACAGTGGGGGATATCACGCACTTTAATAGACAATAATGTGACAGAAATCTTGGTAGCTCGGGAGATAATTTATGCCACGCATGATCATGAAACAAGTAGACTTTTCACAATGTACGTAAAATGAATACTATACATCTACTGTTTTTATTTGATCCTACCTGTAATTAAACAATCAAGACTGCACTGAGTCATAACAATCAAAAACCGATCTCGAAGTTATCAATTCGACACTATGCTCAGAAATTCAATACCTCAACTGTGAGAACCAGAAGTCAGCCATTGTACTCCATTACCGCTACTCAGCAGAATAAAATCATTGTCATTATATGTACTTTATACGGAACACTCTGTGTAATTCCTTCCCAGGTAAGGTACTTAAAAATTTTAACATAAAACAGCTGCAAGATTCATTAAGTCAGTATACTTATTAACTAGGAAGGTTAAGCGACGAATAAGAAACCGAGCAGGTCATTCCAATCGTTTATTGCAAATATTATCTATTTCTGACAAATGTTTCCTAAACTAAAAGTGGTTCTTGCACGGTAAATAATTTTTTATAACTTTTAATTGGCCATCTCCAAAAACCACCCCTCTATAGTCTTTGTAAGGCTAATAGAAAGTATGGACTCACGATATTAAACTCAATGGGATATAATCATATTTCGACAAAGAATTGCATTGTCTGTACACTGTAATAATTAAAGAATCTGTATTAATAGCACCCAAACTTCATTAGAGTTGAATTGCTATTGACTCAATGTTGAGAGTAATCTAGATGATAGATTTAAGTCATTACGGTGCTACGTTTCGCCGGACATATCGTATTTCGGTCTATCAATCGGTTCATCGGGGTTTATATTTAGCTGGACATACACTATGGGACTTTCGAAAAATCCTGTTCGATTAAAACGTCGCGCGAACATTGGTCGCTGCGGCCGGGTCAAGATAAAGAGGGTTGTGTTGCAGGCTTCTTCAATTGGCGCGGATTAACAATTGCTAAACAGAAGCAGTGTGACCAGGGAACAATTTCGGAAGACCACTTGCGCGGTGCAATACATATGTATAACAGAATTAAACGCCCCCTGCAGTTATTAGTTATCATTTTCTAACACTAATTCGGGGAACAAAGAGGTATTTAATCGATCGTGTAAATAGATTTTGAATATCCTCCTTTGGCTCCAAGCAAAATCCTTTTCCAAGATAAATCACATAAATCAATCGCTAAAGTTTTCATACACCTGCCTGCTGAACTTGAAATACTTGAAAGATAGCATCGAAGTATTTTCATTGAAAAATCTCTCTCAATAAGTAAAGTGTGGATTTTTATGCAAAACAGAAATTGTTTTTTAATGTTTTGATAAGCTGGGACTAATGCATCGAAGCTGTTAAATTCTTCTAATCTAAGTCCTGTTATAAATTGCACCTACTCGCAATCAGTCTTATCATGAATGCGTAAAATCCGCAGTACACTAATAAGAGAAGTTAGATTAAAATGTAAACACGATACAAAACGGAAGCCATCCGAAGCCGCGATGGAATGATTACAAAATAAATAATGACAATGAACGGCGTTCGTTGTTCCAGCGTTAAAAATAGAATCCTGAAATTGATTTCAATGTTATCGGGAGGATGATTAAAATGACCCTAAAACTGCAGAAAAACAGGCGCGCACGATCACGTACCTCAAAGAGCAGCACAGCTGGAAAGAATGCTAAGCACATACGGTTACCATCGTGACTCGTAATGAGTCCAACTACTGTCACGTTGTAAAACAAAGAACCCGTGGTCCTATTAATGGTCAAGTATCATCATCATCCTTACCTTGTTAAGCAGAGTGGGATTGTGGAGCTCGTCCAAGGATGGTCTATGAGCAGCCTGGATGCTCATGATGTTCCTGTAATTGTCTAACCTAGGCAGAGCTTCTCTGGTCATGTGCCTGAGGGACTTCTTGGTCTCTTGCTCGCCGAGGAGACTGGCACGACCTTCGAGACTATCGACACGGTTCACGTGGAACCTGGTCCTCCTCAAGGGGTTCAACTCTACCGTTTCGGAGTCGGTGTTGTCCCCGTTTATACCGTTTTCGTGAGCCATTTTTATTGTCTCGTTCTCACTTCAATACTCTTACGAAAGCTGCCCTCTGTTTGACTGTTAGCTCGCGAGACCAACGGCGATCTCGAGTCTACGAATCTATCTCTAAACGATTGAAAACTTCCACAAAGTAGCTCGACGGATCTGGCTCTCCTGAGATCTCATGGATTTATTGATTCTAATCTCCAGAGCTTCCTGAAACAATAGTCAGAGATTAAACATTAGGAACCGCTCGTCGAGCGTCTATTTCTGGGAAACCGGGGGTGAAGATGTCCCTGTAGGAGAAGATACCGACGAATGGACGTAACTTTTAATATATCTGCAGAAATTCCTAACTAACCGTGACTAGATGTGTCTGTAAATGACTAACAGTGATTACATGTGACTCAAATGCTAATGGAATGTAATTACAACACTGAGCAAACATAAATTGATAAAGTGAAGCCGTTACTTACGCACGCGGGATATTAACTCTGAGGTGGATTCTGTTTACTAATTCCAAGGACAAATGTATGCGCAGAATGCTACACATTTCAAACGATATTCACGAGATATTGAGTAGTGATTACGGAACTGCTGCGTTAAAAAAGTAATTTTATGTAAATAATGATAAACGACTGTCGGACTGTCGGACTTCTATCTTAGAATTTTTGAGCGGCAATGTGCCATGCGTGGTAGTGCACGACTACACGTGGCTATTAACGACTACAATGACTCTACCGTAATCAGTAGACGTAACAATATACATGTTGCGGGTTAACAACGATCATTTTTTTCCATTGGCACGTGTTTAAAAAACTTGACGATCGAGAGCTTCGAAGGAGGTCTGCGTTGTTACATCCCCTATACATAACCGGTTCGGGTCGGCGAAGATCAGCGCCCGATGCCCTTGGTTCTCGAGTTACAATTAGTTAACAACTGCCGCGTAGGCTTGTCAATTATGAAATTACCCTTGTTTACAACACTCTACACATAATTACTGTTTCTCGACGGGTTAATGCATGGATGATCTAGTTATTAAATTAATCGTTTCTTGTAACGCCGGAAAAATGGCGTTCCTTCGGCGGAACGGTGACTGTGCCTCGTTCTGCGCGATCTTCGACCTTCCTTGATCGCAATTGAACAGTATGCAAAAATCGGTTAGTTCCTGATTTTGAAAATTTTTCATTTCTTACTTTAACCAACCCGCAATGTATACAAATACGTAGAACTTCAACAAGTCTTCATTGAAGAAATCTGCGATAGACTTTCTTCGGATTTTGAAAGCTGCATTCGCGAAATAGATATCCCACGATACAGATTTTACACTTTTTATAGATGCTATCACGCAAAATGATATTTCGTGGTGCACCGAGATCTCGTTATTATTTCCTTCGATTGCAGATAAAATAGTACGAAGAAATTTATAATTTCAAATGCTGGTTGTTATATAATTTTATCTGACGTGTCTCCTTGTTTTTAATTCGCATCCCGTGTAAAACAAATTTTACAAAGACTCGGCAAATAGCAAATACAATGATTTCACCGTAGAGGTAGCTTCCTTGTTATCTTTACTTCGATAAATGCACAATCCTAACGACGACGAGTCACAAATATTATTCTGCCGTTCGCGTTATATCATTTCTAACTGTTTTATTGCATGCCTCCGGAAACCGGTGAAGCCGCATGTTGTAGCATAATTCCGCGATAATTCTGTAGTAATAGCGTTTTCCATCCTTTGCACCCTCAACAACACTGTTTCATATTGAAACTGGTCTTAAGGGGATTTACAACGCAACTGACAGATCGAAGCGTATCTATGTGTATAAAGGGGTGTGCAACCCCTTCGTTTTGAAATATTGTCATTTCTACTTCCTTACACTTATAAATAATCTCCTGAAAGTGAATTTTATTATCTCCAAGTTTTTCTTTTTTTACACCGTCGAGTGTAATTGGAATTACATTGCATCGAGTATTAGAGTAACAAATAAACTAGAATTCGAAACAAGCTTACTGCAAAATAAACCCGTTTTGAATGTTTCATATATTGAAAATGGTGTTCCATCTTTTTATTTCACTCTTTAAAGCATTTTGCATTTCATTATTAATTTCTATATATTTTATAATTTAGGTACCTTGCAACTCTTATCCGCTGTTCATGTTTCCCATCCTCTAATCCACTAACGCTGTTGCTGCACTACTCTTTTCAACGTAAATTGATAAAACAAATAATATTTCATTATTTCCCAGAAATATTCGTTATTTCGATGTCTTTCTCAATCCAGATAAACAAAATATTTTTTGAAAATTGATATCTCTGCAAATTATATAGCTCTGCATGCGAACTATGCATTAATCTGTTAACCGACTGTGACAAATATACTTGTATTCAATTTAATTCTCGGCTAATTCCTCATTTTCTATTTATTTACCTAAAATATGTATATCGCACTATACTAGTCATGCATATATGTAAATAAAATTGTATATTCATTGTCGTAAAAATTGAAGAACAACGAACCACCCTACCGGATTGACAGGTTAAACATGAAGTTAAAAACACGAGCCCGTGAGAATCGAGTAGAACGAATCTACGGATGAATTCCGCGGCGAATGTGTTCAAATAAACTGTCATCTGTTCAAGGAGCTCGGAAGCTATGCGACGACGTCCACTGTGGCGATGCAGGAAAGCGTAGCTTTGTGAAAAATAATGGTGTGCTTAATAACGCAGCCGGCTCACCCCAGACGCCACACCAAATACGGTCTACAACGTTTCGTTGTATTATTCTCGTGCGAAGGGGAAGACCGGTACGTCGACACGGTTACACGCATCTTTCTGAATAAGGAATCGCATCGTTTCGAATCACAGAAACGCAAACAAGTATCCGGGGATGCTTTACCTTCCTCTCCCAACGACGACGTTAAAGGGTCCTCTCTGGTCGAACAGGCTCTCTGTCATGTATCCAATTTCCCCATAACCTTCACGCCATGAATATTCACGACTCTTTAAGTTGTTCACATCTGTCCGCGGTGCGCGACCAGTGGATCTAACAGGCGAAGCTTTTCGAAAACGTTATGGGAACAGCATGTCAGTTGATGCAAACCGAAGCCGGTATTGTCTCCTGACTCGTTTCCACGCGGTCGAGGCAATTAAAAATCACGTTGATTATTCTCCACGCGTTGTGCTTGCACCGACCGAGAATTCGCTCGGACACGATGCGCACTGCTTATGCGTTCGCAAGCACGTGCGACTTCTGTCATACGCGCTCGTGCGATAACAGAGACTCGGCACTCCTCGACACGTCCGACCCTCGCCAAACCCCGACTCCTACTGACTCCTACTAACGGAACGTCGCACAGCGCACAGTAGTTCTCCTTTACTATACTATACTGAGCCGCTGAGCCACAGAGGCGCGCTCTCGCACACTGTTGCACCCGCCGCCACGCGACTGCATCGGTCACACAGATGCACCGAGCGTCGCACGTTATCGCGCACACGCACTTTCTCGAAGTGACGGCTCACCGACACGCGCGCCCCGCGATCTACAAACCAATGTTTTAACCCTTTGTGCACGAACATTTTTTTTTAAATACGCCCCTGACGAAAAATATTAGATCAAACAAATTAACCTTTAGAGCTGGGAATTTTGCGTAACATGTTGATTGTATACATGAAATACAAATAAACTAAACTATGTATAGTGTAAGGTGCAAATTTCTTTATCAAGTAAGTATAATAGTAATTGATAATAGCTCTGATCGTTTGTACGAATGAAATAGCAAAATTAAGTATGTGAAATTCAAAATTGTTGAAAAATTTTTAAAATTGAACATTGTCAATTTCTATATATGTATAGAATTTCACCTCTATTAAAATCATAACAGGAAGAAATAACATTCAATTTGGTTTCTATTTCTTGCAATCGGTGCAAACAATTTTTATTTTGCATAAAGATCCACAGTCTACAAATAAGCAAGACCTATATGAAATACTCGCATTTCTCGCGGCGAACATGATAAATATTAAATTATCTGTGTGCTACTAAAAAGGGCAATCTGATATTTTACAGGAACATGCAAAGATTCTTCGTTAATCATTTATTTTAATGTAGCAAACTATGTACATCAACAATTTTTATTAAATACATGTAATCCGTAATATTATGAAACGTATATCGGCAGCTTTTAATGACCCTTTCAATTTAAAGAAATATATGAATTATTGTAGAATTAAGAAAGCCGGGATTTCTTAACACTTTATCTACCGAAAGCCTATTAATCCCTTGACGCATTATTTTTTACGCAACTACAATTTTTTTAAATTTTTTATCTTCATCGGTTTTTTGTCTACATTTACTTCGGTGTTTCCTTCGGATGAAGGAAATTCCTTAACTATGTACCATAGGTTTCTGAAAAGTATTATATAGTCTCCGGTAGATAATATGTTAATAATGTAGTCACACATCTCCGACTTATTTTAATTTGTAAAAGTAAATCATTCAACTGTACAATCATAATCGTTTCATCATATAGAAACGCAATGAACCTAATTATTACTGAAACCACTGAACACCAACTCGATAGCAGCCTGAACATCTCCGTTTGTAAATTGCAATGCCTGAATGTTTATTGTATCATCTTGCAATCCTATTTCATGCATCTGTGCTAACTGTCGTTGCAAATCTGTGAACTGTGGCAGCACAGGTGGTAAAATTGGTGGCAGTATAGGGTCAGTGATTAAACCTGTGGTTGCTACGGAAGCCTGTTGCATAGCCTGATTGAACATTTCAGTCGTTATCACACCGGAATTTGTACTTCCACCCGAGGTTGAAGAGGGTGTGTTGGAGAGAGGAAAACTTCTAGTTCTCGCTCTGGAAACTGCAGCTGCAAGTTGTGCAGCAGTTATTGTAGTATTTAATGGATTGTTGGATAGATTTGATGGTTGCGTAGAATCTGAAGACTGAGAAGAATCGCCTGCCATTTCTTCATCGTCACTCAAATTGTACAAGTTATAAGAGTATGCAGTTGGTTGTGTGTTGGACACAGAATTGTTAGATGCAGCAGTTGCATTGTTGTGTATCGCTTCACGAATAACTGCAGTTGTATTATTATGTGCTGCTTCATGAATAATTGCAGTTGCATTGTTGTGTGTCACTTCATGGATAGCTGAAGTTGCATTATTGTGTGCCTGTTCGTGAATAGCTGCAGTTGCATTGTTGCGTGCCTCTTCTTGTATAGCTGCAGTTGCATTATTGCGTGCCTCTTCATGGATAGCTGCAGCTATATTTTGTGCTGCTTCCACTAACACTGGATGAGCTTTTGCAAATCTACATATACAAACAATATATTAATTTCGAATTTATTATAATATATGTAAGAAAATAAAGTAGAACCTGCCTTCGGACTGTATCTACATCTGTAAACTGTGCCATTAAATCAGGATCTTGGAAAATAGCTATTGCTGCAGCATCCCCATGTAAGCCAGGAGAAGATGAAATAATGTTGGCTATTACATCTTGTCTTTGACCTAATCGCTACAATTAATAAATACTTATAATGTTAAATTTTGTATCTATTGTAAGACTATAGTATTACAATACAAATGTAAATATTGGGTTGGAAAGAAAGTTTGTAGTGTTTTCAAATTAAGAATCTAAGATAAAATTAAGCAATAACACGAGAAGTTACCTCGAAAATGGCAAAAAGTAATAGAACAGAATGGAAAATATGTTATTGAATAAATCTATGAATAAATATCTGAATTTTAGCTTTCAATTTTAATTTACAAATGCTACGAACTTTCGTTCCAACCCAATATAATACTTGCATGTAAAGCACTTCTAAGAGCAGGGTCCTCTCTAAATGATTTGAATGCAGATGCAAGGTCTAAAATGCTATCTTCGGAAATATATCTAGGAACTGTCGGGGTTTCTGGTTCTTCTTTTTTCAGCACATGGATCATAGAACCATTTTTTAATCCATATGATTCTAGTGTGACCTCGTCTTCAAGAATGCTCCCACAGTAAGTCAATTCTAAGAAACAAAGAAGCAAAGAATTTATTTATGTAGAACCATACTTTAAAGATTGTTTTCCTTAAAGTGCATTTAATATTATATTCAAAGATTGCAGTAATTTTATTTTGAGCACTGTATAATGTATATTAGCAAATGTAACGGTTATATTCAAATATCTGAAAAACTTTAATAAATCAACAAAATCACAAAGAGCCAAAACTCGAATGTCATCTTACCAAACAAATCTTTTGTTAGGTTAACTCTCCTAGCTGTCTCCGATTTCAAGAATTTGACTTTACTTTTGAAATTAATATTATTTAACTTAATTGTAGTTAAGGCATGTGGGTCTAAGCGTAATCCCAAAATTATTTCCGAGCACATTATTGTCAATAAACGGTAATATTTTGAAATATTATCAAACGGACTTGTCAATCGATACACTCAATTTCAGTATAAAACAGATACAGGCTGTGCAACTAAACTTGTTGCACTTCCACTTCCTGCCTTCTATCGTTTTCTACTTTTTATTCACATTTAATTATGCATTACTATTTAACTAAACGTGGTAAAAAATGTAAATTATTAGATAACATTACTTTATTATTTTTGTAATTATATTCTTCAAAAATATAATTTGAATAGATTATAGAAGTAGCGTAAAACTACAGCGTTTAAAGTTCTCTAAATGGAAATGCTGTTATGAATGTTGACTCATGTATGTAAATCTTAATTTCTTTTAAATAAAAAGTAAATAAACAATTTCAAAAGCAGTCAAAAGTGTTTCTAATCGATTAATGATATCTCGACAGCCTTCGATTCGATTACTAGTTCTGATTGATGCCACAAACAACGAAGTGGGTTCTGTTCCATATGCTATTGTGATATTCTACTTAGTACGGTAATATAGTACTGATATTTTCGCGGCAGGGATTCAAACAATACTGAATAAGTTTAAGGGTGCGCCGGAGCGAACATACGCCACCATCGGCGTAAAGGTGAACTAAGAAACAAGATAGAGAGGCAGATATGTTTCTCGCAGGAGAGGCTAAGACAAAGAATACAAAACGGCTTGTTTTTTCGATGAGCCTACTACACTTGCATTTAGCGAAGAAGCAATATTGTTTTATGCTCTTTGTGTTAAAATATTCTCTGAATTATTGCACGTTCCTGTACAGAGCCCTTTTTTGCAATTTGTCTCTTGAAACTTTTTAAACAACAATAGCGTACGTTTTTATAGAACAATTTTTTTTCTGTACACTTTTTCGAAAAAAAGGGCTCTGTACAGGAACGTGCAATAATTCAGAGAATATTTCAACACAAAGAGCATCAAAATATATTGTTCCCTCGCTAAATGCGTCTGTAGTGGGCTCATCGAAAAAACAAGCTGCTTCGTAATCTCTGTGTTTGTCTCTCCTGCGAGAAACATATCTGCCTCTCTATCTTTGTTTCTTAGTTCACCTTTACGCCGATGGTGGCGTATGTTCGCTCCGGCGCACTCTGGTTTTACTGGGATAGGAAACGGGGTAAAGAATAAATACAAAACAGGGACTGGTGGTTGAAAAAGACTTTTCTCTGTATTTTC
The DNA here is from genome assembly GCA_028455805.1 of Lasioglossum figueresi. NCBI lineage: Eukaryota > Metazoa > Arthropoda > Insecta > Hymenoptera > Halictidae > Lasioglossum > Lasioglossum figueresi. The sequence goes on from CM052200.1 coordinate 2,347,220, forward strand.
TCTGTATTTCAAGTGAGCTTTTGAAGATGATCAGCGTAAAATCAATCGGAGAGTATTTCGCTGTTTTCTCTGCTTCTTCTATCAGGTCTCTGCAGAGGCCATGGTTACGGGGTGCATCTTTAGTAGGGCGTCGTGAGGTCCAATCAGAAGGGTAGTCTCCTCCTCTAAACCAATGTCGCGTAGAAGATCTTGCGGGGGAAGATGATGTGGGCGCCTTCCTACTTTCCCACACTCGGTGCGTAAGGCCTCGCAGCAGGGGTGGCCCAAAGGAAAAGTGTCCAGGGATGTGCACAGTGCACGTGTACTTAACTACGTACCTACCGGATTACTACTAAACGGGTTCTTACTTACTCCGGCATTCAAATACGCGCGGTAATGTGACTTTAATAATACATACCTAGGATGGCGCTGGTTTCGATTAGGGCGACATCACACTATAAAGATGATGTAGACGTTGAGATCTATAAGACTAGAAACCAAGGTTAATTTAAATTCAAATTATTCACTTGAATATAATCGTTGGTAGCAATTCAAAGAAAAAATAGCCAAGCGAACGATTGATGCACGCAGTGTAAATTATTATCTATAGGTATATAAATATATAAATATATAAGATATATAAATATATAAATATATAAGATATATAAATATATATATATATATATATATTTACATAGGATTCAAAAGACGCAAAACGAGTATTCCTACAACAATATTCTGCGAATTTGCATTGGCATAAATATACGGTACCTAACTGTTCGAAAGAATAAGCATTGTACAGTCAAGATGTAAATACTGTTATTTCAATGACGTCATAAGACATTTTCACAATTTCGTTCGTACCGTTCTTCGTTACAGAGCCTGCGTCTCGTTGCATGTTGCTATTTTTTCGCGAAACGTGAGACGTTGCTCTGCGTGCGACATTGCATAGGAAGTTACACGGATAACAGGACCGAAATTGTTTTGTTCCAACTTGTCGGTGAATCAGAAGTGTCCGGTAATGTTTAGTTGTCGATGAATTCGTATGTCAACTACGCATTCAGTATTTTTAGGATTCGCGTTCTTGTATTGTTCTATCTATATCTATAGTATCGAAAGTAGAGGAAGTACCGCTATGTGCAACGTTTTTCCTTTTTACGAGAGACATATTGGACAGCAGTGTAATGTTTTATAAGGGTAGCCTTTTGTTTCCAGTGCATTTCAATTACGCAATTCACCGAGTGACGTGATATTTATTTACGTCGATTTTCTTGTAATTAGTGACAACCACGCTCGCCGAGATCATTGCGTTTACAACTGTCTGCCTCTCATCTTATTTTTCTTGATTACACGCGTAGCAATCGATCCATCTCGTTGATAAGTATTTGCATTCGTGTTTCGTGCCCGGTAATCATGATCACCTGCAGGTGAATATCAACGACAGATAAAATTACAGTTTCGTGGAAATGCTGTGTCAACAACATCAGTGATAAGAAAAAGTGTTTTTATTGACAACTACGATTTTTATCCATTCACTAGGATTTCACATGCTGATTTGATTTCAGAGATGTTACCATCCCGTGTCTCATGGGTTGAATGAAGCTAACGTCTGTGAAAATATTGCTTGACATTTGGGTATAAGCAGAAATTTCGTATACCCAAGAGGTCCGCAAGATGGACATGATAAGTGGAAATTCATATGAATGCCCTGATTCTAGTATGCCACTCGGCGTAGACGAAGCATGCTTCAGCATTTTAAATTTGTACAATGCTACAGTTTCTTTTTATTCTGTGGCATGGGAAGCTTATTGGGTAAGCATCTACTAAGCTACATTCCCACCTTGCATTGCAAGTGCAATGAGCAAGAACCTACTTGATATAAACAAAATGATATGATATTCATATTGATTCATTGCTGGCACTCTCTAATTGAAATATGCCGATTGCAGACTCATACATTAAAAATTGTTTCTAGGGTGTTGGTAAACTACAAGCTTCACTACCACCGGAAAGGAATACAAGTTTAATAGTAAGCACAAAGCACCCTTTACATATATATTACGGACTTAAAGAATCAGGATCCAAATACTTAGAGTATTGTCAGTTAGTATCTGTAATTGTTTAATCCTTTGACAACAATGTTGTACAACGCATTCATTATTAACATCATTTCAGTACAACATATAACTTTGAAGAACATGGTAGTTATGGATGGAATATATCAGCTGAGCACTTATGTTCTGACATTTATGTTATACGTGAACCAACAAAAAATTATCTTCGTAAGTTATGTTTCACAATAATGTAATAGACATAATAAACTAACGAGTATTCATTAACTCGCGATTAATTGTTTTTTCAGCTATCATTGCAGCATTTATGATATATATTTTAGTTATGATTGCTTGGTCAATGTCTAAGGTCATTATACGAGTGATAAAAGTTAAATTGTCGCCTGATAATGCACGTAGCATAAGTGTAAGTAACTGGATAAATTGTTGTTAACGTATTCGTTTATCATCTATTTGACCGTATTTCAGGATTTGGATAGACTTCAAGAGACAGAAAGTGCAACAATTCCAGCAATCAGAACCACAAGATCCAGTACTAGAATACAGTCCGTGGATACGTTTAGAGGGTAATTCTTGCATAAATCCTACCTGATCCTTTCTTTCATTTATAATGTCAACTGTTTTGTTGTAGAATTGCTGTACTATTGATGATATTCGTCAACAATGGTGGAGGTCAGTATGTCTGGTTTAATCACAGTGCATGGTTTGGACTGACCGTAGCAGACTTGGTACTTCCTTGGTAAGTTACAGTCAGCTGTTAATTTCAAATATTATTATCCAACTGGTTCTGTGCGATAAACTCAGCAATAAATACACAGGTTCGCATGGACCATGGGTTTAACGATAGCGATATCGAAGCGTGCAGAACTTCGTATTACAACTTCACGTGTAAAAATAACTTTACGTTGTCTTCTACGGGCAGTGATATTAATACTTCTCGGATTAATGATAAACTCCATACATAGTGGATCCTTGAGCGAGCTTCGTTTTCCCGGAGTCCTTCAATTATTGGCTATTTCGTATTTCGTGTGCGCCACCCTAGAAATAATCTTCATGAAACCATATTCTCAGGTTTGCATAGCATTTATTATTCTCGAAATGTAGAATCTTTCTGCCTGAACAATGAATATCTATATAAATTACTTGTTAGGATACCTTGCTCCAGTTCGGTCGATTTGCGTCGTTTCACGACATATTAGACAGCTGGCCCCAGTGGCTATTTATGGGAGTCATCGTTGCCACTCACACTCTTATCACTTTCTTACTGCCTGTACCAAACTGTCCAAAGGGTTATTTTGGACCTGGTGGTGAATTGGATCATCGTGGACAGTATATGAACTGTACCGCAGGCGCGGCTGGCTACATAGACAGATCAGTCTTTGGAAGTCATATGTACTCTAAGACAGCAGATCCTGTCTACGGCACTACTTTACCTTACGATCCCGAAGGTATGATAGTCAAATAGTATTGTAACACGTTGAATGCCGCAAGTGATTATTAAATGCAATTATATTTCCATATGTAGCTTAGAAGAATACTACAATTATTGTTGTGTACCATGAAGTTGTGGAATTATTAATAAATGCACTGTAAATCCGTAAAATATGCAATATTGGTCCAAATAATAGCAAAGACCTCTATGGTGTTCAACGTGTTAAACGTAAAGAAAAACGGTTGAATGTTAATAGTTATGATTTATTAATTGCAGGATTAATGAATACTGTATCAGCTATATTGATTGTCTATTTGGGCGTTCATGCTGGCAAGATTCTACTATTCTTCTATCAATACAATTTCCGAATTATTAGATGGTTGTTATGGGCAGTGATCACGGTGAGCAAATCTCAAATAACTTGGGAATGGAATCAGAAATTAGTTTCCAAAATATTGGCTTCGAATGAATTTCAGACACTGTGGTATAAATAATTCTTTTTAGGGCATCATCGCTGGAATTCTCTGTAATTTTGAAAGGCAGGGAGGTGTTATTCCAATTAGCAAAAAGATGATGAGCTTGTCCTTCGTTTTGTCTACTTCCAGTTTCGCTTTCTTGTTGTTTGCGTTTTTGTATTTTCTTATCGATTACAGACAATTCTGGACCGGAGCTCCATTTACCTACGCTGGTAAGTGTTCGAAATGATGCTACTGAAAAGTAGATGAATAGACATGATTAAATATCAACGCGGTATACTTGTTTTAGGTGCGAATTCCATTTTCCTTTACGTGGGTCACCTGTTAACGAGAAAGATGTTCCCGTGGTGGTGGCACTTGTCTTATCGCACGCACGGGCCATTTTTGGCTATGAATTTATGGACAACAATATTGTGGACGATAATCTCTTACTTACTATATCGAAAGGACATTATTATAACTGTATAAAAAGTATACTCCCATTAGAATGATATTATAGATTTACGACTTCCCACGTATCGCGACGGAAACAAGATACTTTTGTTACTTTTACATAATTAACATTCGAGTAAGAAGCAAGTACTGAATTTTGTAATCACAAGCACGGAACAGTGTTACGAACTGAACGAAACCGGTACGTTGAACATATTGGTTAACCAAAAATAAATTTGTGGATAATCATTTTACCTTTGATGATTATTTAAAATGATGTATTTTATTTTTATAAATAAAGACAACGTAAATGTATTCATTGATTAATATATTTCCATAATGAAAAACAAACTACTAGTAAAAAAATGTAGACGAACGGGTCAGATCTTTTCATTTAAGCATCTCGATCTTTTGGTTCTTTGTATGGCAATCCCAGAATACGGAAAACATCTCTCTCCGATGTTATTTTCTCTGCTTCCCCGGGCAATCCTATGGTGAAATAAATCTGTTAATGCTATATTTAAATCGCTGAAAATATTATCAGTACTAGATTTAAAAAATTGTTATACTACTCCCTTTTATTTTTGCTCACCTTCAGTAGTGAGACGTCTTAATGTATATTCATTTAAAGTATACTTCTTTTCTAAAGCATGAGCTCTCATATTTTTATTAAAAAGATCGCTTCCAGTGAAATAAAGGACAGCACAATAATATTGATCATAAGGTGCCAGTCTGATGTCAAGTCTTCTATAAGGTTTGCTGCGTTCGTCTGGAATTTTACAGACGCCCTACAAAGAAAATCAATTAGCTTATGATTAGTTGTTATAATATTATTCGCTTTCGTAAAAAGAGACCTAAATAATCTGCTCCACTTTAGTTTCATAACATGTAATCAACTGAAGTTGGCACGGTTGTCACCATCTGTGACTCTTGGGTCTCTTCTTTGGCAAAACAAACCAAAGTATGATAACAAAAATTGAATTAAATAAGGAAAGACTTGATGTATTTAAAAGAGAAATATCAATGCCCTGGAGATGATTAACACACCATAAATTTTGTTGCTCCAAGAGATATTGTATCAGTGATAAATTTTTTTTTCTCAAGCCATTCAACAACATCTTTTAGAAGTGAAACTTTTTTCTTTGAATCTTTCTCTGTGGAAGAGTATATTGGATGTGTTATCAGAACATCAATGTCTCCACTTTCCTCTCTACCACGTCTGTAACTGCCACAAACTGTTACAATATACTCATCATTCAACTTTAAGATAGCATCTTTCATGATCTGTTCACTCTGCTCTATCTCTTCTCTAGGAATTCTTTTCTCAAAGTCTTCAAAAAATCTGGAAAAAGAAATGATTATCAAAATGAAAAATTTAATTTTGCAGATAGCAGTTCCTTTATTTTCTATTGCCTTACTTCAGACCAATTTTTTGATGATGATTGAGTTTACTCGGGTGCTTCTTTAAATCATCTATGCTTTTTATCCCATCATCAACCAATTCCTTTGCTTTTGCAGGCCCAATACCAGACACTCTTGTCAATAAATTAATCGCAACATTGTTTTCATCTTTATTAATCTAAGGAAACATGAAGCTTAGGAATCCATATAGCAATGCATTATTGAGCAAATGAATTAACATATGTACATCTTCTAATTTCCGTAACTTTCCTGTACTAAGAAACTCGTCTATCTTTTTCGCAATTTTTTCACCAATTCCCGGCAATTTCTTTGCTGCATCTCCGCTTGCTACTCTTTCAGGTAAACCGCTCAAAGTGCCCGCCGCTTTTCGATAAGCATTGTATTTGTAAATATTTTTGCTGACATTCTGCTCGTAATTTGCCAACTCTGTAATTGCAGTAACAATTCTATCATGCGTGACGATCACGGTTACGATCGTTCTGACTCCAAAATAATATTAAAACCCGTTACGTTTCATAAAGATAATTCTAAAATCCGTAATGGTAATAATAAATAATGCGACGATAAATTACCCATTAAAAAATCACATAGATCCTGATTCGGGTTTCCTGCATTGCCAGTTGCCTTTCGTTTTCCCATCCTACGTGATACAATTGTGCAATGTCTTCGGAATTCCGAATAGGTATTGATCTTCACCAGTTAATTTTTCTCAGATAGTTAAAATGAATTTATGTTAGCGTTGATTGCTTCCAGCCTGCTAGATTGTTCCTTAAATTTGACACCATGATCATGCATGTATATATAAATATACATATTAATGAAGCAAAAATTCAGCGAATTATAGTGGGCGCCAGTTGGTCGAGATGGTCGATTCACTGTACTCCTAATTCAAAATGAGTGGTGCGATTCTTACTTATTGCTGCATATTGATTAGTACAGTTCCATCTGCAAAGCACTTATGAATAAAAGAAATAAATACCTATTTTATTTGATAAATATATTTAGTTATATGATATATGAAAGAGAAGAACGGTTGTGGAACAGTTAGGGTATAATAATGAAGTGAAATCAAACTTCAACGCTTTATATTTATTTCGAAGAAACAGATATATACAGTCTTACACGCAAATATAAATTCTCTCTTCTAAAAGGAATCCTTGCTCAACAATTTGTCACTATACTTTAAAGTCATTATCGTCTCGTTCCATTTAAGTAAATAGGGTAAAACATAGTTGTTTCTTTGTCATGTTAGTTTTATAACTACTGTCATACACTATTCCACAAAATACAATTCACAAAAACCAAAAAAAACGATGTACTTTATGGAAATCCTATTTGATCTTTATACGTTTCATATTTAATACTTGCACATGCTACCGATAAATAAGTTTTGGCATCGTTTTTCGTGTCAATGAATTTCTAATAAGAGTAAGAATACATCAGAATCGATGTTTAATGTAAAACGTGAATGGGCTCATTATAAACGAGCATTAATGTTCAAATGTTAACCATGATAATTTAGGAACATTTTCTAAGTATATTCAGCCACATTTGCTAGTAATTCTCTTTCTCTTCAAACATTGGATCTTAAAGTGATCATCGCAATGTTGATTTTGAAACTTGACACAGATGGTAGCAGAATCACATTTATTGGACGGATCTTTGTACCTCAGTTCTAATGTCAAGTTATCATTGATATTAAGTAACGGGCTTGAATTGTATATAATTATGTGGTAGATTAAATCGAAGACATGCGAGTATAACCGGCATGATTCTTTAAGCAGCAACTGGATATATAAAAGAAAATACTGAATATTAGAAAGAATACTCCAACGTAAATATAAATCCACAATTGTGGAAATCTTTCTGGTAGCCATAAAATAGTAAATTCTACAGTCTTCTCTTGAGTATCTAAAAATAAAGGAACAGGATTAGCTTTTCGAAAATACGTAAATCCAATACTTTAACATAAAATCATTAATCAACGACCGTGGTCCCGTTGAAAGCACCGGTTCTCATTCGATCACCGAAGTTAAACAACGTGGAACGTGGAATGGGCTTGGATGGGTGATCGCCTGGTAAAAACCCGGGAAGTGATCCCTGGGTGTTTTTTCACGTGTTGTTGGTAAAAGGTGGTTCGGATCCCACCGTAATAAACAGTAGGTCCCGCTGAAAAGGCGACAGGGAGAGTGGAAAGAAAGAAAGGAGAGATTGGTAAATGGATTTGAAACCCTGAGGGGACCAAATAATCATATCAATCAACATAAAATCATTATTTTTCTTTACCAATATAGGCTAAGCCATATCCTATATGAGGTGTACCCATTCTGTACGAACAGGTAGGCATTTCCACTTCGTGAATGTCCCCTACATCCATTCTTAATTGATACAAGGGTGATTCGTTAGGAGGTAAAATCCAAATCTCACTCAATTGGTCTGTGGCTGTGTCTAAACTGATATGCATGGCTTTATGCTCGTGTGCGGTAAAAATAATTTGAGGAGACAATTCTTTCAGCACCTATTAACCAAATGTAACTGTTAATAAAAACTAGAGGTGTGCGAAAATACCCATATATTCAAGAATTCTGAATAAAGTTTTTGATCCATCCCGGCTCAACATTTTTGGGCAAAGTGAAATCAAAATTTTGTGGATACGTAGTACATACATTTTGCACGAAAGCACCAGGCATAAACAGTAAAGGCATATGGCTGAGCACGACATTTGTTGTATTTCTTTCAGCGTAATCATTAAGAAAGGCATCTTTCGGAGCTTCCGGCATTGTATGCGTCAATCTATTTACCTAGTGGAGACGATAAACATTACAATTTGTTGATACAAACTAAAACATTTCATAAAAATGCTTTCAACATTACCTTGAAAAATGTTACAGACTTGTAAACTAAGGTATCAGACTGTGTATACGCAAAATTAAATCTGTTGTTCATATTAAATGAGACTGAGTCTTCTTCACCTCCGATATCGTTATCACCAGGCAAGTAAATTTTCTAAAAGGTAAAATTCACCTAAGTATGATAGAAACAAGAACAGTTAATAAACACACGTGACGATTATCGTTCTACCATTATATGATCAGGCATGTCAAATATAGAATCTAATCTTCTCTTGTAATCTCTAAATTCTTCTGCATTAGCAATGTGTCCTTCGTCCATCAAATCTCCCAGAAACACAACTACATGCGGTTGAGAATGATCCAATGCTTTTGAAAACGTCTTCTTCAAGTACCTGGAAATAAGACACTGTGGAACAAAACTGAGGTCAATTTCTAAATTTTGTTGTCAAGAGTTAAGACTTTTATCAACAAATTTATCAAGTCATTTCACGTGTCTTTGCAACATTCCATATAAATTAATGCAATCTATTTTCGACATTTATTCATTGATGCGTAACGAAACAATCTTCAAAGACTCATGAAACACTCTAATTAACAAATCAATTATTATTCATACCTATCGCTATCCCATTGTGCCACCCAGGCACCAAAATAAACCTCTGTTTTTCTGCCCAGTATCTGGGGATCCGCAACAAGTAACACTTTCACACATTCCGAACATTCTCGCACGGACCATTTGAACTTTTGTATATCATAGACTAGAAACTCATTATAAAGAACAGTAACCAATACAACAAGACCAACAGCAATCGCTCTGTTCTTCAATCTATGTAACAAAACTTATTGATAATAAAAGCACAATAACTGTTGGAAATTATTTTGTTTGTTGTGAACAATCATTTTGCTATGGGTGTGTTTACATACTGTGTATAGCCAAGAGGTTAAAAAAAAGAATATAAAGAAATGAAATTCTTAATTTGTTTATACTCATTTTTTATGGACATAAGAATAAAGTGTTAACATGTAATAATCAAATGGAAACGAGTCTGTAATTTCTATTACTTTCCTTTTAGCAGCAGTAGAAACTAAATACAAGACCATTTAGTTGTATATGTCATACTCATTACATAATAAATAAACTTTACCTGTTTCGTCGTAACATAGTCATGACATTTAGTTTCGTCTGATATCATTAGTAATGTTAATATTGCAGTAGATCAATGCATCGTTCATTATATTGTTCGAAGCGTAAGGAACTTTTGACATGATCTCATTTTCCTATGGTACATGATAATCTAATTAACTATACAGAGGTTACGTGATTAAGAGAAGTGCACTCCCTTAAAATTCCATATTCGTAAAACTTTCGCACGTCTCAAAGGAATTACGCTTCAAGTAGGGTGATGTATAAAACCGAGGTTTGATATCTTATAAAAAAATTAAGAAGTTACACAAAGATTTTGTTTGAACCATGGTCGGTTTGAAAAGAAATCTGCGTTCGTGAAGCGCTGCATAATTTACTATAGATGGAAATGCATTATGTGCGCCGACATGCGAGTAAAAATACTGTTCCGAATAGCATAATGTAGTTTAAATGTAAATTATAGTTATATGTGAAATATTCATAAATATCACAAAGAATATATATATGATCGATTCAGATATGTATTTATCAAATATTTGATAATCGACAATTTAAATATTTCATGTCACAAATGAAAGGAATGAATTGAAAGGATACATATGTAAATTCAATAAACATAACAATTTTCGTCAAATATTATAATTAACAATTTTTTTACATATGTACATATATAGCATAAATATTTGCAATACAATTGTTTGAAATATTCATGTTGAATTAGCTAGGTGTAGAGGTAAAATGTGATTCGTGGAAAACCACTGTCAACATTGACAACCTCCAATCGTTCTATCGCACAGTCTCTATGAGCAGAGAGGATATGAGAGTGCTCACGTCCGAGGTTTTTCTGCCTCCACTTTTGTCAGTATAAACAGAGAGGAAATGTATAAACCAGTATAGACAGAGATAGATCATATCCACTTTTAGCATGGAGCAGAACCTACACCCACATTTAGCATGCTATAAGCACAAACGAAGTATAGAAGTAGACCAGGCTTGGGAATTAATTGCTCGATCCGAAGCATTTTCAAAGGCTACGCCTCCTCCCCGTTACAATCAAGGTTCTTGAGCCTCCACAGTTCTGTACCATATGAACTGTGCGAGGGACATTAGATTAAAGTATCAATGCGAACAGTAACGTCCAGCCTTTCATTCGACATTTCACAATTAGATTTACCAAACACGTATAAACGTACGCGAACATGTTTTGCCATATCTGAATAAAATTTTGGCGATGGAATTAAAACTATTTTATTTTTCAAATTTATTTTTTATATTTATTTTCTGAAATTATACCAGATACCATCGACAAAAAAACCCATCGACAATAGTACCTTGTCGGTAATGTGGAAACCTATTGATACGGGTGCAGTTCATATGATACGGACCTGAGTGGCTCGAGAACTATGACCGTCACGGGGAGCGAGACGCGCGGTCGGGTCAAGGCCTTGACTCAAGGGGGCGTAGCCTTCGAATATGTTCGGATCGAGCAGTTAATTCCCAAGTCTGATCTAAATAGGTAACGGTAACGGTAACGGTAACGGTACATACAAAGAATTTCGCGGGAATACCTCTGATATGATATCGTTTGTTCGTTGAGCAAGTGCAAGTTTTTCAACAAAACGTTTCGCCCAGAAATGAAAAGAACCTTTCGTGACACGAAAGAAGATATTTCGAATTACGTAGTAGTTGCTACGTCGATAATGTCGTTGGACTTTATGCAGCAAAGTTCCGGTGATTCGGTGAGTGTGCTCTTTTCAAACATGGAGAGGTTATTTGTTTAAAATAATATGTGGGATTTAGGATATCGGAGTATCGCCGCCTTAGCAAGTGTGTTGAGTGGCTGTGTGTTTCTGTACAACGTTTGGGGGCCGATTCTTCTTCTAACGATTTTGCTTTTCCTCACTATTTACGCGTGCTATTCTTTGATCATCAACGACAGTTCATTGTCGCCGCACGCGTCTTTTCTTTTCGATTATTGCGTGCGCGTCTTTCTTGAAGTTCGCACACATTTCGAGAGTATCGCCGGACAAATTTATCGGTGGTCACGTACATTTTGGGAAACTGCGAGTCGCCGTTTTTTCGAAATCTACCTAACCAAGTTCAGGATGGAAAGACGTCGCGGAACGCATTATCAGCTCAGCGCCGATCCGTACCCCACCAGAAGGAATTCGTCCAAGTTCGATCCGATAACACAGCTCAGCCCAATTTCAAGAAATCTGCGAGAATCGAACGCAAACGAGCTGGTTCGACCTAATTCCTCGTACGCTCGTAATTCTCTAACCAAACTCACAAGTACACCGATATTTTCACAAAACAATGAGGAATTTGAGAATCAATCGTCGGACGAGACTCCATCCCATAGTGGGATATCCCCCATGTATTCTCGGTATCGTAATTTATCACATGGAGAAGAAGGGTCTCCATGGGGTACTACGATTAGTCCAAAAGCTCACCTGACAATGGACAAGCCATCCCTATCGCCAGGCAGACCTTTATCCTCGGCCAGGTATAATATCGACGCAAGGTAAGTTATAGTTTCCTTTCTACAATATAGATGTTTGATTCGTATCACAGCATTGCTACTATACATTTTTTCCCTTATGTTATAGAGTATATCAAGACGTAACTTCTCCAGGACTTGCTGGCAGATTAACAAAATATGCAGCGGAAGCTGGCAACAGGTTAAATCATCAGTCTCAGTATCAAGTGGGACAGTTTCCAAAAGTAAATCTTCAAGGTAGTCCGGTTCCATTGATAAATGCGAAATGCATAAAGACGAAAACACCGGTGATCGTCAGAGTAGCACCGCCGGATGCTGTTCGTTACTCTCCATCTGGGAAGCAAAAAATATTGTCAAATATGTGCGGTGTGGATGACTTGGAAAGCGTTCCTTATGGATTCAGAGAGATGCCATTAAAGAGACACGCCGAGAGAGAGGAGATTACGTTCGACTTGGCTAAAAAGCAGCGTACAGGTGGTATTCCTACAAACGAAATCGATACTCTGGACGAAACTAAACAGAAGAGAAGCAGAGACGAGTCCTCAAAATCAGAGGAAGACATCTCGCCTCAAAACAAAACTGTCAGACCTGCAAAACGAACCAAGACACCCTCTTGCTATGATATTTTACATTCTTTGAGTTCCAGCAGGAACTTAGTTTCCGGCATTAAAAGAAAAGCTAGTAAGTATAAAGTCGATATGGTTGGCCTTGTTATTTGTTATTTCATTCTGTTTGATCTGTCGTTTGAATCTTACACACCGGATTCGTTTCGCAGGAGATTTTTCACGAAGCGGGACACCAGACTTTGAAAAGCATTTCAAGTCGTTGGAATCTGTGGCAAATTCCAGTGCCCAAACGTCACCTAATCCAGACACCGAGACCACGAACGGCAAGTACCGTGATCACAGCGAGGCAAAGGCTACCGAAAAGCTTCACCCGAATGCGCAAAACAGTTTCGATCGGATAGAAGGGAAGCTGTCACCTTTGAAGGGAATTTTGAAGCCTAGCTCTACGATCGTGGACACAGATTCGCGCAATAAAGAGAGAATCGATGCGAACCAAGGAAAGCGGTACAACGGAGAATCTCAATCCGCAGAATCTAAACTGACCAACAAATTGTTTATGAGAGCGGAACCGGAGAGGAACGAGAAATTGAGAATGCTGGTCGAAGAGCAGGGCAACATTCGAGCGAAATTCACTACGGACGACGTAGAAGAGATCAAGAAGGAGGATATAGCGGATATGCGGCAGACCAGCATGAAGGCGAGACTTCAAAGTATGTTCGACGCGATATCCGGTAAAGGTGAGTAAGGTTTATGTAGAACCGTTCGACGAGAAGTTCCATTCTTAATTTAGACGATTCATCTCTCCTTTCAGCAACTAGTAAAATCAATCCGGACGTAGTGATTCAAGCGGAAGAGGTAAACACCGCGAAATCCGCTCCGTCTTCTTCAGCGAGTTGTGCCACATTGAAATCTTCAACAACTACAACGAACGCGAATACTACGCCAATCTCTACGTCGGCGATCGCTCTGAGTCCCGGAATCAAATCGCCGAAACACGTGGCCTTCGAGCTTCCGAAAAAAGAGACGTCGTTGGATTCGAATACTTCGGCTGGCAACGTTCCAGTTTCGAACCCGACTTCGAGTCCGGTACTAACTGGATCATCCGAAGTCGCGTTTACGAACGCATCTGGAAACGCGATTCTTCCGTCAACCACAACGAGTTTGAACTCGACCATGGGAAATTCCAAGGTTCACAGTTTCAACGTGGGCTCGGCTACAACAAACAACTTGGTTCCGTCGTCAGGAACGTTCACATTGGCCGGTGGCGATCTTTCGAATCATCGCGCTTCCACCACCTCTGCTCCGTCGACGGTTCCTCGGACAATACCCTCGGCGTCGCATTCGATCGGAGACACGATCAGTAGCACTATGTTCTCCTCTATTCCAACGAGTATTCCAGTGAGTATTCCAGCGAGTATTCCAGCGAGTATTGCAACAAGTATTCCAGCAAGTATTCTAGCGAGCCCATCATCTCTCGATGCAAAAACCACAACAAACGACTTGCTAGCGTCACAAAAAATCCCGTCGATGTCGAACACGATGCCGGGAACAAGCAAACCTGCGTTTCCGTTGTCGCTTCCGAGCGGTTGGTCCGCGGCGACACCTTTAGGTTCCAACGCGTTGGAAAACAAAGGACCCAACGTGCTGACACGTGGCATTCCCGCTACAACATCCTCGGTCACATCGGCTGCCGCGGTATTGACTCCAATGTTTGCTTTTGAAAATAAGAGTAGCACTTCCTCGCTACCTTTGAAGCCCGAAGCGAGTTTTGCGTTTGGCTCGAGTTTTGGTGGGAACACTTCTGCCTCTGTCCCCGACTTCGCTTCACCTTTGCAAAATAATCAAGGCGTTAGCGATGCAACAAAGCCTGCAGCAGCTTCTACCGCGACCAGTATAAATCAAGCACCATCGCTATCCAATCCTATAGCAACCACGTCGGCAACAACTTCCGCTTTCGATTCGTCGATGAAAGTAAAAACCACGACACCTCTGTTCCAATCGACCGGGCTTCCGAACTTTTCCTTTGGCACTGTTTCTTCGGGAGCATCCGGTAACAGCAACAGCAACAGCAACAAACCAGGATTTTCTTTCGGCAATATAACGTCGACCACTGCCGCGACTAACGTACCGACGGGTACATCGAACACCATGGTATTCGGTAGCGGCAATAACAATTTGAATAAACCAACGTTTGGGACAGCAACGACAAACAGCAGCAACGTCGGCAATAGTTCGCAATTTAATACGAACGCCGCCTCGATATTCCGGAATGCTGCTACGACGTCGGCTGGATCGATGTTCGGAACAACGTCCGGACAATCGATGTTCGGCGCTTCTTCGACCGCGAGCACGACCGTAACGACTAGCTCGAGCACCACCGCACCACCGTCTTTGTTCGGTTCACATCTTGCCGCAACGTCCGTCAATTCTACGACGATCTTCTCGAACACAACGGTGTCTGGGGCTTCCTCGGGAATAGCGAACACGAGTTCCGCTTCGATTTTTTGCTCTGTCGCGAAATCATCCTCTTCCGGAGAGACCGGATCTAGCGGCAACAACGTGTTCTCTAATACGAACCCAACGTCCGCTTTTGGAACACCTGGTAATATCTTTGGCCAAACGAAACCTCTGTCGGAGAATTTGAAGAGTACAATAGGAACGTTCGCTAGTACCACGGCACTCATCTTCGGAACGCCATCGACTACCGTGGCCACTCATAGTAGTACCACGAGCATTACGAGCAACCCGACTACATCGATTTTCGGTGCCACGATCGCTCCCGAAAACACAATGGCACTCGTGTTCCCTGCTACGAACGTCGCATCTCCCGTATTTGGATCTCACAGCAACACCGTCTCAGAAGGGCAAAATCCTATGCTACATGCTTTCGGTGGCACAGCCAACATATTCGGCGCAGCCCCATCCGCATCAGCATCTACACCAGCATCCGTATCTTTATCCGCGTCCGCAGCTCCTCCCATATTTGGATCCCCTGCTGCTTTGTCGACCTCCGTTCCCGCAACTACCTCTTCTTCCGCTCCGCGTTCCACAGCAATTTGCAGCAGCACACCTAATACATTTGCGGGTCAAAGCGCGGCTAGTTCAACGTTTGCTACGCCCGCTAACGCTTCCGGACCGGTTCTCGGTTCTACCGTTGCATTCGGCCAGAACAAGACTCCGACGTTCGGTCAAGCTTCGCCGTTTGCCACGTCGAACGTGTCCACGGCCGTGTTCGGATCCGGAAGTACAAGTAACGCGAACAACAATGCCGCCGGCAGGTTTACCTTTGGAGCGAACCAGAAACCGCCCCAACAGCCAGCCGCCAGTTTTTCATTCAACAGCAGCGGTAACAATTCGAATAACAATGCCGCCCCGACCGCTTCGAAACCAGGTGATTATTCGTGATTATTCGTGATTCGATGTTCACGCAATTTCGTTTATCGTATAATATTGTAGTACATAGTGCCATTGAGGAATTATTCGAATTAAATGTTGTGTTTCGTTCGCAGGGACTACAGGCTTCAACTTTTCTGCTCCCTCGACGACGCCGACAATCAATTTTGGTACGACAAGCGCACCGACATTCAACGCATCAATGCCTGGCATGTTCAGCATCGGAAGCGGTTCCACCGCCCCAAGATCCAGAAGCGTCCGGACTAGAAAGCCGAGATGATGAAGAACATGAATCTCTTCGTCGATTCGACTAGACCTGACCCGATTCGGCTCCGCTTCGCTATACCCGTATTTTCACCGACATCAAGGAATTACATGAGACAACGCGCAATGTGCTACACAGTTTCAAAGAGAACCACTTACTCGTTCAACGACTGGTTGTCATTTTAAAATACATCTCTCGTCATTGTTCAAATGTATTCAGTTTGTACATACGAACACGTTCAAACGATTCTTTTTATTCGCACCGTTTTAAAATCTGTTCCGTACAACTCGTGCGACCGACCAGTGAAAACGAAGAGAAACGAAAAAGGAAAAGACAACGGGAAATCACGTAGCCGTTTACGTACGCAAATTTATCTGGTAGTTTGGGCAATTTGTTCGTTGAACGTTGAACGTTTACCGTTCACTGCCGATAGCTCAACTATTACAGATAGTTCACCGTTCACCGTTCGTCGATCGATTCGTGGACGGTGGAAAGCAATGTTCGCTTTACGCGATGTTTGACGCGATTCGTAACGACCAATCGATTTTCAACAAGCTTACGGTGCGGAGCACGAGAGAATACTAGCGGGAAGGAAAAGGGGAAAGAAGCCTGACCACTCAGATTGTCTTTGCGTTCCTCTTGCCTCGTTTCCTTTCCGCTAGTTTTCTCTCGTGCTCCGCTCTTTAGTTTTAACGTTGACGAAATTCTTTTATATGATATATTATTCGGTATCGCGACTTCTTCGTGTTCGTGTTCGTGTTCGTGTTCGTGTTCGTATCCGGTACTGGTGCAGTTTTTCCGAGAACGGTCCAGCAGACATAATGTATCACCGTTGTTCTCGAGATAATAGCAGAAAGCAGAGCAGCTGCTTCGCGTTTCTCTTCAACGGCGTTACCTGGTAATCGAAGCAACGCGATAATCACAGCGAATTAACGAGATTTTCCGGTCGATCGATGATTATTGTAAAAGATACGCAGTTATTTTTTTGTATGCTTCAACGAGGCAGATGTATTTTCGAGTTATTGTACAGTTTAAGAACGTCGGAAATACGAACGTTGACGCTTTTCGAGTAAAGTTTCGTTTTACGTTTACAGTATTTTTTCCCGACCTTCCCTCCTGCCAGCGGAATCGAATTTCGATATTTCTGAAAAATGAACGTTGAAGTAACCATTGAGATTCAATCTGTTCCCTAACTGTGTCGTCGATCGGTGACGAGTGAAAAAAATTGAGTCATGGACTTGGAACAGATACAGAAAAAGGAGGACGAAAAAGCTGCAAAACTAGCGTATAAGACAGTTCTCCGGAATTTCTAAAAACAGGGGTTTCAGAATGATAATTCCAAACTTGGGACATTTAGCAACTAACATTCGAAGAATATACTAAAATTTTTTTAAACGATCATAGATTTCTTATTCAACGTTTACAGCGGTAGCAGTAAGAACGTTTAGGAAGAGAAAATTTATCGTTGTGGACCATGATTCGGATCGAGTGTAGGCATCGTATTAACTAGAACGAATAAAAAAATATTGACAAACAAAAGTGGCATCGTTTCGATAGAAAATGTTCGTTTATCGTATAATACATTTGGAGAGGTCTTTATAACATAGGAGCACGAGATGGGCAATCGCACGGTGTTACAATGCAATGGTTGGCCTTTACCACGAACGCTGATCAGTGCCGAGCACTTTGATTTGTAGGTACGCCCGCCTTGTTACTTCACGTATTATGCGTTGCTGGAAAGAAGACTTGTCGGACGACACAGGGGAAAGATAGGAGACTGATTGGTTATTAGGTTGGTTATTTTGCTATTGGTTGAAGTGACAATGCTGCGAATAAAATTATGGAAAAGTAGATGTGTCGTCCCGCTGGTTTTCTTTCGAGTCATGCAGAGTACTTTACAGCGTTACCAGTTTTCAGTTTAGCCGTAAAGCTGTAGAAATATGTTGTTAAAATGTCTAATGGTAAGAAAACAATTTTTCCGATCCATCGAATTAACGAGATCTTTTAATTAATTTTTGACATTGGCGGCATAGTGGCTGCGAGAGCTAGGGTGAGGACGAGGACGATGACGGGGGTGATGGCGATGGCGAGGGCGGGAGGGCGAATACGGACGCGAACCCAAGCTCGAGCCCGAACCGAATCCGAGCTTGAGCACGAGCGCGAGCGCGAGCGAGCGAGAAAACGAGGAAGTAGCGCGCGAGTACGTCACGCGCGTTCCGTGAAACTCTGCGCGGGATTGGTCGAGCGGCGAAACTGGTAGGCTCGGCGACCTATCGGATCGCTCGTTAGACGGGAAGGATGTTTGCACGGTCGCCTGGAGGCGCAGCCATGTTGGGAACATTAGAAGGGAACCAACACCACGACCAGAAAGACGGGAACATCTAGGTTCGGCAGCGGCGTGTCTTAACACCTGAACACCACCACCATGGCTGACCCGGAAAAACAGCCCGAACAACCAAAGGCTGTCCAGCCGAAGCTGGTCATCGGTGAGTGAGCACTCTGTTACTGATAGATATCGCGGCCGCGCATCTTTCCGGTGAAAAAATCGAGCCGAAAGGGAGAGCGGCGAACTCGTTGTCCGCCGTATCGTCCGCGTGCGGTAATGGCGTCCACGAGCAGCAGACGTTCAACCATGTGGCATGTGACCGGCGTGTGCGGTCTTGGAGCTTAACTAGACCGGTTAATCTTCTTTTCTTTCTTTTCATTTAATTTAATTTCGTTTCGCTCAAGACTGCCAATTTTCCGTGCTCCTTTCTCGAATCTCTCTCGCACCTATTTAAACTTTCAATTTTTCTTTCCTGCGTACGCTCTCGTGTCTTCGTTCGCTTCTTTGCTCCGATTCTCTCGCTCTTTCTCTCTCTCTCTCTCTCTCTCTCTCACACACACACTCTCTCTCCTTCTAACTCGCTCACTCTTATTCTTTCTTCCTTTTTGTTACTCCCCTCCTCGGATCTATCGGTGTCTATGTAGCTCGTGTATCGTGTAGATCGTGTATACATCGATCAGCGCTTTTAATTCTATTCCTATTTCCATCTCCATCTCTGTCTTTGTCGCTGTTTCAGTTTCCATCTATATCTTTATCTATCTTTATCTTTGCCTAGCTTCCACCCCTCCCCGTCCTTCGCTATCTCTCTCTCTCTCGCTCTCGCGCGCGCTCTCGTTCTCGCCCTCGCCCCCATCTCCTTGTAACATTCCGCACTCAGAAATTCATCGAAATCCTCGAATCTATCGAAAATTCATGAAAACGCGGTGGGGCATAGTAGTTTTTCAAACTAGAATTCGTTGATCTTGTATTCTCTTTCCTTTTACTCGTTGGCGCGAAACAAAGCTGTAATGGAAAGACGAAATAGAAAATATCGTGCGCAACGAACGCATTGGAAAACATTGTGCGCATTTCGAAGCGCGTAGAAATTGTCGACTCGAATCGGTCGAGGAAACGTCGGGGAAACGTAATAGTCAACCACAAATCCTTTTTCTGGTGCGCGCGAACGGAGATAGATATCGGTTGGCGCGATCGATTCGATCGTCGTCAACGACCTTTTCGAAACACAGGAGTCACAAAATCGTTTTTGTCAATGAACGCATCCCTTGTTATTCGAGGATATCGTTTGTCCCCGGAATGTCGTTTCGTCTATCCGCGATGTAAACACGTAAACATTTGCGGTACGAATCGTCGATATCCGATCGAGGGGGATTCGCATATACAATACAAACACTTCTTTCGAGCGTCCAGACACATCCAGGGAAAAACATCTAATTCGAAAGTACGATATATTCCGTTGGCATAGTTTTTAAAGCCTTTTCAAAGTTTTCATCGTTGGACACTACGCTGGGGTCAGCTATCAATATCGAAAAAAATTTCGCTGCAAATTGGATCGAATGTTCAACGACGTGCTCGAAAAGTTGGCGGGTTGAGGGAACGCGAATGCGAATGCGTATGGTAGGGCGCAGCGGTAAAGGAGTGTATATGTAGTGTATAGTGTCGAGGAGGGGTGAGGAGGGGGGCAATTAGGGACGTGTTCTCGTAAAGAAGGCTTAGTCGCGGTGACCGTGCAGCAGCGCGGTGTTCCGTTACACAGCAAATACCTAATTAGAGCGTTTCGTTTTTGTTGGGTTTCAGCTAACAAAGTGACCGGGACTGTGAAATGGTTCAACGTGAAGAGTGGATACGGATTCATCAACAGGTAAGTAACTACCATCGTCCGCGTGCCGGTATCCTTTCCGATCGATTTCTTTTGTCGGCGTAGATTCGGTGTACTTTCCTCCTCGCGTCGACCTTCTGTTAAAGGCAGAACGTCCGGGTTTGTTCATCAGCACGTTTGGTCCACGCGCAGCAACGATTAACAGGAGACTCCACCGGTTCCTCGTACCTTGAATCTCGATTCTCCGCTATTTCTAGACGCTTCTCGATCTATGCTAAAGTTTGGCTGTTCGCCAAGCTTTCGTTTCTCGACTCGATAGCCTCGTCCGCCTCGCTAACATCGTCGTCGGTAAGCCCCGTATAACGCGATCAACACACCGTTTAAAAAGACTGTACAATCTAGAAATCATACCGTGCTGCTCTCGAACAGGCAGAACACTACGAAAGTTAGCGAGGTGAGGCGAACCATGAAGCGGTGTCGAGGCGTTCGACGTTACGCCTAGAGATTACTCCTATTGCGAGCGATTCTTATTCGGTCCGGGTCCGGTTCTCAATTTTAGCAGATGCTAAAATTTTGAACGCCACCGCTATTTCGCACCGCCGAACGCGTAGCTTTTGCGGATCGGACGGAATTTTTTGGCGAGTGGCAGAGCAAAATATCGCGTCCGGCCACCCATTGGATCGTATCGAGACCTTGTTCGAACGATCCATGTTCCGAGACGCACAGAATATCTCTTTGCGTTCCCGCCGGCCGAGAAACAGGCTGACGCTTGTGAACGTGAGATTGCGCGATGCGACGAAACGCGACCGGCCGGCAGCCGGCTCGTCGGGAGGTGGGCGGCGGGTTACGGATTACGGACTACGGATTGACAGAGTGGCGAATGGAGTTTCGCGGTCACCGGTCGTCGACCGTTTCCTCTTCGCGAACTGCTCGAAGAATGACCGTGCCTAATCGATTTTCCGAATCGTTTCAGGAACGACACCAAGGAGGATGTGTTCGTCCATCAAGTAAGTAGATTTTTCTTTGAAAATGTGGGTCCGTGTTCCTGGACCTAAAAGATCTATCCGAGAGACTAACCTCACCCTCGATGTTGTTTGCAGTCGGCTATCGTAAAGAACAACCCAAGGAAGATCGTCCGTAGTGTCGGCGACGGAGAAGTAGTCG
Organism: Lasioglossum figueresi; assembly: GCA_028455805.1. Classification (NCBI taxonomy): domain Eukaryota; kingdom Metazoa; phylum Arthropoda; class Insecta; order Hymenoptera; family Halictidae; genus Lasioglossum; species Lasioglossum figueresi. Next base: position 2,369,059 of record CM052200.1, read on the forward strand.
AATTCGACGTGGTGATTGGCGAGAAGGGTCACGAAGCGGCCAACGTTACCGGTCCTGCCGGGGAAGCGGTAAAGGGTTCGCCTTACGCTGCCGACAAGCGACGTGGATTCCGCGGAGTTCACTGGTACATCGGTCCAAAACGCGGCAACACCCGAACTCAGCGCAGACCACGCGAGGGCCAGGAGGGCTACGAAGCCGGTTCGTGCGAGCAATTCGAATTTACCATTCATATTTTCTTGATCCGAGATATTTTCCGATCCATATGTTAACGCACATTTTCGACGTGTTTCAGGCGAAGGCAAATCCGCGGACGAAGCCAACGTAGGCGAGGGTGGTGGACAAATAGTGCGGCGTTACAGAGTCCGAGGGCATTACGAATGCTACTACCGCGGGCCACCGAGGCGACCCAGACCATCGGGGCAACAGCAAACCGATAACTCCGGAGAAGCCGAGGAACAGGAAGGCGAGGGAACCGGTGGCGAGGGTGTGCCCCGCGGAGGCGGTGCTCGCGGCCGAGGCGGAGCCTCTCGCCGCTACTACCGCCGTAATTTCCGCGGAGGAAGAGGCGGTGGTCCACCTCGTCGTCCTCGCAGCCAGGATGGACAAACAAAAGTCTGTATAGTTTTCTCGATGCTCTCCTGCTCTTTTTTTTCTCTTTCTTTCTCTTTCTCTTTTTTCTTTCTCTTTTTCTCTGCCCACACTTTAACTCTTTTTCTTCCTCGCTTTACCCAGTCCTTTACTTCCGCTCTGCCGGTTCCGTTTCCGTTTCCATTTTCGTTCTCCATTTCCTCGGTTACTTCGGTTTTTTCGGTTCTATCGCACGGTTTCTGCTTTTCTTCTCCCGTCGTCGCGGTTCCTCCTTTCGTGTCCTTCATCTCCCACCATGAAACGTTTCGACCCAGATATCTGACGATGACGAAGAATGTGGTGGCTCGACACCGGCCGACGGTCTCCAGAGACCGCTTCGACCGCGATACAAGCGAAGAGTTGTCAGGCAGCCGAGGCCAACTAGTAGCCAGCAAACGATCAACAGAGTTCGTCAACGACACACCACCGCCAACAAACCCAACCCTGCCGCAAGTCCTATCTATCCGCGTCCCGAAGCCTGTCGTCCGTTCGTCCAGGTAGCAACCATCGACGGCGGTCGTTTTTCTTCTTTCTCGGAATCGACTCTCGCGAGAATTGGGAACAGCAAAGATACGTTTGGATCGAGTCACGAGATGCTTACGATCGCCGTCGGACGTCGTTCCTATAACGTTTAATAACGTTTTCGTATCGCCCCCTATCTTACTCCTTAGCTTTCTCTCGAACACGAAACACACCCGATAAACAGCCGTTTGTTCATTTATTCATTCGTTTGTTCGTTCGTTCATTCGTTCGTTCGTCCGTTCGTTCGTTCGTTCGTTCGTTGGCCGATCGACCGACGTTGGCGATCCGCCGACGAATGCTTATCGTAAATTGGCGTAGCGCTTTGCACACACACTATTGCACGTCTCTTTTGTGCTCTTTTCAGTCGGAGCAGAAGTCGGATGCACCTATAGATAAGGATGCACCTGCCGCTGCCCCTGCTCCACAGGTAACGTGGCTTTATTTTTCTTTCTTCTCCCAGCTCCTCCCCCGATTCGTACCGTTCTCTTCTATCTTCCTCTGACACGATCGCTCCCTTCGTCTCGCGGCATGCTCTTCGTTTACTTTTCGCTCTTCCACTCTTCCATTCTTCCACTTTTCCACTTTCCGATCAATTCACTTACACTATGTATATCCCCCGTAACTCGTTTCATTTCGCCCGATATAACGCGAGTAATCGTTGGCCTAGCCAATGACCTAGAAAAAAACGCGGCTACTCTTTTGCCCGTGACCCTCGTATGAACGAGTATCTTTCGCGATAGTCGATTCGATCGAACCCCTTCTGATTTGTGCGTCGCGTTTTACAGGAAAGTCAGCCGGTTCAGAACACCACTACCGAAAGCACCGCTTAATCAACAGCAATGGTACCACCACGACATAACCACTCCTTTTAACAAGTAACACCAACACCCGTTATACACCGAAACAGCAGCAGCAGCAACAACAGCAACAACAGCAACGTAACAAAAGAATCGAACAAAAAATCTAAAAAAAAAAAGAAGAAAGGCAAAGAAACCAACGAATCAACAGCACACCACACTCTCCTGAGAGAAACACCTCGGGCTCTCGATCGCGGGATCACCTTGGAACCGCGATGCCTCCGAGAGAACTACGTTATACTTTCGTCGGAGAATCTTACCGCGGAGAAAGAAGCAGGTGACGGGATGACGGACAGCGACCACGAGGCCAGCAATCGCGTCGAGGACGATGCGCGACGAACTCGCGCACATTCGACGATGCTATCGTGCCGAATAATTCGCGGAAGGGCGCAGCTGTGTAGTCTCGCCTCTGTTGAAAAACGGACGAAAAAGAAACGGAGGCAGCCACGGATGCGCCGAAATTCGACAACGGACGACGTACGACTTACGACGGACGACCTACGACCAACGACGGACATAACGCGACGGATCAAAATCGCGACTGCGACCAATTCGGTGTACATGATAGGGCAATTTTGATCGAAGGGAATAAACGAAACCGCGAATAAAAGGAAAATGCACGGTGATGGGGGGTGGGGACACGATACCAACTCGTATGGACGAAATTGCTATTTTTGTTCTTGTTTTTGCGTATTCATTGTTTCATATGTTTTCATTTATCTTCAACGAAACGCATTCGATCGTTTTACGTAGACGTCTTTGAGTTTAACACTATATATGTATATGTATATACATATACATATACGTGGGGTTGTTTCGACGTATCCGGTATCAAGGTGAACGTGCAACATTGTGTGCGCGCGCGCGCGCGCAAGTTTTCTCGAAATTGTTCCGCTTCTCGGAACGCTCGGTTCGATTGGTTTCGTTGCGTTTCGACGAACGGAGGTCCGATGCGTCGTTTTCATCTTCCTCGATCCTCGCTCGTTCGACTGTTTCGATCGCGACGATGCGAAAGCGTACGAGACAAGCGTGTCTCGTCCGATCGTTTCAGCGACGGTATACTCGGCCGGTGTGCCCCTGGCGGGCCCGAGGTTCGATCTGTCCGTGGTTTTCGGATCGTCGCCGTTTTCCACGATCGCGCGATTATTCGAAGAACTCGCGCGCGTCGATTGCGTACGATATTAGAAAGTCGTAGTCATTTTGCTACGACTCGATCTACGACGCGAATTCGTGATTCGTCGATCGGGTGAGAGAGCGAAACGAGTACACAAACAAAAAGAGAAACAAACTGAATGAGTGAGAGGAAGAGCGAAAGGGAGCGAATGTGTGCGAGAGAAAGAGAGAGAGAGATTTATATGATTTTGCATGAAAACGAAGCTACTTTTTTAAATTTTAGTTTGTAGTCCTATCGTCGGAAAATAAAGTATACAATTTTCTTTCAAGAACGTTTCGAAATTCCCGCAGTTCGTTATTGTAAATTAGTTTGTGTTTTGTTCCACGATCGTTGGATATCAGTTTATGTTTGTTTCCATTTGTCGTTTTCGTCGTTCTTTGTATGTCCCGTTCGTTCCCCGATCGTTTTCTATGCAGTCGCAACGGCATCCGTTCTCTCACTCTATTCGGTGCCCCGGCGCAGCGGTATAATTTCCCGATAACAAGTTTCGGGGATACAGGAGGAAAGAGAAGCGTACGCTGAGAGGAGAGTGTGTGCGCGCGAGTGCAGTGCCGAGTGGGAGAAAACTAGGCACGATCGCGTTTCTTTGCGATCGATCGGTTATTCGGTAATACATAGAATAATAGATGGACAAAAGTTTCGTGAAACAGGTACAAGTATGCATCGAATTATTCAGTTGTCGCGATCGCGCTGTCACTCCCACGAAGTACAAAGTAGATTGAAAGCGAAGTTAGGCGACGAGGGAAAGAATGAAAGAAAGAGAGCCGAGAAAGAAAGTAACGCTTAGAACGCAAACATTGTAATTGAATGCGAAAAAAGAACAATGCATGTGTTGAAAGTGAATATCGAAGTAAAAAAAGAAATCACAAAATGAAAAAAAGAAGAATAAGAAAATAAGGAACAACAACAAGCAAAGAAATTGCATGATCGAGAAGAATCGGGCGAATCAAGGTACGCCCGAGAAATACATGTAACACGCGCGGTATTCGAGGCGGTCGCGATCCGCTCGTCCGGTTCGATCGGCCGTTGGCGGTCCGACAACATTTCGATCTCGTTGGTTTCGGTCATCAATCGTTGCACGTTGTTTCTTTCGGATTGGTCGCAGCGCGGGCAAGGGAACCGATTACGGTCGATCGTCGCAACCGATCGAGATCGGGTCCCGAGATTAAAGAAGCGAGTGCGTTTGCGTCGCGCCGCGTTGTTTGTTGGCCGTGAGCGTTTTCCGGAGAATGCCTTTGACGGGAAGGTTCGTTCGTACGTTCGTCCGTTTCGGCGAATCTGCGCATTAGCGCGCGTCACGCTTCTACGGAAATCGGTCGCGAAACTACATCGCGACGCGAAGCCGCGCCCCGTTTCGCGCGGCAGTCAATTAATTCAAAATCACGTGTTCGCGATAACGTCGTAATTGGATCAGATCCGCTCCTCGTTGCGAATCGAATCGAGCCGAACCGGATAACGAACGCGACCGAGTCCTCGAAACGATCGAGAAAGCGCTCGTCTCTTTGAAAGAGATGGCTTAGCGGCCGCATAACGAACGCGTATCGGACGCGGTGTGGCGTGTACACGCGTTCGTGCCATCGTTCGGTAAATAGCCCTCACCCCTATTCTCGCCCTTCTCTTTCCCGTTGTTCCCTTCTCCCTGCTCCTTGCTCCCTGCTCCCTTTACCCTACTCCTGTCTCCATTATCCTTTCTCCGAGACGTCCAACCTCCCGATCCTTCCAACCCAGTGAATTTTGTACCAAAATGCGAAACTTCGAAAAGCTAATTTCATATATGGAATTTAATTTTTTCACGAAACATGTGCATTATAAAAAATAAATGCCAAAAAAATCGCAAAATCGAAGAACCGAAGATCGACTGCGTTTCAGTTTCCCCGATCCGCCGTTTCCTCTCGTTCTCTGAGCGATCCGCTATCGTTCGAATCGTCGCGCCCCGGAAGATTCGTCTAAGCTTACAAAGGATTCCGACAAGGCGACGGAATTGTGTAACACCGCTGTGGCGTCCGTTGCCTACCAAGTTTTTTTTCGCGTTTTCCGCATTATTTGCATTTCGCGCGGAACAACGCGCCGAGCATCGCGATGGAGTTTGCGCCGTCTCGCTCTTGGTTCCGCCGGCTTTCTTCAGAAACGCTTTCCAGAAAGATTGCGACGATCGCGCGAACGTTTGCGTCAGTCTAGACGCGTTCGAAACTGCGAGAGAGCATCTATACGTACATATATCGTTATTCCTCGCGCGAACGGTCGGGATGCTGTCGACCGATTTTCGACAAACTCTTCGATCGGTTTGGAGAAAAGTGAGATCGGCCGTGCTCAGTGACGCGTTCGTGATAGAAACAAGAGGATCGTAGGCTAGAGGAGGTATTGTACATTTTACATTCTACATTCTATGTATGCTGGATTCGAACGTGCCTCATGCACGCGCTCGCCGCGATCTCAGCCAAGTGCGTATCCCTGTGAGGCGGTACCGCGATTCGATGAAACGTTTTCGCTGCCGCGAGGAACGCGTCCAACGCCTTGTCAGGTTGCTCATCCTCCATCGCTGCGAATCCTTGCTCGTAGCCACGCTCGCACTCCCGCAGAGCCGCGAGCGGTTTCTGCAGATCGACCTTCTGTCGACAGGCAGAGCAATCGATCGGGTTGCCCGGTTCTCGAGGTTGTCGATGAAGCTTTTCGCATCCTTCCGTCGGGCATCTACGACAGGAAACGCAGCCGGTCAAACTGTACCCAAGCTAGCTTCGACGGCGTCTCGCCGTACGTCTCTGTAACATCTGCGCGGTTTACGCAGAATTTCGAGGAAAACCGTAGACGAAAAGTTGCGCGCGTTCTTGCCGCCGCCGACGCAATCGCGAGCCGGTCGATTTTTAAAAAGCCATCGATAACCCCTCGAAGCCCGCGGTTATCGCGTTTAGCGTTTCACGATTGTTCGTAATCGCGGAGCGACGCGATGCGACGCGCTTAGCCACCCTCCCATCTTCGAACACCAACCAAAGTCGAATGCAACGGGGATCGGACCGTCGGGAACACTCCCGATTCGTTGGTTGTCTCGAGGCGCGATAACGTCAGCTTACCTAAGCTTCGCGTTGTCGTTCGTCAAGGTTTCGAAGCCGGGCCAATTCTCACGACAAGCCGTACACTCGCACGCGAACCAGTATCTTCCGGCCAAAGTTCTCCGCCGTTGCTCCAGGCTTCTTTTGGTGAAGATCGGTCCGTAATTCTCGGCGACCGTGTCTCCGACTCGCAAACTGCGGGTCGCTCGAATCACGATGCTCCTGCCGACAAAGTATCTGCGCAAACGAACACGTAACTACTTGCGTGCTTACGCGTTCGCTCGCTCGTTTTCTCACCTGGTCACCGCAGGATAACAGTCGTGATTGAATCGGGCCACGGTTGGATAAATCGCTACTCCGATGTAAACGGGCTTGCTGCCGCGAAATTGATGCTCCTTGCCCGGTCGAGTTTCGAACACCTCGTGAGCATTGAACTGCAACAGCTGAAGATGCTTCAGCAGCAGGGCAGCCACCGCGATTTCGGGTCCCGTTGGTACCGTCGATCGATTGCGTTCTGAAATTCGTTTCCGAATTCGGATATTTCGGTACGTTCTCGAATGAACCAAAGACAAGTCATCATTCATACTTCATACCCGTTTCGCGGTCTGGCTCGGACAAGATTTCGAAGAAGCCGGCCGTCTGCAGACATTTCAGAAGAAACGCTGCCATCAACGATCTCTCGAAAAAGTCTCTGGCCGTTCTCTTGTTCTCATGCATCACCAGCTCATACGCTCGGAGATCGACGCATCGTTGCCGGTCCTTATCTGCCTCCTCGGTTTCCGTGTTCGATTTCTCCTTTTGATATTTCGAATCGCGCAGCATCTTCCTTCTGTTTCGCCGTTTCGCGGATTTGCTTAGCTTCGCACACGGGTTTGATTCCGTTTCCGTTTCCGTTTTCTGTGTTTCCACGTAACCATAGACTCGTTGCTTCGCCGATGAATCCTCGTCCACCCCCTCAGTGCTGCGAGCGCGCAACGCTCGCCAAATGTTTTCGCACTCGACGGGCCCGGCCTGGGTGATCATTCGCAGCGCCAGCATGCTCAGAGCGCTCATTCCCGAGCCTGACCTCGCAACAAGCGCGACAAACGACAAATGAAAAATCCCGGAACGTTCTCGGCGAAACCAGCGGATAGGGAAAGAACCAGTGGAAAGATAAGATAATCAATCTACTACAAGTTTACCTATAAGCAGCGCCAGAATTGGACACTCGTACTTGTGATAGCTCGCCGTTGCCTGGTCTCGGCACGTTCTGCCGCAAAACGCGACGCTGCTGCAATCCGGACATCCTACCGGGCCTCTGAGTCTGAAAGGTCAAAGAGGTTTCTCTGAAAAACGTTTGCTCGGGAGCACTGGGGCGGTTAGGTTCGTGGTAGAATTCGGACACTCACCCGGAGAAACAGTGATGGCAACGAGTACCGAAAAATTCTGGCAGCAGACAAGCCGCGAGGGGTGGCTCGACCACCAACGTGTCCCCGGGGCCGATTTCCTCGACCGCGACCGCCTGTTTGCCTGCGTGCGGCGTTTCTCGCACGTCCAGCAGAGCCGAGGCAGCCGGAAGCTGAGTATGCGAGCCGCCGCTCAATCTCGGCAACGACAATTCAGCGTCGCATTTTTCGTCGTGCGCGATTTTCATCGACCCTGCCCCTTCAGACTGCCGCGGACAGATCGCTCTCCTTTCGTTGGACCGCATACGCTCCCCGCACTTGATTCTTCTCCTCGACAGTTCTCCTCTGAAACGGGTTTCCGGACTAAAACGGGAATACATTTTGTCGTTTCCCAATGACTATCGACTCACCGGAAACATTCTGGAAGCTTCACCTCCTCATCTTCGGCCAGCCTCAAGTCTTCGAGGGCGAGCGCGTACTCGTTCAACGCGGCGAACGCTTCCGCTCTCCCGAGCAGCGCCAACGGTAACGTCATGCCTCTGTCCACCGCTTCGCATTTCCCTGAAACCATCGAAACCGCGACGCGACGTTCCGGTGAACGGTTCTGAGTTCTGACATTGACAATCGGAAAATTTGACACGATGGTAAAACGATAAAAAAAAACGATATCGATGAGAATCGAGACCTGGAGGTGGTGCGCGGAGAACGGCTTGACTGAAGAGCAACAGAGCTTTTTCCCATTCTCCGTTGGCCGCGGTTTCGTACGCCTCGAGTCTTCTCGCCCTGGAAGCGTCCCCGTCCTTCGCTCTGTACAGAATCTTCGTTCTGCTCAGCGTCTCGGTCACCGTGTCTTTTATTTTCTCGTCCGTGAAGATGACTCGCGCTCGAGCCTCGTCGTCCGGGAGCCGGCCGAACACCTTCGAGATCCAGGTCTCGCCAGCGACGTCAGCCACGCGTTCGCTGAAGTCACAGAAGAATCCTTTTTTCCCTGATCGTACTGTCTCCATCGAGCACAGATTCCTGTAAAACTGTTCGGAGCTCTCCATTGCGGCCCGCCGACCGTGAACGCGACCACGAGCGCGAACGTGTCCTCGAATGCCTCGAAGCTGTTGTCGCGAACGAGCGTGCTAGACGCTAGAGTATATCGCAGAAACACGATCGACGTCGCTCCGATCTGCGAACACGACTACGAAACCCGCGTCGATCTCGGACGACGAATTCGCGGAACATCGCCGGCACGCGATCATTCGCTACCGGTCGAATAAATTTAGACGAAGCCCGCGACGCTATTTTCGGCAACGTATTTTCGCGCGGCTGCGCCTCCACGGGACTGGCTCCCGTTGCGCGAGTGCGTCAACGTGCGCACCGACAAGCGCACCGACGGGCGCACATGGCAATGCAGATTTTGATCGATTTCCGGACGAGATGTCACGGTGGTACCCGCGTTGGTTCGGTTCGCTTCGCGTCGCAGATTCTTCAGATTCCTTCGATTCCTTTGATTCTTCCTATTCGCGAGAACGAGGTGCGTTTATCGCCTCGATAGTTAAGTATTGCTCGTAGAGATAGACGCGCGATCTCCCGGGAACTATGACGAAAGAATACGAAGCGGAACGTTTCGAGTGGGGATTCCGATGGCGACCAGGAGTCTCGCGGTCGGTGTTCGTGTTCGCGTTCGCGTCGGTGACGACGTGCGGCAAAACACGTGGTTCCGTGGTTGCGCGGTTGCGGTGGAATCACTTGGATAACACGATGCACGATCGGAGGGGAGGCTAGGCTAGACAAAGCGAGGTGAGGCGAGGCGACGAGAAGCGGTACGGCGCGGTGAGACGATAGTTTGTCTCGTGTGTTTCGTCCGCGACCGCGGTGCTTTTAGTTTTGCAACGGAGATCGCGGCCGTCGCGTGTAGTTCGACCGACGAATTATCGGTTCGCCGATGCGCGTCCGCGATCGTGTCCGTCTCGACGGCACTGACCATACCGACGACGTTTCAACGTCCTGACCGCCGGCGATCGTCCACCGGATCATTCGAACGGGAATAGAACCGGCAAAGAGAGGAATTCGCGATACACCGGTGTCGTTGGGTCGTTGGCGGAGAAATAGTCTTTGCGATATTAGCACTTCGACCGCGATAAATCGTGGGAACGACGATAACGGCAAAGAAAAAAGGCGAGCTCGTCAAAGCGCGGCTGGATTCGAGTATCTTCGAGTGACGTAAGTCGAGCCCGAGTTGCAAACGAGTCGGTTTTACACCGGCCAATAGTATTCTGGGTTTGTGGCGGGCGCGGGAATTGAAGCGATTCGCGTAGCGAGCTGCATTTGAGTTGTGACCGAGACCGAGACCGAGACCGAGAACAAGACCACGGTGGACAACCAGCTTTTCTCTCCTCGCTAAACAGTCGTCTTGTCGGAAACTTTTCCACGTGCTATCGTTCCTATCGACGCTAGATGATCTTTAAACGAGAAAGATGGATACGAGATTGAACATCGTTATGTCAGAGTCTGCGATCACGCTACTTTCTTATCCGCTGGACTCGAATGACGGCGGTGGGGTGTTGTCATCGATAGCTAAGAAACGTGCGTGACACGGTTGATCCTTTGGACCGTTGGGAGCCTCCCGACCTCGGCGACTCCTATTTAATCTGAAACAATTGACTTTCGCCGCCTACGTTGATCGGTTCTTGCCTCGGACGATAGAGCAAAACCCGGTGGGTGCATCTTACTCGCGCCTCGTGCCTCGCGGTGCTCTGCACGTTGTTCGCACGGTGCATCGCATCCCATCGCGTCGCGTCACGTTGCATCGGAGCCAAGCAGCACCGGTGAGGAAGAGTCACACCGAGCGATCACGACCGTTCGCCGAAGAACCGTTGGATCGATTTCATTTTCGAACGTGGAAAGGTAACGAGAAATTTTACGATTCTCAGACATCGTTTGGGTTTTAGGCTTGTCGGGTAACGAACAGTATCGAAAAACGAGAAGCGGATACAGTTTCGTATATTTCATTTCTTATGGGCAACTTCGAAGGGTGGAGGACGATGCACGCTAACAGTTGTATGTGCTCGCGTGCGCGCGTCCGACCGCTACGTACCTTTGCGTGACCAATTTAGACACGCGCCATCAATTTAGAGGCGAGTTAACCTTCGTTAGCCTCGTCACGGCTCGGCAACTATGTGAAAAAAATCTAGTTTTCTTTCGATACTCGATGTAGCCGAGCGATATACCAATACATGTGTACCTCGAATAGACTACGACTACGATTAGAGGAACAGATCCTCGGAAGAAACAACCAAACACGGAAACGGCCCCCTCATCTTGGAAGCACAGAATCATCCCTTCCCGCGTTCGGGTTCGATTTTTCAATAGCCTTTGGCTGTTATCCATCCCTTTCGATACGACAGCTTTTCCGTCCGCGATCAACCTTGCTCGCGACATTTGATCCGTTGCGCGTAACTCTGTCTCCGTATCGCTCGAAATTGCCTCATCTCGTCTCGTTTCGTCGACAACGATCGATCGGACAATCGTCGGAGAGATTCGATCCTGCTCGAAGAAATCGTACATTTTGTTCTATTCGATACCAAATATTTCGAATATTCGCTCGCGTAAACTGCTACGGGTATCTCTGAACCGTCTCGCGATTGCTCGCCGTCGTACCGTGACGCGCCGTGACGTGCCGTGACGCGCCGTGACGCGCCCCGCGCCGATTCGACTAATTTGTTCGATCTCGCGGGTGTGTGGCTCGTCTTACGGCTTACGGTTTCACGTCGTCGCGTCGGTTACCGTTCGATTTCGCTTTTTATTCGGATCGGTTCGAGAGCACACAGTTCCGACGGAAATTCGAACGATCGACTCGTATGCTCCGATCGTTTTTGGTACCGGTGCTTGGGTATCGGATGCGCCGTAAAAACGAACGAGAAGCGGAATGAACGCCGCGTATGCGTGACCAGCGTGTTCGAGCGATCGTTGCGTAACGATCGTGCAACGACCTTGCAACGAGATCGAATCGTTCTCTCGTTCGAGTTCGAACGTCGCGATTAGTGTTTACCGAAGATACGGAAAGCCTCCACTTGTCCCAGCTCGCTCGCGCGTACTTTCTGTCCCTTGGGTATCGGCCGTTGCTCAACCCGTTCCGTTTCGTCGCGTCGGCACCCGGCATTTCGAATACCAAAGGAAAGCTGAAAAATACCGGGTTCGTTCGAAGCTAACGAAAACGGTACACGTTTCTTTCAGAATTGCCGGCATGGTGGGGAGTTTGACGTTCGTCACTGCGACCAGGTTCGAGGATGATTCTCGAGATCGCGCGAAGAACATTTCGGATCGTCTGTCATCCGGATATTGCGATCGCCGAGAAGATAAACCGCCTACTCGTATGGAGGATCCAAGGGAAAGCGACGACGCCTCGAGAAGGTCAACGATACCGGCGTGTATCGCACCGTCGATGGCCACAACAACAACGACTACCGCATCTACAACTATAAGCACAACGGCGAGCGCAACTACAACTGCAACCGCAACGGTAATCGCAGCATCGCCGACGACGACATCGATGACGCGCGAACGCGAACCCGTTGCGACAACGACGGACGAGCGAAGAGTCTACAGCGATTGGTTCCTCGCGAGCTGCGCGGAACTCGCGAGTTGCAGTGATTCGACGCGCAACAGAGGAACCAGCACAGCGACAACCTGGTTCTTTCAGGTTCGTCGGCGTTGTTCAAACATTTGCAGTAAGTTCGAAAATTGGACCTTGGGGTGATCTCCGCGACTTTCGAAGCGGATTTCTTTCGTCGCGTTCGTCGAATTTCTTTGTGCGACTCGCGGCGTTACACGGCGCGCAACGCAACGTCGGGACAAAGGAAAAAGGAAGAAGGAGAAAGTCAAAAGTAAAAAGGAGCCAACCGTTTTCTTCGAGCAAAGAACGCGTCGGTCTTTCGTCGTCGTCGTCGTCGTCGTCGTTGGCTCCTCTCCGTTCGAGACACGTATCGCGAACGTTCACGAGGGTATTCTCCGTTCACGTGATTCTCGCAATCAGTTTGTTTCGGAGCCCGTTTCGGTGTACATAGACCGATCGCCGTGTTACTGCGCGTTCTTTTCCTGTTGCAGATTGGTTGCCGAAGGTGTGCTCTTGCACGGAGAACGGTGTCGCGATCCCTTGGTTCTCCGGTCGGCCCATGAGGCGAGTCGGAAGTTACGAGAGGTTCGGATCCAGGGGTAGCGACGTTTTCGAATTTGGCCAGACTACCACGGCGAATCTATCGGCGACAAACGACGGACACGCCGGCGATCACGGTGCTGACCAACATCGTTGCGGAGATAATTACGACGATGGTCAAGTGAGCTACTCTTTCTGATTTTGCGCGTGCAGTGAGCCGTGATCGATCTATCCGTTTAAAGGTCGATCTACGCTAGACTATACGGCACGGACCGTCACGTATCGACAACGAGATATACCAGAACCGGCACGACAGTTTTGAAGGTTCGTCTACGCTATACTGCACGGACCATCAAGTACCGACAACGACAAAACCGGTATCGGCACGATAATATTATGTATACCTGCTTCGGCGACAAACCGTCAGTTGACGTAAAACGTTCAAAATGAGCGGATCGGACAGTGACGAGGAAGCGGCTCTTCCTGCTATACTTTTAAACGAAAAGGAAGCTGAAGCGAGAAGACTGAAAAAACCAGGTCGCATTCGGGTGGATCCGATTTTGAAGAAGAGAAAAGTCGATGGAGAATATTGGACTTTTTTTTGCGACACCTCATTCTCTTTCCAGCTTCGTCTATATCTAATAATTTAGATATTACAGCCAAATCTTTTACAGTTAAATGGGAAAACATTTTTACCCTCGTCGCGCGTCTTTGCGAGTCGCCGTCTTACCCGACTGATCGATTGGGACCGTTCGACGAACGTATAGTATGAATACTACTGTCTGTGTCGGAACGGTGCCGATATGGAAATGGTCCGTGACTGTGCGGATAGTATAAATCGACCTTTATCTGTTCGGTCCGCTTGTCGAAGTCGATTTTTTACGACTCGTCGCATCGCGGACAGGAAACAAGGCATCCAACTAACGGTATCTGGTTGTTTCGAACGATTTCCTCGTTCAGGTGGTGGAGTTGCGTTTTCACAACAACGACGACGACGACGAACCTTGGAACAGCTTGCTCGTCGAGCAGAATCTTCGCGCGGACGACGCGTGTCGGTTGCTCAGAGTCAAGAGGAACGTGTCCGGAAACGCTTGGTCGATCATCGAAGAGTGGCCCGAGTTGGGAATCGGTGAGAACCTCGTATCGCGGTGCACGCGATACACGCATAGTCCGTCTGTCATCCGGTTCTTACGATTCCGTTTCGCAATCGTCCGATCCGATGGCTCGCGCGAAACGCGAGCTCGAAACCGCGTCGTCTAGCCTCTTCTCGCTTTCTTCCTGTTCCTTCACTTTTCTTCTCTCTTTCTCTCTCCCTCTTCTTTTCCATCTGTTTCCGAACTGTCATCTGGTTGTCGATTTCCAACACGAAACATTTTCGAATCGTCAAATTCCTTGGATCTATGGGGAGTTGAGGGGGTAGACTCTCGTTTCCAGGATTGCAAGGGTGCGGATACGCCATTTCATTTCCCGATAATGCAAAGGTGGAGTTTTTCAGTAGCCAAAAGCGCTAGATGAAACATCAATCTAGGCCGCAATCGCCCCCAAAAGTCCTATTTTTATGTATACTGTAATTAATTTGCATTATTCGGATGCATAAAGCTGCTCGTGTAGCTATTTTTATAAAGTTGCGACAGCTACATGCTGTCGAAAACTGCAAATTACGCCTCGCAAACGTAAAAATAGGACTTTTAAGGGCGATTGCGGGCAAGATTCATTTTTTATCCAGCGGTTTCGACTACTGAAAAATCCCATGTTTGCATTATCGAGAAATAAGAAGCATCACGCGCCCTTGCTATCCTGCAAAACGAGTCGACCCTCTTAACCGACAGAAAAGAGGGAGAGAGAGAGAGGCGCTATCGAGCTCGGGTGTTCACGTTCTCGAAAAAAGGATCGATCGTGTTGGTGGAATCGGCGTTATCTGGTATTCTGTGTGTGTCGAATCGGTTTCACAGAGCGTACTCTGGAAGATCACGAAGACATCGTCGCAGTGCACAGAGACGCGAGAATGTTCGCGTCTCGGTTCCGCAGCAAATTTCTCTTCCGATTGGATTACCTCAAGTATGAATTCTTTGTGGATCCTAAGGTGAGTAAACGAATATGCAGAAACGTTACAAACGCTTTATCGCCGTCTGTTTCGGTTTCGGTTTCAAGTTCGAGTTTGGTTTCGGTTTCGGTTTCGGTTTCGGTCTCGGTTTCGGTTTCGGTTTCAGTTTCAGTTTCGACTTCAACGTCGGTTCGACGCGTTCCCACTTGGTTTGCCGTTTTCAATATGTCAAAAAATAGAACTGCCGGTTCACCGTTGAAATATTTTCGCGTACATACAATTACAAATATGCTGTACGAGGCTTTTACATTTCGCTGATAGACGCGGCTGCGTTTGCCGCAGCAATCTCGATCGGTAATTGTCCGACTATTGCGCGCGCGTCTTTACCTACGAGGATCGCGATTAATCGTCGTATCGTAAATCATAGATCGTAGATGCGAACGTAATCGCAAACAGAGCTCTCGGAGCCCCTAAGAGCGCAGCGAGTGCTCAGCGCAGCGTTACTTGCCCGATTACTCCGCGTTCTACACTCTATTTCCTATTTGTATTCTGCGCGCATACTTTGGCTTGCCCGCACCGTATATCGACCGTCATGATCTTGGGCCATACACGGTTCAAGGTCGTGATAGTTGGACCGAGATAGCGTTCAGACTACCTGCAAGTGTCTGTGAAAATCGGGTGTTTCTCGATTGCCGTTACCCGTTGCGAAAACTGGCTCGGAGACGAGCATTTCCATTCGCGCGAACGCAAAGTTTTGAAACGCATAGTTCCTCAACCGCCTGTCGTCCCCGAGAAGAGGACGCTCGAACCAGTCTCCGTTTTCAAAGTCGGTAAGGCAGACGACTATTATTTCGCAAACGATCGCCCATGAGTCGTTGAGAATCTTTCCCTCCTATCTGGTATCTCGTAAAAGAGAACGCGTTCGATTTAGCAGAAAAATAGGGTCGAAGGAAAACCTTCCTCGCTTTCTGGCTGTCGCGCGCGAGCGCGTCGCTCTTCGCGTAAACGGGTAGCTTAGAGCTTATAAATCCCTCGGTTCTTTTTCCCTTTTGGGTGGAAAGCGCGGAAATCTAAAGATCTAAATCAAGTGAATTGTCGTTTGTTCCAGCAATTCTTCCCTTCCGACATGGTCATGTTTCCTATGGCTGACGCGACCAACGGCGCAAACAACGGAGCAATGTTGATCGACGAGGAAAGCGCGTTGAGAGTGAGTACGAGCGTAGATCGAAGAGAATTCAGTTTTTGTCGATCCTTCGATTTCAGAACTATCTGCTGCAAGATAACGCGCCGTGTCCGCAGGTGTTGAGCCTGGCATGGGTGCGGAACGGATACTTCGACGCCTGGAGGAAAATGTACTTGTTGCTGCGAAACCAAAAGCTCTACGTGATTAAGAAGGTAAGGAAAAACTGCGTGCGAGCGCAATTCATAGGATCGGATATGAACGGGATGTGATATCGCGATTCGAAAGGGCAGGCGGTTAGCAGGGAGTAAGTGTTCTCTTTCTTGTCTCAACCGCGTCGAGCAAGTACAAGTACAAGGATTCGTCGACGTAGCACAGGTCGCTCGTGCACATTGGTCGTTTCTAATTGTAAGATATTTCTCCTAGCCGCTTTCACCGACCGCGATGCGTTTTTGCGGCTATCGTTGAGTCTCGGTACCCTCGCAGCAACGCGCAACGTCGCGCGTCGCCTCCGTTCCTGCCGACGCTTTCTTTTCACTTTATCTCGCAGCCAGTGAAAAAAATACGACGATGTTCGCTTCAAACCTCGGGTCTCCAGCGTCGATAGAATCGACAGAATCGAAAGACGGCCGAGAAGATCGCGTGGGCGGCCCTCGCGAAACGATCGTTCGCGTTCGGTTGTTTCAGCGAACGATCCGTTTCGAAATCCGAAACCCGAACCCCGACACAATGTCCGAGAAGAATATATATCAGCAGTCTAGTTTCGACTGGAATATGTAGCAAGTGGTAACGCATCCGCGCGAACGCTACCGCTACGGTGATCGACGGGCGTCCAGGAGACTTTAGACTTTAGAGTTTAGAGTTTAGAGTTTAGAGGCTCCCGTCGCGTCGATGCGAACTAGCTCTCACAATCAGGTAAAACGAAGGTGCGAAACGAGCTGCGCGTGACACACATTCGTGCCGGCGATAGAGTTATTCTGCTAGGAACACTGCTCTCTGGGTCGTCGACCTAGCAACTCCCACCGACTTCTCCTCTTGCTCCCCCACCAGTTCTCATACACCCGTCTTCCTCTTTTGCTCCCTTTCCACCGCTCGCTCGCTTTTCCACTCTTCCTTCTCCCTCTTTCCCCTTCTCCTCCTCGCCTCATCCTCGTCCCCGCTGCCCTCGGCTTCGTTTCTCTTATCTTCTTTTCTTCTTTTCTCCCATTCGGTAATCAGCTTGTTGTCTTGTTGTCGCGTACGTTGTTCGCGTTTATTTTCTTCTTTGGTCTCTGGCTACTCCAGCCAATACACCGCCCTAGTCACGGATTACATTTCCGTTTTACTTTGGTCATCTGGTTCGACTTCACACCTCTTCGTTCTATTTCTTCGATACAACCTTTTCATCGTCTTCCGTTTGCCGCATCGCGCGAATCGGTTCGAAACGCACCTGCTCAGCAAGTTTGACATCAACGAGAAAATCGAGGAAATCGATCGTAGGACGTACAGAGAAGGCGAAAAATTTGGACATGGTAACAAGCTCCTATTCGTCGGGCGCGCCGCACCTGCGCCGAGTCGCCGAATCGCAGAATCACAGACTCGGAGAGGAGAGCGTTGCTCGCAAACCACAAACCTCTCTCTCTCTTTCTCTCTCTCTCTCTCTCCTCTGTATTTGCCTTCTTTCTGATACTTTCTGAACCTCGGATTCTCTGGTTCTCCGATTCCAGCACCGAGGTAACGTGCACGCGAAACTCTGCTCGGTTCCGGAACGGTGGTTTTGGTGACAACCGGATGCGCGGTTCCTGCGGACGTTCCGAAAACGGAGGAACTTTGATTCGATACTTCTGATTCCCGCGGTTGCTCTTGTCTCTACTGCTACCGTTTACCGTTGCCGTTGCCGTTGCCGTTGGCAATGCCAATGGCAATGACAATGGTACCCGCCTACTCCCCAGCCCAGCTAGCCGGCTGCCACCTTTGGCCAACCTTCTCCCATCGGAACCCTTCAAACTTCCGCAATTCCGTCTCCCCCTGTACTCGTTTTACTCCGTTCAGGGTGTCGGGCAAGCACAATACGTTTTCGCAATGCATAATATTACACGACCTCCGTTGCATCCACTTCATTGTTCGCGTTCGTGACGCGTGACGAACCGTGAACGATTTGCGTTTTCGTTCTCGTTCTCGTTCTCGTCCGCGGTTCCGTTCGCGTCCAGCTACCGACAGCTCCCGGAAGATTCGACCATTCCGTACCAGCGAGATCGTCCTCGCTACTCGATACTCGCTACACCTTTCGTGTAGTGAACGTAGCGAACAGATTTCTTTTCCGGACCGTCGATGTCGCCGGAACGTGTAACGTTCGCGTCGAGTCGAACAAAAAGCATTAAGTTCGGTATATGTGTTTTGGTTTCAGATGAACGTTCTGTCTTCGAGGCGGTTACAGGTAAGTAAATCCGACGGAGCATCTCGTAATCGCGAAAAACGAACGAAAATGCGCGACGTCGATTTCGACGCGATCGTTGCAAAATCGAACGATAAGAACCTGAACCTGAATCGGTATCGGAATCGGAATGAAAAAAGAAGAGACCTCCAAGTCTGTTCAGCTTTCCCGCCACCGTGAAGCGCTGCGCGGCAATGCGCCGCATTGGGCCAGACCGTTTTAGACTTCGCACGAGTTTAGTGGGTTAGGGTATTTGGAGTAGAATGCGCGCGGCTGGCTTTTGGCGGTCAGCCAAATTTCGCGTATTTCCCAACCGTGTAACCATCGTTTTTAGTACAATCGGTAGAAATACTCGACCATTCCGTGCGATACGTTGATCGTTTTGGCTTCTTGGTCGGTTCGGTTCGGTTGCGGTTTGCGTGTTCTTTATCAGAACCGAACGGCAAATCGGAGCCTGGAACCCGTTGTCGTCGTCGTCGTCGTCGTCGTCGTCGTCGTCGTGGGCATAGCCGTCGATCGCTTTGGACGCGGCCGCAACAAAGCTAGGTGCGATCCCGCAATCGGAATGGCCTCGACGAGTCGAAACGATGCAAGACCTGGGTAAATCGTGAACAGAAATTCAAAGTTATCGCGAGCCGGCGCAGCGGTACCGATCGCGAGTGCGTGGTTGCGTCCGCCGAGCGAGAGCCACCTGCATCGTTAGCGAAACATTGGACTCGTTTTTCGAAAAGGAGACACGATTCACAGCCGAAGGGCTCGACAACGAGAACTGCAAGTAAATCGATAACCGTAGATCGTTAATCGTTAATCTTAATCGTTGACGGTGCGGAAAGAAACCGTGGTTCGCGTAGAACGTCGAGAGATCGGAGAGACCGAGCGTCAGCTTAGCCGGAGCGAATTCGCAACCATCGCGAATCGTGCGTTGCGAGCAAACACTCGTCGTAGCGAAATTTCGAAACGCGTCTTTTCTCCAGCTCTCGCCACGGGCACGGCTATTCGACAGCTCTCGTCTCACCGCGTAGCCGTTGCGACATCGCTCCGCGTCGCAAACGCCTCTGCCAACGAATTTGCGAAACCGCGTATTTCCTTTCGTTTTCCTCTTTTTTTCGATTGGGTTCGCACATTGCTCGCCCCTCGTGTTATGGTTTTTGTCAGCCTGCCGTCACCCTGCCGTCACCCTACCAGCGGCACAACCCGCATCGATCGACCCTCGAATTACTTTCGGAAACGGTAACGATCGCGTCTCCAGCTGTCGCTAGTTTTTGCCAAAACAGGAAACCCGAAGCCTAAATGCAGAAGCCAAAATCGGAAATCCAGAATGGCAAGGAATTTTCGAGAACCGGGTGTTCGTTCGATCGTGGGACGGTCGACGTCGTTTCGTAGCGTCGCGTCGCGTCTCGGCATCTCGGCGTCTCGGCATCTCGGCGTCTCGGCATCTCGGCGTCTCGGTGTCTAGGTGTCCCGAGAGGAAAGCGAAATTCGGCGAGCGGAGGAAATGGAAGCCCGCGTGAATAAGAACTTCGTGGATAAGGACGAGGACCGCGGAATGTTGAACGAGAGAAACCGAAGGCACGGTCGATTGCCTTAAAGGGGAAAAAGAGGAAAAGAGGGGAAAAAGGGGGAAAAAGGGAGAAAAGGAAAAATGGGTAAACGGGAAGAATGTGGGAAGGGGTCGAGCGAGCGGCCAGCTGATTCGGGAAAGTTGGCGAGGTAACGATGCAGCGAGATATGTATGTAGCGAGGAATCGAGGAAGCGAAGAGCGAGGCGCAGCTGCGGCCTGCGTCGCCGCCGGGTAACCAGCTGACTGCGAACCTCGGTTGTTTCCGCGGCGCGATTCGGCAACCTTCGGATCTTTGTCCGACGCGATACGCGATGCACGAGGGTACCGGCGAGCAGCAGGCCGTTCCGCCGTCAGTTGTCGACCCGACGTCGTTGGGAGGCGATGCGCGCGTGCGCCTCCTACGCCTCTTTCGTCGTCGTCGACGTCGCCCTCCTTTGAATCGCGACCGGCCGCATCGACGCCGCGCCGTGTCGCGGGACCGATCGGTCGCGACGTCGCGACGCCATCGCCAACGCCGATATCGACGTCTCCTTTCCGACCAACGGGAAAACAGCTGTGAATCGAGCAAGAAGAAGATCGGCGTCGTCGCGCAGTCTGCCGTTGCCGGTAGATCGTCTATTTGTCTCTCCCTCTCACTCACTTACTCACTCACACACACACACACAGTCTCTCTCTCTCTCTCTCTCTCTCTCTCTCTCTTACTTTGTCTTTCTCACTCATTCTCTCTGTGTCTCTCTCTCTCTGCTCTGTCTCTCTGCTTCCGTCTCTGTTTTACTGTAGCTCGTTGGTACGCTCGCTCGCTCACTTGCTCCCTACTCCAAACTCCCGCAGCCTCGACAAGTAACCCCTTCCTTCGTTCCTCCCTCGCCATTGCACTCGTCCATTCCACCCGCCTACCCCCCCTTTGTCTTCGGCATCCTCGCGCACCGTCACCGTCACCGTCATCGTCATCGTAATCGTCATCACCATCGCCATCGCCATCGCCATCTCCATCTCCATCTCCACCGCCACCGCCACCGCCACCGCCACTGCCACTGCCACCGCGGCCACCACCGCCGTCATCGTCGCCGTCGTCGCAGCTGTCGCAACTCGCAAGCATCGGAATCGGCACCGAGGTCCGGGCACCGGCACCATCGCCGACACCATCGCCGACACCATCGCCGACACCGTTGCCACCACCTAGCCCGTTATCCTCTGTGGGGCTCATCGCTCATCGTCGTTGCGCGTAGTCGTCGATACGCCGCTACGAGAGATGGAAACGAACGGGTCGAAAAGATTGTCGAAGAAACTTCGTAGAGGCGTCAAGGGGTCGAGGGGTCGGCGACCACGAGAAACGGACCTCCGAGAAAGACGGAAGAACGAATTCGTCGCGAGAACGGTTTGTCATCCAACACCGAAGATACGCACCAACTCTTCGATTTTTTTTTGGACGGAGACGATGCGATGCGACGCGTCGCGGGATCAGAAATTGTTCGAGCTCGTCGTTGTGGTCGTGAATTTATTGCGGTGTGGGTTCGCGCAACGAGAAGTTCCCAACTCGCTGAAACAGTGGTCAAAAGTCAAACCTGGAGGTTTAGATGCGCGACAAACGACAAGCGGCGAACGACGAAATCGACTTGTCGTCGCTCGTAATTAGGGGTAACGGGGTAAGTCGAATGTCGTTGACTCCTCCAGCGGAACTTAGTCGCTGCCACCGTTTTCACGTTCGCATTCGTCTTCGCTCGTCGATGAAAGAACAAAAATGCGAGAGAACGGGACAAAAATCGCCGCAGTTCCTATCGTTTCGGCTACGATATAGCAACGGTGTTATCCGCGATCGTTGCGCAGCGCGAGAAAGTCGTTGAATCCGCAGAGGAAGGACCGCAAGCCTGGGTCCCGTCGTAACGAGATTCAGCGAGTGCTCGCAACGGACGCAGCGTTCGCACAGAGAACGACGAGTTTGGCGCAATCGACGAATCGCGCGTCGACGATGCAGTTTTCTTTCGATACAGAGCGGTCGCGGAGTCGCGCGCACGCGAAAGCAAGCTAAACTTCCGTACCTCTCGCTTCCGTTCTCCCTCTCGCTCTCTGTCCGTTTGTTTCTTTGTTTCTCTCAACTATAAACTCTCGACCCGACACGTCCACGCTCCTCGTCTTTCTCCGATGCATCGTACCTAGGCCCAGCCGTTTACCCACTTATCCGCCTAACCGTTTCCGCGTGCATCTACCTCGCCTTGTCTACCTTTCCTCTCTGTTTATCTCTATATTTTCTCTGTCTTTCTTCCTCTCTAGCTTGGCTGTCTCCTCGATGCTGATCGACTTCGGCAATCGGCATCGCCTTCTGTCGGCTTGGCCGTCGCTGTCGTCGGTTGAAGCCATCGGACGATCGACGATCCCTCCGCTAAACCGCTAATTAGTTACGCCGGAAGAATCGTACCCTTTGAATCGCTAACGCTACCGGCGCCACGGTGCTTTAGGGTTTTGCGTCTACGACACACCATCGACGCGACGACTCGCTCACCGCGATACCGGCCTCCCTCTCCTCCCGACGTTCATCCGTCGCGTCGAGCAGCGGATGGTGGATAGCGGATGGCGAATAGAGAATGGAGGATCGCGAATTGCTGCGTAACCGAGCGAAACGTGAAACGGGTGTTCGGGTCGCTTCGGATCGCGTCGGATCGCGTCGCGTCAACCGCGACAACGTTTCGTCGTCCCGAGAACGGAGGACGCGCGAAAAATTTAACATCGAGCAAGGACGCGGAAATTCCATTACGGTGAATCCAATAATGACAAAGCGTCGCGCGCTTTTGCGCGTACACAAGGTTTCCTTTTCGTAGGAAATCCGTGGTGTATCGCGTGCCGCACGCTCTCCCTATTACCGCCGCGTCGGCTACCGCTGGCTCCTTCGATTCGTCGATTCGCTGATTCCGAACGCAGGCAGACTATCCGTCCAATCTGGCGGTAGACGGCACACTCGATGAACTACGCGACGCGATAACGCAAGGACACGGAACTCGAGATGGAAAGAAACGAGAAACAAGAAACACGTTGGAACGCGCATACGTGACATTGGATGTCGCGTCCTTTTTTTTCTCGTTTCGCGCCACCCACTCGTTCGGTTCTTCGAGCGCTCCTTTTCGTATACGCGACTCGCTTTTTTCCCACTCTGTTGCCACTCGTTTCGCAAACGCCTCCCGTTATATCTCCTCGTATTATTACCGTAATTGCCTCGCACAACCTGGTTGGCCCACTTACCTTCGATTTACAATCGGTTTACGAGTGGATGCTGTTCTCGCGTCTCGTAAGCTTGGCCTTGCTCGTTCAACCGTTCGATCGGTTGCCGCTCCATGTTGGAATTTGTAACGCGCGATCCATTCCGATCTTCGATCCACGATCCGCGTTTTCTAATTCGGACGAAAGTATTGGTTCGCAAGATCGCTCGTATGCTCGCTCGCTCGCTCGTCGTATTTCCGCGCGTATGACAGATCGCGCTTCTGAAATTACTCGGAAACCGGTTCCGGGCGCGACCACCGCCACACCTCTGTTCCTCCGTTCCTCTGTTCACGGTCTAACTTACCCGACCTTACCTTATCTTACTTTGGTCTGATCTGCCCTGCTCTCTGCCGACATCGCAGTTGCCGTCATTGCCGCGCTCGCTATACTTTTGGCCGAACCGACGTTTTGCGATCGCAATTGCTGTAGCAGCAAACGCGTACGCGCGATTAATCGATCGAGCGATCAGAAATCGAACGTTTTACGGATGTCCGAGGCCAAGACTCCCTCGACGGCCTTGGCAGAGATCGGAGAGGAGGCGAAACGGTTGTGGCGACGACGCGACGGCGACGACGACGACGACGACGGTGAAGAAGGCGAAGAAGACGAAGACGATAATCAACGGTGTTGACCGTTGACCGTTGACCGTTGACCGTCGACCGGAAAACGAACGAATCGATCGTGTTTCGCGAGCACTGTCGTTCCCACAACTAATGTTCCTTCGATCGAATGCTTTCAGGAGACCGAGCAACTGACTACTTTTGCCCACTTGTCGGATTTCGTGGTGTACAAGATTGCGAACGCAAAGTGGCGTTTTCACGCACCCTTCGAGTGGGGCCTGTGCCTCAAACCGTCCAATACCGGAGAAACCAAAAGTACCCTGGCTGGAGAATCCGGACTCAAGGTTGTCGCTTTCCAAACCGAAAGGTCCCGCGTTTGCTGGCTCACGGCCATGAGACTCGCCAAGGTAACATATATAATTATAATGAGAAATCCCGATACGTTTCTTACGCGTCGCTTTACGGCCCTTCCACCCTTTTGCCGTTTTGCTTTCGATCCTTTCTCAGCGTTCCTTCCGAACCCTCGGACGCGATTCGCCATTCGCGACACGCTCAGAGTTTCTGTTTTCGCAGTACGGCAAGCAGCTCAGGGACAACTACAGAGCTTACAAGAACAAACAGTGCGAGCAAACCAGCGGGGATAGCGCCAAGGAACGATACTCCACCTACAATGTGTCCAACGTGAGTGTTAGCGCGTCAGTTTTCGGTAGAATCTCGCGAGGAAGGTAGAAGGTTACGACGAAAACAAACACCGAAGCACCCAAAGCACCCGAAGCTGCCGGCCGTTGCTACGCGCAGTCGGCTATCGATCATCTGGGGGCTACGCGAGTGCTCGTTCCATGTCGAGTCGCTTTGTACTGCACTGCACCGCACGATTCTCTCCGTTTCGAAACGGAAACCGAAATCGAGGCTACGCGCGATAGACCAGCCGCTCGCGTAGTTCTCCGGTTCGCGAAGCCATTTCAAAGTTACGACCGATAGAGCTAGGCATCCGCGTTTCTAACCGAATCAATAGAGTCGATCGTGTCGCCCGGACGAAAACGATCCGATTCCTCTGTTCCTCATTTTTTCCTCTGGTTTCAATTCAGTCTACTACCGCGTTCGCTCTTTCTAGTTTCTAGTTGCACGACGCTATCACGGCGTCCTCGTATCTCGTCGACAGCGATCTCGGTCGCTCGGACGGAGTCGGTCGATTTTGCGCGCCTGCGCTTCTACAACCTTGACATTGAACGATCTCTCTCTCTCTCTCTCTCTCTCTGACTCTCTCTCACTCAATTCGTTTCTCTCTGCTCCGAGCGCGGGTTTCTCTCGCACCGCCGACAGAGCTCGAAGCCGTCCCCTGGATTCGCGAGTACTGCTTCCCGGAACGTTGATCCGTTCCGACCGAGCATGGAAGCGGTCCGTCCTGCACCCCTGGACAGTCTTCCCCTCTCCTGCGCCGCCTCTTCGCGGATCAGAGCGATCTTTTCGATGCTTTCGCCAAACAGAGCGGTATCGTATTCGTTGGCGCGCGGTTTTTCGGAATTTTGCGTTTATCGATCTATAGACGTATCGTCGCGTGCCGTGGCGTACAAAGTTTTAGAGGTCTAGAGGTCCATGCGCGAAAGACCAAAAGGAGACACACCTTGTCGACTATCGGCTCCGGCTGCGGCTCGGTATTGTCGGTCTGGCAACAAGCGTCGACGGGCGTCGATCAATTTTTTACTTTGAATTTTTCGGCAGTCTTGTTTCGAGAAGCCGCGTTTCTACCCTTCATTTCCGAAACAGCTTGGATGTCTTTCATTATTCAGTTTTCACGAATCGACGAAACGACTTGTTCGATAGGATTCGGTGCGGTCGCTCGTGGCCATGGACTTTACGGGAAGCGTCGGCAGGATCGTGGACGATCCGAAGGAAGCGAAGGGTATCGCGGAGAGCGAGGGGATCGATTGGAGGCGGACCTGGAGGCCGTTCTCTAGACCGCCGCCGGGCTGCGCGGTGGTCAGACTGCACGGACTCGACGACGGAATCCACGCTTTGCAGCCGTGGTTCCACAGAGGACTCAAGAGAGATATCGCGGCGGCCATCGTCAGGGATCATGGTTCCGTGGATGGGTAAGATAATGCTGCGCCGTAAAAATTAGCCGACGCGCCTCTGCCGCCCTACCAAAACCCGTTTCTACTTCAACGATCGTCTATCTCTATCGTTTCGCGTTTCGGTGGTTTCAGAGTGTTCCTGGTCCGTGAAAGCAAGAGCAACTTGGGCGCGTACGTGTTGACCTACAAATACAGCGACAAAGTGTTTCACGCGCAAATTCAGCCGGTAAGTGCCTCTCCTGTCTTTTTTTCTCTTTTTTTCTCTTTTTTTCTCTCCACTCTATTCTACTTCGTTACGATACGTCTCGATCCGTTTCCAACCGAGCGAGAGCGACTAATTCTAAGCAGATAACGACGATGTTTCAGGTTTTCGACGAGCGATGCAACTGCTGGCTGTACACGCTCGACAAGGGAGTTACCAAATTTTACGATTTGCTACAGTTGATCGCGTTCTACCAGCTGAACGCGGGCTCGTTGCCCACAAGATTGACGCATTACGTGCAAAATGTGGTTCCGGCGTCTCTACCGATGACGGAGGACGACGGAGCGTCACCCTCTCCGCCTTCTCCGTCTTCGCCGTCCTCCCCGACCGAGACCACTCGACGATTCGCCGTCACTGCGAACGATCATTCCGAGAGATTCGCGGGCGACGGTTCTCTACGAGGATAGGATTTTCGGCGGCCCGATAGCCTCGAACGGCCTTCCGAGAACGCCTCGACGCGATCGGGTTGCTGGAGTTTGTGTCTCTGCAGTTACAGCAAATGGAGCCTGTAACTGTAACGCGACCGGAGAGCGTGTGCGCCCTCCTCGTCGCTCTCGGCGAATCGACCAACCGACGCCAAACGCCAGACGCCAGACCACGCACGCCGCACGCTTTCGGCCAGTCGGAAAACACGAAAGCGATCCAACTTAGCGCCGTTGCACCGTCTCGCCGTTTGATCAGAAAAGCCGGCGCATCGATATAATCTGTGAAATCCGCAAGATCTCGCGTCTCGTCTAGTCGCGATTGCGACTTCTCTTTCCCCGTTTTCCAACCCACTTTCCTTTTCCCTCTCTCCCACCCCTTTTCTTTTTATCTCTCTCGAGGACGCGATGTTCCCGCAAACTCTACGGTTGAAAGAATTGATTTTGATAGCGGCCATCAATCTTGATTATTTACGTTGGGTGCCAGACATCCGTGTCCAAAATGCCATCGTTGATCGAGAAATCGTACCTTGCCAACGGGAAACGGAGAAGTAGCTCGAGCGCCTAGAACGCATTCGCATACGCGATACAGACTGACGAATCGTTTGCAATTTTTTCCTCCTCCTTCTAAGACCTCTTTATTTCTTGTCCCGTCGTTCTTAGCTATCATTGTCATTTTGATTGTTATTATTATTAACGTTGTATAGTATTATGATGATGATGATGATGATGACGATGATGATTATTATTATTACTATTATTATTATTACTATTATTACAAATCGATTATCGTAGATACAAATCGTTACAATGATATATATTTTGTACGAACAGTAACGGAGACGTTGTCCCACAACCTTGTGCGGTACGAAGGCCGAGTTCGAGTCGGTGTTCGAGACGCCACTCGATTCGACGTTCGATAAAGAAACAATAAAGCGCAAACGCGCAATTAAACTCGTAGCATTGTGTGTCACTCTGTCCATTCCCGAAACGTAGGTTTCAACGTCGACATACTTATTCGGGACACGCGTGTTGCAGAGATGGCGGTTTGGTTCACAATACTCAACAAACAGCGGGAACGCGCCAGCGTTATCGAGCACTCCTCGCAACAGGTAAGTCGCGTTGTCTTCGGGGACGAACGGAGTGGGGGCCAACGAACAGGTAACATCGTCACGCAGGTAGAGAGGAACGAAGCGGAGCGAGAGGTACGGCAATCTGTGGACTCGACTCGACTCGACTCGACTCGACTCGGTCGGAAAGGCGGCGAGGTGGGATTCAGGTGCGCTGCAGGCGGTAGTGGCAGGAGAAAAGGTGGTAGCCTGCTGCTGTTGGCTCGCACTGGCAGGGATAGCGATCGGCAGTTGACCGCGACCGCTCGAGGAGGCGACGCGCTTTCGAATCGTCGACGATGTGCGAGCTCGAAGGTTTCACTCGACGACCTCATCGAGTTTGCCGATCAAGGATCCACCGAGTCGCGACCGCCCGTCGTCGCTAGGATAGTCAAGTAAGAGGATTCGTGGTCGCATTTCCGATCCAGGTGACGCAACGTAACGTAAAAACACAAAGGCGCCATCGATCCACGCTCGTGAATCCCGAATCGCGATTCCAGCCGAACAGAGATCCCGAACAGTCGGCGATCGAAGACGAGAGGACGCGCCGACCAGATTCCGCCATTTCGAAAGAATCGCTCTGTCCAGGCATCGAAGTTTCGCTCGGTTCTCGCAACTTCTCGTGGCTCACGGCGTGGCGGGTACGCGCTTGCAAAGTCAAAACCGGTCGGACGACATTCCTGTCCATCGATCAGCTACGATCAGCTACGATCCGATCTCTCCGAAGAAAAACCGCTTTCCGGATTTCCTAGTTTCGTGTTCGAGTTTCAAACGCCGTGTACATCTCTTTTCATGGACGCTCCAACGCGACGCGACACGGTGTCCTTGCAGCGATCCATGTGTCGTCGATTCGGTACCGTAAGGTGCCAGGTACCGAACGCAGTTTCCATCTCGCTCGCTCTCTCGTTCACCTTCGTTCTATTCTCTTGTTCTCTACATCTTTTTTACGATAATGTCTCGCGGAACACGACATGGACGATCGCGTCGCCAATTGTTAACACCCGCCAAAATCGGAATGCTAGCTTCCCGGAGACAGAGCGGTAGGGAACGAGCCGGAACTGGCAAACAGACGGCGATGTTGCGCCACGTAGCGACGCATCGGTATTTCCGAGAGTAAAACGGATCGAAGATACGACGCGAACGATCGAAACGCGACGCGACGTGACCCGACGCAACGTAATGCAACGCGGTGCAGCGTGGCGAGACTCGGGCGAACGCTCGGCGAAGGCGAAACAAGGATCGTTCGAACCTGGTTCGACGCGCGATACCGACGCAACGCGCCGGGTGACTCATGCCACGGGGTGCATCTTTCTTTGTCCGACTTTCCAACTGGATGCTCTGTCGCGTTCGCACGCGTCGTTTCTCGCGCGCCAGTTTTTCCTTTCGAAAGTTAAGCTCGATTCTATCCTAATGTAAGTGTATCGCGCGATAGTTTCAGAACAAACATGGTTCTCGTTGAAGACGTTTCGGTCGATCGACGTTGAGAAAGGAGAACCGCGGCGGAGACCGAGAGCGAAAGCGAAGCGCGATCGAAGAGTGTTCGAGTCTCTGCTCTCGGCTCTCGAACCAACATGAGAATCATCGTTCTCGCCGTAGGGCTGTTGATCGTGGGACCGATGGCCGAAGGAATGAATGCGAGGAGAGACAACTGCGGCGACGAATGTGCCGTCACCCATTATTGCAACAAGCACAATAGCCTGTGCACGCCGTGCTCCAACATTTGCGACGAAGGCAACTACCTGGAGAAGGAATGCAACGCTTATTGTCGAGGTAAGAGCCCGGGAACCGTTAAGCTCGGAAACTTTGAATTTCGAAGCTGGCGGGAATACGCCGCGAATGTTTCACTCCGAGTCGTTAAGGACACGAACGTGGTAACCGCGTTTCGAAATCGATCGAGAGAAAGAAAGCGCAGGTTGTAGTAGGCCAAGCGCTTCCCAAGCCAAGAGTCCGTTGACTTTACACCTGACCAACGTCCCTCCGTCGACTTCCCACACACGAAAGCGTTCGATGACTCATTCCTGCGCCTGCCTGCTTGCCTACCTGGTAACTTACCTGCTTGCCTGCCTTCCTACCACCCCTTCCACCCGAACATTCCCCTACTCGCTGGCTCGTTCTTCTACCTTTCTTTTCCTTTCCTCGACCTCTCTTTTCTCCCAATGTTCTCTACATCCCATGCAACTCTATACATATACATATGTAAGTAGTCATTTTCGTTGTAAGCGTCGTTGCAGGTTGTAGATCGAAGGCACGTGCCTTCCTTTTTCCTTTCTCTATCTTGTTTTCTCTCTCTCTCTCTCTCTCTCTCTCTCTCTCTCCCGATCGAGTAAAACGGGGAACAGAAGGTTACGGTCAAATCGTCAAACACTCGCCAGCTATCGAAAATTTCTTCCCATGTGACGACGATATCTCCAAATTTTCGACTATTTCGTTTGCAGCGTACCTGCTGACACGTATGGAGCATCAGTACGACGATCTGCGAAGTAAGTAGAGCCAGCGATGCTGTTGGCGAGTATTTCCGCACTCGAACGTTAAGGGGGTAGACCCGTTCCCAGGACTGCAAGGTTGCAATGCGCCTTCTCATTTCCCGATAACGCAAAGATGGGGTTCCTCGGTAGTCGAAAGCGCTAGATAAAAGATCAATTTAGGAAGCAATCGCCCTCAAAAGTCCTATTTTTACGTTTGCGAGGCTTTATTTGCATTATTCGGCAGCACGTAGCTGTCGCAGCTTTATGAAAATAGCTGCACGTGCAGCCGTATGCTTCGAAATAATGCAAATTACGCCTCGTAAACGTAAAAGCAGGACGTTTGAGGGCGTTCTAGATTGATCTTTTATCTGGCGCTTTTGTCTCCCGAAGAACCCCATCATTGCATTATCGAGAAATGAGAGGACGCAATCCGCGACCATAAGAAAAATTCGTTCCGATTTACAGGCGAAGTCAGCAAATTGTGGAACTTCGCGACGGCAGCCATTGCTGTGGCCTTCCTGTCCTTAGCGGTGGCCGCGTGTCTGCTCGCAAACAGGTTCGTCAAATGGAAAACCATCGGTGGCGCTTTCCACCGAACGTTCTTCGGAACTTGGACGAAGGTGAGTCCCCGTCGAAGATTCGAAATTTTCGCGTGTATCGGTAATCGGACTCTCTCTCTTCGACCTTTCGCCGTTTCAGACACCTTCGGTTAACAAAAACAATAATCACGAGAACAACAACAAGCCGGAGGACGTAGAGACGAGCGGGCACAGGCGAAACGGACCGAAGCTAACGATGCCAACGATTAGCGCCACCGTCGCACCGTCCCGCGATCCGGGGATCGTAAGACAGAAGACGGTCGGAAGTGGAAACGGAAATGGGAGCGGGCAGATACAAGTGCAGGTGCAGGGTCAAGGGCAAGGACGCGGGATCGAAACCGCGGGGAACTGTACCGGGGCCGACAACAGCACACCGAACACGACCACCACCACATTGTCCCTGTCCGGAAGATATCCGAGCGAGGATACCACCCTGGACTACGCCTACGACAATCCCGCTATGACTCCAAGTCCCGAGTCCGTTCAAATTCGAAGAGATCGCGAGAGTTCGTTTTAAGGAGGTAGACTCATTTTTCCAGGACTGCGAAGATGGGGTTCTGCAGTAGTCAAAAGCGCCAGATAAAAGAGCAATCTAGAACGCCCTCAAACGTCTTTTACGTTCACGAGGCGTAATTTGTATTATTTGGAAGCAAAAGCTGCGCATGTAGCTAAATCATAAATCTGCGACAGCCACATGCTGCCGAATAATGCAAATTACGCCTCGCAAACGTAAAAATAGGACTTTTGAGGGCGATTGCTTCCTAAATTGATCTTTTCTCTAGCGCTTTTAGAAACGAGTCTAGAAACGAGTCTGTCGCCTTAAGCAATGTTTCCGTCGATCTCCGAGATCGAAAGCAATATCAAATTGTACATACACATAATGTATAGCGTATATACGGTATAGCGTAAGTAGACATATATAAGAATCGAGAGCGCGGCGAATCGCGCCGAGAATTGCTGCGTTCCCTTATCAATCGTTCCGTCCATGAAAGGCCTTCATAGCGAAGTTAACGCGAACCTCTGGCGAGGAGGGCGTGCTTCGCATAGGACGGCGTAGGTTACGCGCGGGTCCAGACCAGATATCGATCGTTCTTCGTTCGTTTGTATGCGGAACGCACGGATCGCTCAACTCGACTGCTCAATGCTCAATCGACTCTCGTTAGGTTTCTCGTGTATTCCGCAACTTTGCGCGTTCGGACCGAAGCTCGTGCGAACCTCGCCGTCCTTAGCATAAGTTTCGTTTTCTCGTGTCTCGCATAAGTAACGTGCACCCGAGTTTTCACCGGATTTAGACGACACGCGATGTCGCGCAGTTTTTCGGGGATCGATGTCTTCCAAGAGCGAACTCCTCGATCCGCGAATCTCGAGAGGTCGTCGACGCGCTACGGATCGTCGAGTTCGCCAAACGATTCACGTGTTTCGTAAAACGTTTTCTTTTTATCGTTGACGTTAACTTTTTATCACGCGTATTTTTCATCCCCGTTCGTTCTCTGTTGTCGGTTGCGTAAAAACAGCTCTGTTAGAAATCTAGAAATACAGCTTACGTCTCTATTACATCGAGTATTTGTCAACCCCTCCTTTCCGTTCGTTTCCCGTCTCTCTTAATTTCGCTCGTCGAGAGACGAGAAACTCGCGAGCGAGCGACAAAGCCTGTTTATAGATGGAGATCGGATCGGACCGAAGATGAAGGCGAACGCGAAGGACATGGCAAGGCTTGCCGAGGGGATGCCTCGGCCGGTAACGTTGCCGTCGGATTAGACGAACCGCCGTCGACGTGAAGCGGTCTCGACATGACTAGCTCCCTCGTGTTCTTTTCGGGTTTGGTCAGCACCACGTAGACTTTTGGCAGGAATAAGCAGAGCAGCTGAACCAGGCCGTTCAGCGACAGCGAGAGCGCCAATGTGATCGCCCTAATCACGTTGCTGATCGAAGCCAGATAAAGGGGCACGAACGCGAGCCACAGAACGATCGTCGCGTAATTAGCGAACGCGATGCGGCGAGTCTCGTTGAATCCCTCGGGGCACTTTCTGGTCTTTATCGCGTAGAACGTGGACGCCACTGAAAACGGTAGAACGTGGAACCAGATCAAGGGAACCGGTGTCTTAATCGAAGAGCAACTTACCCGTCAACAGGAACGGATACGCCAAACCGATCACGTAAGATCCGTCCTCGGATCCGCGACAAATCCTGACGTTCGCCTCCCTGCTGGGATGGGAGCTCGTCACCGCTGGCGGTTCCTTCAAAAGCCAAACCGTGTCGAAAACAACCTCCGCGAGCGTTAGAATGCCCGCTATCGTCAGCTGCGACCTCGGGCTGGTGTATCTACGATCCAGAAGACGAACGCGCAACGGTCGTATGTCGTATGTCGTATAACGTATCCGGTCTGATGAACTACGATTGCGTACCGTCGCTTACGCGGGCTCGGACCGGGGTCGTTGAATATCCGGTGTATCCTGTTGATCTTGGTCGCGAGCGCGGCGTAGCACAGAGTGTAGCAGAATCCGATGCCGAAGCGGACGACGGTGCAACTGCCGGTGCTCGGTTTCGCCACGATCGCGAACGTCATCGAGAAGCAGGCGAGCGCGCCGACCAGCAGCAAGAACGACAACTCTCGTCCGGAGGCTTTGATCATCGGTGTCTCGCGATACCACCAGAACACCGACGAAACGAAACCGGTCAACGATATGCCTGCGATACGAAAATACGACGGATGCAACCGATAGAAGGAATAGAATGCGCTCGCGGTCGTTTTCGCGCGACCGGTAAACTCCGGAAATCGGAAATCATAAGTGGGAAATCGAAATCGAAGGGAACGGGGGGCGGCTCACCGAGTACGGCTACCGTCATCGCAGCGATCGCCCATGGATTCGAATAGTCGACGAACTCCTCGGGAATCGGTTCGCAACTGGTTCCGTTCCCGGTCGGTCGAGTACCCCATTCGCACTCCTCGCAACTGTGCTCGTCGACCCGGAATCGATAGAGGCCGCAGCTCTGACATCTCCAACAGCACGGGTCCTCTTTCGCTCGCACCATGATTCGATCCGAACCGCACGGCTCCGAGCACGAGGAAACTGGAAAGTCGATTTCACCGCGGAATCTCATCTTCTCGCGGTCCAGCCGAAGTTCAGCTCGTCCATGCTCGTTCACTGCGTCGAATAAACCGAAAACACCGACGTAACGAAAACATCGAAACGCCGAAACACCGACTACAGGTATCAACTTACGCGTATAATTTCCAACAATCACCCATTGGTGCGTGCCGATCGAAGTCCGCCGAAAGTTTAGGATGGAATATCTCGGCGGCCCGTCGACCTCGTCCACGAATCCGAATCCGTTGCCCGCTTCGTCTGGAAGGATCGCGTTTCGATGTCGATCGAGAGATCGTTTCGTTCGGCCGAGAATCCGGATGTCTTGACTCACCTTTGAACGACACCTTGGTCAGGTACCGCGAGAACGTTTCGCCGTCCATGGATCGCATCCGCTCGCAAATGCCAACGTAATCTCGTCCACACTTGTCGGTTTGCGCGTCGCGCAGAGCGTACGCCACCGCGTAAACCGCATCTCGAACGAAATGCAGAAATCTGCGTTGCTTGTAACCGTTGGTTCGATCTATTCGGAGGCTGGGATCCGCGCATCGATCCCTCTTCTCTCCAGTGATCTTCGCGCCGGCGGATCCGCTCGCCTTGGAGTGCTCGGCCGGATACTCGCAGCCGTGATACTTGTACCAAAACTCGCGAAACCAGGGATTCAGTTTCTCGTGTTCGAGCGTCAAGTTCGTGAAATATCGGTCAAAACCGGACAGCGGAGCGTAGAGCGGCTGCACGGCGAGCGCTCCCTCCAGTTCGGACACGTTTCCTCGGCGTTCCTCGTCCTTCCGGTCGGGCCACGAATCGCTGCCCAACCAAACGAAACGCGAGTCCAAGCCCATTCTTCGCGCCGACGCCAACACTCGCAGAGTCGCCGACTTCTCCGCGAACAGCACCACCACTGACAACGAAATAATCGGTCGAGCGGCATCCTTTACTTTTATCTGTACTAAAAATCCCTATTTCACGTGTATAAAGTACACGGTATGTGAACCGTGTAGTAAGAATTTAACACTAGATTTACGGAACCAGGTTATAAACGTAACGAGAATGTGTCTATCAGAATTTTTGGCCATTTTTCCAATAATATATATCCAGAGAAATAAATTTGGTAAATAAGTCCTCGGAGAAGCATCTTTACGATCTTAGTAATTGCAAATTAAGAATATAAGTATCCGACATTTCGACGTTCGACAACCGATGCGTTATTGTTTTTGACTCGAACGCGTCGAACGGATCCGTGTAGGTACACGGATTCGTATTCACGAATCCTTAAATTTGTACTACACGGTTCACGTACCACGTGTACACGTTCAAAACCGCGATCTCTAATCTGTACCAATAGATTTACCTCGAGCATCGGTCTTGTCGGCGATCGTGCGGACCACGTTGTCGTAATCTTCGTCCGTAAACCGATCCTCCTGGATTCTGTGCGGAGCGGTGAAGCAAATCGAATACTCGGTCGCAAAGGAAACCAACGTCTCGTATCCGTGATCGCCGTACTCCGAGTCGGAGTAAACGATTGACGCGTACGACCACTCGAACCGCCTGGAGCAGCAAAAAAAAAGAAAAAGAGAAGGAAAAAGGAAAGGAGCAGTAGAAGATTCGTGAGCGGACGGGTGATCCTACATCGAGGGTTCTCTCGTACTCACCGAAGTATCTCGAGCATGGCGCGCGCTTGGTTCACGTCGCTCGGTACCGTACGAAAAAACTGCGGGAACTTCTCTTTGCTGCTCAAGAACGGCGACGTGGCCATGTAGGAGATTTGCGGGATCGAGAACAGCGCCAGCACCGACGCGACCTACGCGAGTCGTCCGACGTTCACGATCGAGATTAGACATCCCTGTTTCACGCGTATACGTGGTCTGTCCGGAATGTATCCGACCTTGTGCTCTAACGGGTGGAGGTATCATTCCTGGTTGATCTCAATGATGTCCCCTTCAAAGTATTGTTCGTTAGAAGCCACAACTTTCTTCCAGCGATCCTCCCACTTACGGAAACACTCCTTCAGGGATAGCGAACAGCTGCCTAGTCGTATTCTGCTTTATTGCTTCTACGTTCACAAATCTTTGTCCTTTGAGAGGTTTTTTCATTTCGGGGAACAACCTTCTTTTTTTTTTTAGGACGAGGGGGAACCGGTAGAACCCGGGGGTGCCGTAAACCCCCTCACCCAAGGACACCCAAATTCTCGGGGTCCTTATTTCCCTCACTATTGGCAGCCTCATCCCTCCCGATCTGCTCTCCGCATACTAACAGGGTGAGGACAGCCGAGACCACTCCTGTTCTTGGCATTCATTTTGGGGAACAACCAGAAGTCGCAAGGAGTTAGATCAGGACTGTACGGAGGATCGTACCAATGGTTTCCCAACAAGAATGCCCAAGTTTCTGGCAAAATTTAATGCATATTCGTTGCTCCACACATTCGGTCATTATAATACGCGACGCTCACTCGACTCGACGCTTAAAAAACTGCGTATTGTTTTCAAACGATGGCATGCAGAGATTTGTTGCATGGACGGGCCATTTATTACAAGGTCGCCTCTAATATAAACATGCGCTATCCGACTTAGCCCACTTAGGAAATAAGATACAAATAAAGGTCGGATACTTTCCGGACGGACCACGTATAAATACACGTGATACGTGCCCCGTGTAGTAAGAATTTCAGGATCCGTTCGGCACGTTCCAGTCCGACAATCGATACGTTATTGTTTTTCGATCGAACGTACCGAACGGATCCGTATTCGCAGATCCGTGTACACCGATCCATATTGACGGATCCTTAAATTCGTACTATACGATTCACGTACCGCGTGTACACGTGTATTTTAGTACACGTTCAAAACCGCGATCTCTAATCGAGATCCGAATGAATCGCTATCGACGTTCGAGAACGAAAAGCTTACCTGAATCGTGACCGAACTCGACTGCGCGCCGAGCATCGCGATCACGTCGTCGAATCCTCCGTTCATGAACATTGGCGCGCTCCGATCCTCGCACCGGTACTCTTGCTCGCCGTGTCGATTACCGCGCGCGATCAAACCTAACAGAGGACAATCGTGACACGATCGAAATCGGAATCCAAACCCATTTCGGTAAAACGAGCGCGCGGATACCCTTCACGAAGTAGAACGCCTGCTCCAGCGCATAGCCGGGATTGTCGCACGTATCGAAGGCCAAAGCACCCAGTTGTATGCCCGGAAGCATCGTAGGATCGTTGTTGATGCGTTCAACGGTGTACAGCATAGCTTCCAGAGGTTGAATGCCATCCTCGATCTAAATTCGAACGAAACCAGATGGAACGGAACGTTGCCCGCGCGGCGGTCGCTATCTTACCTGAATCTCGCCGCAGCTCTCGCCTCCGCTGCCTTTTCGGTGCACGGGAAACAGCCCACCCAAAACGATGTTTCCTGTCATGTTCGCGAAGATGACTCGACCTCCGACGTTCGAACGAGGCTCGAACACCGTACACGATACCGAAGAAAGGACCGCGATTCGCAGAACGTCGACGATCATTTTACGTTCTTCCTTCCTATTTGTGCGACGCGGCGACCACCGATCGGTAAGAACGCGAAGCGGTCCCTCGTCGAACAGGCACCAGACACTAGACGACAACCTCCTCGAAGCAGGGATGCAACAACCGTTTTCGCCCGTGTCGCACGATTACACAGGCGCGAGCAGGAGTGATCGTTTCCGTCTTTTATCCCGAATCGAAGTAAGGGAATCGATCAGGGAAAGTAGCATGCCGTGGGTGGAAACGCACCCGAGAACCGGCCGAAACGCAAGAGAAGGTAAACGAATCGTTCGCGTGCAAACAGGGGTCCGGAAAGATTAATCTCGTTAAACGCTCGATCGTCACTGTCCTGTCACCCTCCATCTGCACATACCACGCCATCGTATGCTTTCGCGTCCTATACTCGCAAGTATACTCGTCGTGGATGCAAAGAATTGGCGTCGTCGCGGAGTGCTTATAATACGGCTAACGCGATAACGTTCACCTCGGACACGATATACCTTCGATCGGAGTAACAAAGAGATCGAGATTGGGATAGAGATCGCGCCCGCGTCGAAACTCGTAAACGCGAAGGACACGCGACTGCCGCGACTCGCGCGAGATCGAGAAGAGAGACGTTATACGGAGCTTACGCAGGAAGCAGAGTGGGAACGATAACTCCGGAATCTCCAATTATT
Source organism: Lasioglossum figueresi (assembly GCA_028455805.1). NCBI lineage: Eukaryota > Metazoa > Arthropoda > Insecta > Hymenoptera > Halictidae > Lasioglossum > Lasioglossum figueresi. Next base: position 2,407,034 of record CM052200.1, read on the forward strand.
CAATCGTCTCCCCAAGCGAGGTCCGTTCAAACGTCCGGGTCGTGTACGGTTTCGCGACTCGGAATCCTATCGTATTGTGTCGAAGCTAGTCGCGTAGACTTCTCATCGGAGTACCGCGCAACACCGGATATCGCGAGTCGATCCAATTTAAGTGCATCGGGTCGGTTGCGAGATCTTCGAACGTCGAGGCAACCGGAAGGAAACATCGTCACCGAAACATGGCCGACGGCGACGATCCGACGCACAAGACGTTGGACTTGATAGATTGCGCGGTGTTCGCGGGAATGCTGGGCATCTCTGCGATCATCGGAGTCTATCACGCGTACAAATCGAGAAAAAGTACCGACGCTGTCCGCGAGTATCTGGTGGGTGGACAAAACATGTCCATCTTCCCCATAAGCATGTCTTTGATAGCCAGGTAGGAAGCACGCGTTGTCTCTTTAAACGCGTTCCTCGTCTCGATCGAAAGAAACTCCGAGAGGATGGAGGAGAGACGAGCATTCCGTGACCGTCCATTTTGTTCCATTCCATTTCGTTTAAATTCGAAATTCAAGCGCGAACGCTTCGATTTCCAGTTACATATCGGGAATATCGATCCTCGGCCTACCCGCCGAGATGTACGTATACGGGACGCAATTCTGGTGCGTGGTGATCGCCGACTCGTTCGTCTCCTTGACGATGGCCTTTGTCTATCTGCCCGTGTTCTACGGACTCGGGATCACTTCTTCTTACGAGGTACATGTACTCGGATTATCCAGCCCCTTTCCGCGCGAAAACTCGAAAACCGTACTTCGGCTTTCAGTACTTGAAGCTGAGATTCAACGACGGCGTTCGTCTGATGGGTTGCGCGATATTTCTGATCAAAATGGTGAGTATAGTCGGAGCGCGGCCCCCTAGATCCGAATTCAAAGAAAATTTATTGCCGCAGTTATTATACATCCCACTGGTGATATACGTTCCCGCACTGGCGTTCAATCAAGTGACTGGCATCAATCTGCACGCGATCGCCCTGTTGGTCAGCATAGTTTGCATATTTTACACGACCCTGGTAAGAAGTGCGCGAGACAATGTCGATTAACCGAATAGTCGCTATATCGCTGTAACGCTATAACGCTCTGTCGCGAAACCGCGTGTTGCAGGGCGGCCTCAAAGCTGTCGTCTGGACGGACGCTGTTCAGACCATCGTGATGTTCGGAGGTGTGGTCCTCGTTGCGATTTACGGAACGATTCGAGCAGGCGGGATCGATTTCGTCTGGGAGAAAAATCGCGAAACCGATAGAATCGAATTTCTCAAGTAAGAAAAACTCTGGCATTCTCCTTCCCTTTCTCTTTGCCACCGTGCTAGTTCCTCGATTGATCGATCGCTTCGATCTCCAGCTTCGATATGGATCCAACGACGCGACACACCTTTTGGTCGGTGGTTATTGGCAACTACTTGAACTGGTTGGCAACCTGTTCGGTAAACCAGGCGATGGTTCAGCGATGCTTGGCGATGCCGAACCTGAAAATGGCAAACGTGTAAGCGAGAACGCCTTGGCATTATTGTCGGTGTCCGAAGTGGACGTCGTGCGTCGCAGCCGTTCGACGCGCTCGCCCATCTAATTTCGTATCCCTTCCATGTTTTTCAGAACGATCGTGATTATGGCGATCGGCATAATAACCATCGTCTCGTTGAATTGCTACACCGGTCTGGTCCTGTTTGCTGCGTTTCACGATTGCGACCCCGTCAAAACCAAGGTAAAGAGCACCACGCGCCCTCTCGCTCCTCTCCTTTCCCTCGATATCCTAGCGCCATTGTACGGCATTCGCGATTCCTCTCGTTCCAGCAAATAGGTAAATCGGATCAGCTGTTGCCTTTCTTCGTTATGGAATTGGCCGCCTCGATTCCTGGTTTGCCGGGCCTGTTCGTCGCTTGCGTGTTCAGCGCTGCCCTCAGGTAAGCTCGCGGATCGTTCGTCTCGTCCTGTCTCGCGGCTGTATTTGACTGGCAACGACAATCACCAGCCGTTTCGTTGCAGCACCATGTCTACCGGCTTAAACTCCATGTCCGGAGTGATATTCGAAGACATGATAAGGCCTTGCCTGCGTGGTCCCATCTCGGACGTTGCTGCCAGCCGAACGATGAAAGCCACGGTGATCGTGATCGGCACCATTTGCGTTGCTTTGGTCTTCCTCGTCGAGAAACTCGGGGGACTGATTCAGGTGAAATTTCGTTTCGTCTTTCCTTTCTTTTCATCTATCGAATCTGCCGCATCTACTACGTTTCGCTCAGGCTGGCAAGAGTTTGTCGGGCATCACGGCGGGACCATTGCTCGGAATGTTCACCCTGGGCATGTTCTTCCCGAGCGCCAACTCCGCGGTAAGCAAATCGATCGCCCAATTCCCTCATAGACGTAATTTCAATCTGTCTGTTAGCGGACAGACAGAAAACAGCGATTCTCTGTCTCTCCTGTATCCGTCTATCTCGCGTTCTCTCTCTCTTTGTATCTGTGTTTCCGGTTGTTTCGCGACAGGGAGCAATGGTCGGTGGTCTTCTGGGTTTGAATCTGGTCGCCTGGATCTCATTCGGTACTCAGGCAGCCATTTCCACCGGAGAGATCGTGTTTCCCGAGAAGCCGGTGTCGATCGAAGGATGCCCGGAATCGCTAAAGAATCGCGCCGGCAATTTCACGTTGATCGTTGATCCCACGATCCAGTAAGCGTGTCTCGACAGTCTCGACCCGATCGAGAACAATGCCGGAAACCTAAACGGATCGTTGTTTTTCTATTTTACTGTTCACCGTTTCAGGGAACACCCGTTTCTCCTCTACAGAATGTCGTACCTCTGGTACACGTGGGTCGGATTTCTGACCGCGATTCTGGTCGGCTTGCTCGTCTCGTGGATCACCGGATCGAACCGACGCAAACCTGGAGACGAAAAATTGTACACACCGATGATACGTAGTTTTCTGCGGTCCACAGTCATCGCGGGCGCTGAAAATCAACAGGTTCGCTCTTCCGAGGAAATTGTCGTCGAATACAAACCTATAACCGAACCTTTCGTTCGTTTGCAGGATGTCACGGAACTGAAGAAGATGGGAATGGATGCGACGGGCAACCGAGTAACGCGGAATCCTCCGTAGTTGGCCGAACGCTTCGAGTTTGGTCCACGAATCGGATCGAGAAGAGAGAGAACATGGCGCGACAAACGACCCGCTGTCTTGCGAGCTCTCATTTCTATACGTGCTAATAAACTCAACCAATACGCGTATACGTGCTATACATACATATATTGTAATTTAATTTAATATAATATAAATATATACATATTTACCATAGATTCACGCTTACACGATGCATACATGTATCTCATTATCGTACAACGCTGTGCAACACCGTTGAACGGTAAACGATTGCAAACGTTCTAGATCGAACCGCGAAAAATATTTCGGATTGATCGGATGAACAAAGAAAAACAAGAGATACAAAAAAACTAAGAAACTAAGAAATGGAATAACAGAATACTTTGACCGGACGCTCTTCGTTGCGTTTACGTTCGTTCCTTGGCTCCCCTTCTCGGAGAATTATCGTAGATCTGCGTAATCGTCGCTCCCCGACAAAGATCGGCGTTTCCGTGGTTTCCGAGGGAACGCCCAGATCTCAACCGTATCTGTCTTTTCTCGGCTCCGGTTGGCTGCGGTTGGCTGCGCTCGCGACTAGAAGACGAAGATGGGAACTGTTTGGCGCCCAGAAGTCGTCGAGGAAATTCGTCGTTGAAAACGAGACGGGACGTCACCGTCTAAGATCCAAGATCCAAGATCGAAAAGATCTAAAATCTAAGGAGAACGGGGTAACGTTAAGACGCGAGCGGCGACATGCCCATCGTTCTGGGATCTTGCTGACCCGGTTGCGCGGGTGGCACGAGTTGAGGCCCGTTCTCCAAGTTCCTCAACAGTTGATTCAGCCAGTGCTTGGTCGACGCGTCCTCTTGGAGGCACGTCGCGAATGTGTTGTTGTCCCTCAGCTGATCCGGTAGACATTGCCTAAGCGCTAGCAACGCCCTGTAATAACCGTGAAAGATGTCAGCGAAATGGAAACGGAGCGGTACCTGTTGTACCGTGTATGAATTAGAGATCGCGGTTTTGTAGTACGAATTTAAGGACCCGTAAATGCGGATCCGTTCGGCACGTACGATCGAAAAACAATAACGCATCAGTTGTCGGACTCGAACGTGCCGAACGGATCCGTATTCGCAGATTTGTGTACACGCGTACACAAATTCGTATTCAGGAATCCTTAAATTCTTACTACACGGTTTATGTACCACGTGTATTTATATACACGTGAAATAGGGATCTCTAGCGTCAATACGATAACGTATAATTCGCACGCAACGCACCTCGCGTTGTCCGACAGCCTCAAATAACATCTGACCACATGCTTGAGCAGCCTCGCGGAAGGGTCCTTGGCTAAGGACAATACCATTTTCCCCAAAATCATTGCGACGTGGCTGAATCTGTCGTAGGTCTGACAGATGTACGAGAGACCGCTGTCATCCAGCAGTATCTTTTGCAGTATGAAGGTGGCCACTGTTTTGCTAAGCTCTGAACCACTCTCCATGATCCGCAAACAAAGTGGGATGATCTCGGTGGTGAGCAAAAACGTGATCACCTCTTGCTCGTCGGTCTTCACCAAAGCTCCTATCACACCCAGGCTGGTCAATCGGAGATACTCGAATGGCCGTGTTTTACTTATTGTATGCAGAAACGGGTACAGGAACAACGGAATGTGGGCCTGAAGTAAACGACGGCGAACGATAGAACACAGAAACCGTGAGGAAGAAGAAACAGGTCAAATTATCAATAGGTTTTTCTTTTTACCTGGAGGAAGGCCGATCTAGTTTCAGGATGACTGGCGACACACTGTAACAATGCCAACGCGTTGCACACACGGTTGCTCTGGTACGCTGTCAGCGTAGCTGGATAGATGGCAGGATAAATGCTTATAATCTCCTGAAGCAACGAGGCCGACGTGCCGAACGAGTGCCACAGCATAGGGGCCAGGTCGGGAACAACCTCGCGCTTCTTGCTCAGCTCCATTAACGCGTTCTCTCTGGTCTCGGGATTCGATAATTCGGTGATCCATGTGTACACCTTCTCACGGTCCACCGAAGATTGAAGCGCAGCGGGACTTTGCTGCGAACTCATCCTGCTGATCTCTCCCTCTCTCTTTCTCCACCGTTCTCCTTAGGATTCTCGGTCAGTTTCCGAGTTTTTAAAGAGGAAACCTACGCAGCGACAGCGATAGAGATCTCGCGATCCGCTACGATCCCCCTCTTGCCGTATTCTCGAATCTGATCGAGGAGATCTGACTAGATTCGAGTTTTTTGTTTGGCTACACTATCGCGTAATCGTTCGAGAGCTAATTCTAAAACAATCTTTGAGGTTAGGAAACCAGCGCCGATCCACCGCGACTCGCAATTCACGACACGACCACACAGCGCGTTTTCTTTCGCACAGAACAACGAAACAACACTAGCCCGGTCCTGAAACTGTTCCGCTCTGTTTCGACAGATATTCGAAGGAATATCGTGCTTCCTCGACGCCGCAGTTTCACTTTCACGCTGCGATACGGGATATATAAGATACGTTACAGGTTACAGGTTATGTTACAGGACGAAACGTTCAACTTTGAATGCATTCTCCGAACTCTTCCGGCAGGGGGCTAGGGCTAGGGAGCCACGCCACAAATGATTCTGCATTGTGGCGGCCCCCATAGGAGGGTGGAATCAACGTACTTGAATGCGATACCTTCTACAGATAAGATAGAGTTACAAAGTTACCTATAAAATAAGGCAAAAATATGATTTCCCGGGAAGAAAGTTTTCGTCCTTATACGAGCATATTTTTTTTGGCTGGACAAGGGCTCATTCGAAAAAGGAAGGTTCAATGCTGTGCACGTTGGCCATGATTTTATGAGATTATGCAGATGTGGGTTAGATTTGGATATGATTGTTTAATTTTTATTAAACGTCATCCGAGTAAGGTACAAAATAACTAAATGACCCTTTGGGAAACATATTTTTTTTATGTAAAACAAGGTTATGTGCAAAATTTTAGCTCAATCCAATTTGAATGCGGATCTTTATGCAAAATAAAAAATGTCTGTGACGATTCAAAGACACAAAGGCAAAATAAAAATATCTTTCTTGTTTTAATTATTTTATTAAACTGAAACTAATACGTTAATGTGCTTAAATTTTTTAAATATGTCCACCGCTTCAAATTGTACGTACAAATTTTTGTTATAATATAAATACATAAAATTCGCAGTCTACTTATCTGTGATAGGTATCTTAGTTTCTGCAGATTTGAGTAAATATTAGCGACATCTATGTATCAAATATGAATGGCCTAATATATCTATCGTAAATACTATCTCCACTGATATTCCAGATATTACATAAATTGTATACGTTCAATATTTCTTAGAAGAAGCAGGTATATACATCGCATTTACTCTTCCATATAGAAAATATTTGTCATATTATTTTTGTTCATAATATTCGTAAATAACCTTTAAAATTTAATATATTATCAGATATTATTACTGAACAATTATATATAGTTTGCATGCGATTCATGAAAATATCACGAAGGATTTCATTCATGGATAACACTATTTTGAATATGTAAAAATATCTTATATTCTGCATATCATATTTCTTGCGTTCTTTCAAAATACATATATCGATAGTATCGAAATAACATAAATGAAATAACAACAGCTCATCAATATTTGCTCTTTTTACAATCGCTGTGCTTACTAGTGAGAAATAGATTCTGTGCTTGGCATCCCTGCGAAAAAGGCATGCTGACTCGAAACGGCAATAAAATGAAATAAAGCGGATCTGTGAATAAGTTTTATTTAACCGTGCAGCGTTTAGGTAGTACAAGATATCCAAATTAGTAAATACGTTAAATATTTGATGACGTTGAGACTATGCTTACTGTTATTTTTATAGACCGAACTACAAAGCAAGATTTATATTGATGTTGACTTTTGACTGTGAGAAATACATTTCTGGTGCAATTACTCTAGTGGTTCGTTGAACAAGGTAGGGAGGGTCACTTCGATTCACATTATACATTTATATATTTCATTATAATTATGTGGTAATCATCGATCCACTTTCCTACGAATGTCTAACATTAAAATGCGACTTGTGTCGTAGTTGAAAATAATTTGCATACATAAGCTCTTTTATGTAGTAACCTACTCCTATTTCCACATTACAAGCATAGTTTCAAATTAGTTTTCCTTACGCAATGTATTAATGACTCTTAGGTATTCATTTGCAATATCACATGTATAAAGCGGTCAAAAATAGTGTAAGGAAAGTTGAAAATTACGTGAGACTTCAATTAATTGTTGAACCTAACCTCGTATTCGTAACACGGAGAGGAGATGTCAGTTTAGCCAGTTCAAACCAGGCGCATTACGGATCTTTTGAATCTCCTTAGTTTTTCTGATTACTTGCGTCTTTGCTGCGTGGTAAGTAAAATGTTTTCTTTTCTTTTGTGCTGCATTTAAGATATACGCAAATTTCTCTTTGTGCATTTTATATCATTTTTTTTGCATTGATCCCTAAGATTTATGTTTTGTCAATTTATATTCGTTTGTTTTCTTCATTAAGCAAATGAAATTGAGAAGTCTCTTACAGTTATAATGTCTCTAATCTTGTTTAGGAATAAAATGAATAGAAAATTATTGTTTTTACTCGAATAATATAGAAATATTAATTATTATTAAAGTTGTTTGTACAAATATTGGTTTATGTAAACTAATTTTCAGAGATCAAATTTACAGACACATTCGGTTATCGTATCAATGAGGTTTTACAATTATAATTACATACACAAAATTTTAAACAATTCGATGGGCCCTCTCTTTTTAACTTTGCGATAGTTGCTATGCTTTGTACACTTATAAAGGCTATAAACGCAGATATATCTATATTTTAAGCGTTACTTAATATGTACCATATTGTATTTATTTATAAAGTCATTCAATTTTGATTTTAGTTAAAAGAGGGATGCCACGCAGCAAGCGTAGAGCGCCCTCTAGCACAAATCATCATCATTCTTCTATTGAAATGTCACCTAGTGCCCAAGACGAGGGTATACCAAGGCATCCATCAAAACGACTTAGACACACATCTAGGTAAACCTATATTACCCGTATACCGTTACTCGCATTAAGTACACGATAAACTTGAACTTCGCAACTATAATTCTCAATACTTTTAAGCGTTCCGTTGGGTTATATAGTATTTCTTTTATGTGAATAAAAGTTATAATATATATGTTGAAAATAATATGATTTAGATAGAGATACTATTTAATTCAGTAAAACAATGTGAAAAGTAAAACTGGTAAGGTAAAATTTGTTAGTATTAATGAAGACAGTGAATATATGATTTTTGTTTCTTTCAGTGCAAGACGTTACACGAAAACAGAAGATGTTTCAAGTACTTCATCTTTTTCCCAAAAACGTTGTATTACTTGGTTTAGGGAATACACAACACCTGACGATTCAGACACTCTTGGTCCTGAAGGAATGGAAAAATTTTGTGAAGACATTGGTGTAGAACCTGAAAATGTAGTGATGCTTGTTCTTGCATACAAAATGAATGCCCGTCAGATGGGTTTTTTCACACTAAGTGAATGGTTGAAAGGCCTTTCGGAATTACAATGTGACTCTATTAGTAAAATACAACAAAAACTTGAGTACCTAAGGGTTCAGTTAACTGATCCACATACGTTCAAAGGAATTTACAGATATGCTTATGATTTTGCTAGAGTAAGTATTCAAATAATTCATATGTTTTTAAATGAGTTAGGTACATAGAAATGTGTATAATACCATTACATTTTAGGACAAAGATCAAAGGAGCATGGATATGGAAACTGCCAGAGTTATGTTACAGTTACTTTTGGGAAAACATTGGCCACTTTTCACACAATTTGCTCAGTTCCTAGATCAATCAAAGTACAAAGTGATTAATAAAGATCAATGGTGCAACATTTTAGAATTTTCTCGTACAATCAATCATGATTTATCTAATTATGATTTAGACGGAGCATGTATGTACTTTTATTATACATGACGGTTAGAAATATTTCTTATGCTATGTACATTCACTGCACATGTAACTATTACAGGGCCAGTGATGCTTGATGAATTTGTTGAATGGTTAAAAATGCAGCGAGGTAAGGAATCATCAACAGAAGTTAGAGGCAGCTGAAACATTCAATGAAAATAGTCCACTAAAATAAAACAAAAACTCATCTCTTCTTTCATCATATTTTGTTAATAACAAAATTTCTGTTTATGTCATAACCTCGCAACATTTCAGTTCTCACCATTCGTACTATATTTTTTATTAATCGATAATAATGTAAGTAGCTTATCTTAATATGATTTTGCAGTATGTTCTAAATAGATTCTGCTTTAAAGACTACTTCAGTCATAATTATTTATCACCTTCATAGTTGATCCAAGATTTGTCGCAGAGATTATTATGATTAAAAATAAGCTTGAATGTAAAAAATTTACTTGTACAACTCTCGCAATGTATCTCTCATAATATTTCTAAATTGTCAATATTTTTGATATGTCGGAATCTTTTCTCTCTTTTGATTATTCCATTTTATAAATCTACAAGCGATTACTAAAGAGTTACATTCCAAGTATTAAGTAGAAATGTATATATAGAATTATTTATGAATACATTCAATAAAAAATTTGTCCAATTTGAATATCTCTTATTATTGCGGAATAATTATGTGAGCTTTATAAATTATTAAGTAATTCTTAAACGTTATTGCAACCTTTTATATATGAAATGCAATAGAACACATTTGGCACACACTTTTTACAGAACATTTTACACTTACAGATATCAAGAATATTGATGTAAATTACGAATCTGATGTCTCATTTCAAAACAGCCTTTATGAATTTAGAAATTATAATTTGATAATATGAAATTGTATGTGAAAATTTATTTAGCTGTTTTCTAATCAAAGAAACTCGCGACTTACATCGGTATAAAATGCATTTATCATAACAATTTTTGCGACAATTTTAATGGATTAATGTATGGTGATTGTTTAACTAATCTTGTAATATATTTTAATTCAATCGACTGGTTACTTGTATCATTTAGCAGAATTTTTGGACGTACATGTAATTCAAATTATAAACGAATTTCCGTAAAATTATGATAATATAGGCAATCATTTCTATTACTGTTTCGACTTAGTTTAATTGTCAAATCAAATTTGTTTTATTTTACGTACAGGATGTCACGAAATTATATGTCACGGACTCCATAGCGCGATTCTACACCCCCGATTTAGTCGAAAATGACATAAGGAACCTCCCGCAAAATCGACCTTGAACGCGAAAAACAAGTAAAAAACAAATTTTAAAAAAAAATTAGATAGTAATTTAATTTTTAACACAGTTTAATTTTTACAAAGTCAATTTTGCGGAGGGTCCTTATGTCATTTTCGACTAAATCGAGAATGTAGAATCGCGCTATGATGTCCGTAACATATAATTTTGAGACACCCAGTACATGTATATTTTTCCTGCATGTGTACTTCTATTACAAATAATGTTATTAGCGATCTAATATAAAATTAAATTTCAAATTTCGCTCATAACTTCTAAATTAATAGTAATCTTAAACTGATGGATGAAAAGTATCTAATGGAAAATTATACACTCATACATAACGAAGGAATTAGAAACAAGAATTTAAAATCATTGTATGCCGCTGCAATATATCTGCCATGTGGAGAATGTAATGTAATAAAGAACGTGAAATAAATAAAATACTTTTTTCAATATCTTCATTTCGTTTATTTATCCAATGAAGGTTTCTCGCATAGTACTTACGTTATCGTATTTTAGTTTTTTATGTTTGTGGTAATTACTTTTTATCATGTTGAACTGTACCTAAATATTTCTATTCTATCTCGAGCTTGCTACATTTGAAAATTGCGCCATTTATTGGTATGCACATATATATATATATAAACATTCTTCTTTCATCTTTAGAATATATATATATGCGAGATAAAACTAGGAGATCGTGTGTTGTAATTTTAAAACAGATCTATAATTATGTAAATAAACATTGATAGTTCAGTTTATAAAAATGTAACTTCGCGAATAATAAATGTATTGTTTTTAACTAGTGGTTAGAACTTTACACCTCATTTCGCTATTTTATATCTCTTTCGTTATGCCGAAATCAAAAATGAGGGATTAGTCTTGCAGCAAAGTAAGAATTTTTTGTGGTTGCATGTTTCGTGCGGGCAAAGTCTTCACGCCCAGGGCTTTTTCTGCCATTAATTTTGTCAGCATAGACCTTAGACTATATATACGTATAGATCCGGCATAGTATTGAATATGCATAGGACGCAGTGTTTCAAGATAACGGGGTATCTGGCGGTATTTAAAAATGAACGAGTAATATAATAAAATATATATTATAGCTACAGTTCCCATAAATATTTATACAGTATGAGATACGACGAAGATTCCCCTTTCCCCTCTAAGTACACTTTAGCTTCGTGGTGCTGCGACTCTCAACAGACTATAGCACTTTGCCCGCATCGGTGATCTGGTAGATGAAGTAATCTTGGAACACGGCATGTTATGCGAAGTCAGGTTTATAAGTATATATAGTCAGAGAGGATAGGAGAGTGCTCACGCCCGGGTTTTCGATGCCACCGGTATAGTGCTGTCCCTACAAAGAATCCTAGCCTGGATCAGATCCCACACCCACGGTAGAGCGGATTATCCCCTCCCACTTTTAACCTAGATCAGATCCCTCACCCATGGTAGAGCGGATTTCCCCCTCGGATTTTAAGATTTTAGATTTCCACGGACTAGTAAATGTTCTGTTTTATGCTAAAACATGCTGCTGGATGGTGTAGTCTCTGTGTCGTAGGAAAAGTGACTCTACCGTGGGTGTGGGATCTGTTCTGTGCTAAGCGTGAGCGTGCCAAAAAATGGTGACAACTTATACCCGGGCGTGAGCACTCTCCTATCTCCTCGGATATAGTCTAAGGTATAGATAGAGACAGAACATACCTAGGTCACCGACTACGCACTGTTAAGGGTGCGCCGGAGCGAACATACGCCACCATCGGCGTAAAAGTGAACTAAGAAACAAAGATAGAGAGGCAGATATGTTTCTCGCAGGAGAGGTTAAGACAAAGAATACAAAACGGCTTGTTTTTTCGATGAGCCCACTACACTTGCATTTAGCGAAGAAGCAACATTGTTTTATGCTCTTTGTGTTAAAATATTCTCTGAATTATTGCACGTTCCTGTACAGAGCCCTTTTTTGCAATTTGTATCTTGAAACTTTTTAAACAATAATAGCGTACGTTTTTATAGAACAATTTTTTTTCTGTACACTTTTTCCAAAAAAGGGCTCTGTACGGGAACGTAGAATAATTCAGAGAATATTACAACTCAAAGACCATCAAAATATATTGTTTCCTCGCTAAATGCATCTGTAGTGGGCTCATCGGAAAAACAAGCTGCTTCGTAATCTCTGTCTTTGTCTCTCCTGCGTGCGACATATCTCCCTCTCCGTCGCAGCCCCATAGGAGAGACGAGGATCTCTCTATCCTTGTCAAGAGCTTCCTAGGGAATTTTCTCTGGCCTTTTCTGGCTCCGGCGCACTCTTAAAGACTGCCAACCTTACGGGACATTGTGACCTCCCAAAAATTTTGCTGTTTTCTTACGCCCTCTAGAATATATTGCGGTCGGAGTAGGAGACAGAAGGCCAGCAACGCTATCTCGTCGGTGAAAAGTACTGAAAAGGCAAATCATTACGGAACCATATTGGTTATCATCAAATGTTACATTCTCCAATGGATGTATTCGAGTTAACAGTATCTTGTCGGTGACAGAAAGCAATGACGAGATTTGAAACCCTGTATGGTGATTGCCAACCACTGATTGGTCTACTCCTCGTCTGTGCTCCTATATCGTTCATTCCCCTCTCGCTATCGTGACCTACATTATCGGCTTTGGTGAAAGGTAACTCAGTTATCAGCTGAAGCCACGGGAGATTCTTGCTGCAACACGGAGTTATCGGCCCAGTCAGACAATCCCCCTCCCCCCATATAGTTTAACAAGAAGAAGTTATTTCAAATAACTAATTCTCTCCAATTATGAATATTAGTTTCATTTTCTTTAGGAATACTTTAATACTCAATTTCATTAACCGCTTTAAGCATTCAATATTTATTTATAGATTACTTTTTGAAAATTATAATTATTATCTAAAAGTTCATGTATAAAATTGAATACTAAAATGTTGTGCTATTATTATTATAATTTTCGATCGTCAATGATAAAAGATGATAAAAAATGTTCGTATTTATGGCAAAACTTTTTCTGGCGAAGTCGTGTCGTTTTGAAAAATGGAGGAGTAATTAATAATCGTATAAACTTGGTTTCTATTATGTATGAATCGTAATTTCGAATCGTAATTTCAATTGAGTAGAAATTTCGAAGTTGCAGGTTACCATGGATACCAGCTTATCCCATATAAAACCTTGAATCTCGTATCCTTGCGCGGGACGATCGTTTTTCCTTCTCCCTTCGATTCACGTCGCACTGCAACTCCCTTGCCCCAATAACCTAGTTATCAGTATGATTGCGAATCGAGATTGCCATTTCACGTCCCATCGATTCGTTTTCGCAAAGTTAAAAATGATTCATCGTTGTAGCTCGATGAGCTCTCTATTCCACTTTTATGTAATTCTATTTATCAATAGTAATTCTATGATCTGCTTGAAAAATTCATAGAATTTCGTTTCGTCGCGCGAAAAGTTGTTCGTTCGAAGCTTAGTCGATGAAACCTCGTAGAAGCTTGTTCGTCCACTATGAAAATGTTCATCGATCGTTCGTTCGAATGCTGTTTTATGTTACTCGGATACCTCTTTACTGGCGTTTACGTGAAAATGCTTCGCGTGGTTACGAATGTTGCGTAGAATACGTTCATTAAAAGTTTGTTACCTTGTTACTACGGAGAAGGCTGCCACTCCGTACACGTGAAACGAGTTTCGCTGCCTGGAGAGTTACACACGTGGACTTACGTAAATACGTTCGAGCACGTTTACACAGACACTGATCTCTATCTGTGCCTCCGAGCTTCATCACTTCCGAGGGTAGCGGGTCATTTTCGTTGGATTAGTTTCTAACCTACCGGAAAAGTAGTTCTTTTCGAACTCACACCTCGATTTCATTCATACATCTCGCTTTCGAATAACTATTAGTGATGTTCTCAATGAGAATAGACTTCGTTGCAATATCAATGACAAATAGGCTTATCGTTCGACCAAATGACTAAACTTCTTCTTTTTAAGTTAGTGGAGAGCAACGGTGAACTGAAATTCGTAAAATCTAGATCTTGAATAGGGAACAATTTAATGTTATATGATTTCTTTATTAACGTCTCAATTTGCTATGAACATATAAATTGTAATAACTATTAGTGACGTTCTCAATGAGAATAAACTTCGTTGCAATATCAGATGACTAAAGCAAACTTCTTCTTTTTAAGTTAGTGGAGAGCAACGGTGAACTGAAATTCGTAAAATCTAGATCTTGAATAGGGAACAATTCAATGTTATATAATTTCTTTATTAACGTTTAAATTTGCTATGAACATATAAATTGTAATAACTATTAGTGACGTTCTCAATGAGAATAAACTTCGTTGCAATATCAGATGACTAAAGCAAACTTCTTCTTTTTAAGTTGGTGGAGCAACGGTGAACTGAAATTCGTAAAATCTAGATCTTTAATAGGGAACAGTTTAATATGTTACATGATTTCTTTATTAATGTCTGTATTTGCTATTGTAGGGTCCGTGCGATCGCGAATTTGAAAAGGCAACGGTCGTTTCGCGAAAGGTGGCGCGCAAACGTAAAGCGATATGTCGCGAAAGACAAAGCGCCGTGTTTTGATATAAGAATGCGAAGAGTGTGCGCGCGCGCGCAAGAGAGAGAGAGAGAGAGAGAGAGAAAAAGAACGCGAAGAGTGTGCGTGAAAGAGAGAGAGAGAAAGACCGTGCGGAGTGTGCGTGCGAGAGAGAGAGAGAGAGAGAGAAAGAGTACGTGAGGCCGTAACGGCGGCAGCGAGCACGAGACAGTGACGAAAGAACGATCGAGACGTTTTTCGAGTGCGCGGAGATAATTGTGAGAGTAACCTTAGACGAAGGCGAATTTCATAAATCCGACCGCGAACTCAGTTATCGTAATTTTTGTGTTTCTTCTTTTTTTTCTAAAATACCTCATTCAAGTTTTTGTTTTCTCGTTCCTGCAAGTGACCGATATTTCCTACCACCTCTGTTTCCACATTACGAATATACATATAAATTGGTATATACACAACTGAGTGATATTATTACGATCACATTCAACAAAGATCGACAGAGCGGAACATTGATTTCTAGGATTCAGTAACTACGGTATAACCGTCTGACAAGGGCCTTGAAGTTTTTAATTAAGCGTAGGCGTGAACTGCTTGTATAATCGGGAATCCCAACAGTTCTGCAGAGGAATGGGCACAAACGCGATCGGAACACATAAGGGTAATGGCACAACGTGCACACTGCTGCGTTAAAACACGAACAGACGGAACCTGTATGGCGAACACGATTATGTGCCTATGACAGACAATTAGACGCTACGCACCGACACGGGTAATATCGATTTGCATATCTCTACGCGAGCACGTGCACATGCCGATGTGGGAACCGGGTACATGCATGGTTCTCCCAGAGCACAGGTGAAACATAGCATTGGAGAAAAGGGACGACCTGTTCGAGTCGCAGGTTAAACAAGTTATTTATATTTATTCGAGTTCAAAGACAAGCACACGTGCAAAAACAAGCAAGATGAGGTCACAGAGTGATCCATGGAAGTTCTGAGACCAATGTTCATTCGCCTCTAGCTATTCAAAATAAAACTATAACAGTGCTGTCTGTACGAACCCTTTGCTGTCGAATGCAATTACAATATTAAGTACGAGTAAATATGCTCGGAATACGCTTTGACAATTCAGGATGAAATTTCGAGTGGCTAGGGGAGTTTTATCGATCCTTGTTCCTAGTGTCATCTATACTAGGATCTATTGCGTAGGGCGTAAGGCAGCGGTTTTCAAAATTTTTTAATAAAAAATTAATTTTCATACCATGATATCTACAAATAAATAAAATTTAACAATTTATAAAACGTGTTTATATTATTACATCTATTAAAAATATAAAAGGTAGAGAGGCGCAGAAAAAATTTTAGTTTCGAAGAGTCGTAGATAGAAGCATAAAGGTTGGGAACCGCTGACGTAGGATCCAAGTGTGATTGAAAAAAATAAATCTGTTGTTAAAAACACTTGCTATTGGACAAACGATTGAGCCTGGACGCTAGAATGTTCGGTTTTCTCATTCAAGAAACAGGTCCCCTTTGATCCAGGACTTCTTTCAAGCAATGTTAAACCACATGCACTATTGCTCGTAAAGCGGCGAGCAGGATGCGAGGAGTGTTTACAACGGACACGGTAAATACGCGTCGTTGTAAACGACTTAACGCACCGTGATCGGTTCTGGATTAGCGACGGGGATCTATTTCTGTACGCCGCGCCGTACGCGTCAGTTTCGCAGCTTTTCGCGCAACTGTCTTTGCTATCGGTGTGCACGACGGGTGTCGTCGCTGCGAGGTCAGTGGAACGCCGACAATATAAATCGAGCGCTCGTTAAAACGTGACTTACGGCACTTTCACGAGCAACCGAAGTTAGCGGCGTGCTCGCAGCATTCTCCGTTATCCTCTCTCGTTGTTCGATTCCCGCTCTATCCGCTGTATATTCTCGCTGTCCCTCTCTTTCTCTCCCTGATGACGAGTCCTCGTACAAGGGTTGTAAAGAAGGTTTAAGTTATTTCAAGTTCGAATTTCGAACTGTATCGTTCATAATTATCTGTGCTCTTATCAAAAACTATCGTTTCTCATTTATTCGTTCCGGAAACCTGCTCGCATTCCTAAAATCCTTTTCACTTTCTCGCGAGTTTTGCCAATATAAATGCTTATCAACATTGTCACGCAGCTACCGAAAATGGAAGCTGTGGAAGGTCTCGAGTGCGGAGGTGGAAAGGTATTAGAGGTAGCAAGATAATCCAAATCTGTATTTTAAAACCCATAAGCGAATAATTGGACTCTTTTACAGTTTTGTTTTCTTTCTACCTCATCTTCTCCATCCAAAATAATTCACAGAAGATTCTTTCGTAGTTCTCACATATTTTCGTCTACGCTTCAATTCAACTTGATTTGACGAAATAACAAATTCTTGCAGATCGATTCTAACACATTAAACGGGTGAATTTTCACCCGAGGAGGGTGCAAGATGAAACTCTGGATTTTGCGGATAGAAATAGCTGTGACGAACAAAATTATGAATAGTCCTGAAAGCTGTACGGCGTTACTTTCGGCTTTGGCGAACAATCCTCCCAGTCGTTC
Source organism: Lasioglossum figueresi (assembly GCA_028455805.1). Classification (NCBI taxonomy): domain Eukaryota; kingdom Metazoa; phylum Arthropoda; class Insecta; order Hymenoptera; family Halictidae; genus Lasioglossum; species Lasioglossum figueresi. The sequence continues at coordinate 2,424,623 of CM052200.1, forward strand.
CTTCCTTCCTCGTGACCGAAGTGTTTCCTCTCTCAAAGGGACACGTATCTCATCGTCGACGCAATGCACGCTATCCTACTAACACATCGGCTGGCAGCACAGAAGGAAGGTCAGTCTATTAATAGAGCAACATGGGATCATCGGGCTCTCGACCATCGAGAACTCTATCGTTGTCTTACATAATGGAATATTGCGCTCGTTCATTTAAGACGCAGCTATCCAGATTACCGGGGAATACTTGCCAGCGTCCACGGCGAAAAAGCAGGGACCACTTTGACCCTGGATTTACAGTAATCGACGCCGGCACGAAACTGTACGTAGTTCTCAAAATCACAGAGAAACACGACTATATTCTGATTTTATAGACAACGTTGATGAAAGTAGTAGGAACTTCATTCCCCTAACATAATTAAAAAGCATCCGATTGCTCACATTTTCTGCCTTAGTCTCGTCGATCGTTTGATTTCTCTACCTACCCCTTTAAGAGCTTCTTGTTTCACCTTTGTAACCTATTTATTTAGAATTTCTCCTACTTTCACACCAACGTAGATTTAAAACATGCATCGTTACATTTTAGGATCTACCCTCTAATATAAGAATTTAGAAACAGCGCTGCGTTAAATACATGTCTTCGCATGTAGTCGAATACATTCTAGTTTTAAATCAGAGAATGTATGAGCGTGTTTACTTTCGAATCCAGCTTAGAGCTGCAAACAATCGCATTCGGCAAGGTTAGAGCAGAGATCGAAATTTTCGGGTTATCGCAATTCCTTGTCGGCTTTTCCCCAATACCACGACCACGGTTTCCATCGATCCACTGTTCCGCCGTTTCGTTACTCAAAGGATAATAACACCGCGAGCTCGGTTGATGGCACATAATATTTGCATTTAGCGAAGAAAATTTGTCCCGATGCACACGTTCGTCGTTTTCATTCGGTACGTATGTCCTTCGAGAGCGAAACGCAACTCCACAGAAGGAGGAAGTTAGTGCAAGGACTAGAAGGGGGCGGCGCGGCGGTGGCGGGGGCGTAGTGGTGGGAACAAGAAGGGAAATTGTGTAATTTATTCAGCCGAGCAAGGGGCCAGCACAGTTCGGTGTGCACGCGTAGGTGAATCGGATGATGTAAGAGAAGGGTGGCGCCAACGTTTATACCGTGAATAAAACTTCGCGTGCTTTCGAAAATTGCGGCAACCGGCGAAACAACAAAACCGAACGCAATCGCCGCGCCGCGCCGCACCGGCTCGCAATCCCGACGCTTTACGGTGTACGAGAGGGAATCGTCAGATTCAGGCTTTTCAATTTTTACACGGCCTGTACATTTTCCGATCCACTTACAGGATTGAATCACTCTGAATTATTCTCGCGGATCGGAGACTTGATTATTCCGGCCCGAAAAAGTTATCTTCGTTTACTCCGTCTCGCTGTCACGTTTCGGGGATCGATCGCTGGCGAATATAGGTCGGAAAACCTCTATCGTCGCTTCTAACCATAATTTTCTGCATTGTTCAATGAGAAGAAATTCGTTGCAGTTGTCGCTTCTATCGGAAGTTAATTATCGTGTCCGAAATGCATCGGCTTCAAAGCATCGGGCTATTATTATTCCTGGATATCTGGCAGGAACAAAGGACGACTTCGTGGACACCTAAGACCGAACACTTCCCTGAAGTTACATCGATATCCAGCCTACTTGTTAAAGCGGCACATATATCCGGAGCAGCAAAGTGATCATCGCGTGCGCATAAATCAGCGTACTGTGCGAACGGTTACACTTTCTATCGACGGATGACACGGTCAAACCAACGTTCGATATAAGGCTACGATCGCGTAATCGGCGGTAGCTCCGAACTATATTTAGATGGTGATCCTTTAAACAAGGATATAGTCCCGGGGAAAATCGATCCTTCATAAAAGAAGCGTAAAGCCTCCCCGTCCCAGGGTTTACCCATAGTTTGGCCGATACACGAGAGATTGTCGTGGTCGTTAATCTACGATAGTTCGACCGGTTCATTGTTATCGACGCGTCGTCGTCTCTGTGCAAACGATATCCGCTTAAGAATCGAGTTACGAGACCGCAAAGTAGCGAGACGAGTACCACTTCTGATACCAAGTACTCGGGATCCCTGTATGTGAATCCGTGCGCGCGTGCGTGCGTGCGCGTATGTATGTATGCGTGTGTGGTGTGTACCGTGCGTGTGTGCCTCGTTCCTTCTTTTTCCGCTTTGCTCTTTCTCCCGACGTAGCGAGCAGTCGATCGGTCGGTCGGTCGGTCACTGAACCGCCCGCGCCGCCTTGTAACTCCGTGCCATTCCATCCCATCCTGCCGCGATCGAGCGGGTACCGTTAGAATCTTGTCCCAGTCTACCTGGAAACCAATTCGTCGACTACGGCCGACCCGACTGTTCGTCGTCGGGATCGTTCCTAACGACTCCGAACCCATCGAATCCGAGCCAGACGATGAGCTTTAGGCATTTATGCCGGTACACGCCGGACAACCTTGAAACTATGGCAACGAAAGTAGCCGTTCCACGAGCTGCGTTTCCGACATACACGGTGTAGCTAAATCATGCTGCTACCGGCACCAGATTTTTCCGCATAGCTTAGTCTTGTCACAATTTTCACGCTTTTTATCGCTAAACCTACCACCGCCGGTCAAACAACCGGTGTCTGCTTTTTCATTCTACAATAATTGTAATTGAGCTTTCACTGGAAATGGTTATACGTATACATTTTCGTGTATCTTAAATCTATATCAATTTTATATAAATGTCATTTTTATAGGGCAACATATTTCAGCCGTTTTTACGTTTTTGCGTTCGAGAAAGATTAATGTTTACATTCGCCACATTTCATATGCGCCAACTTAATGCACAGAATCGCTTTGTACAGTTCGTAATGCGACGGCCTGGCGAGCTACCTCGAAAGAAGTATGTGCTACAGTGCCTCAATAACAAATTCGCTTCAGGATTCTGAAATTAACTTTTGCTTGTAGCCGTTTCGTTCGTAATTATGCGTCGGAAGTTTTGCGTAAACTTTCTCGCTCGCATCTCGTTCTCCCTCTCTCTCTCTCTCTCTCTCTCTCTCTCTCTCTCTCTCTCTCTCTCTCTTTCTCTTCTTCCTTTCTCACTATTTCCCTCCCCCTTTTTGTTTCCCCTAGTCAACTTCTTATTAACTGACCTGGTTAGTTCGGCCTCACTTGCGGCAGATACGAAGTTCGCGAAGTCTAACGAGGAAAATCTCTGGAATATTCTAATCCGACGGAAACTGTGGATCCGCGCAGGGACATTTTATTCTGTGATCTAGGATTTTTTCCCGCGCGAACTTCCAATCTCGGTTTATTAACGAAACGCGGAGCGTCGGCTATCGCGGTCGGATTAGAATTCCGATTCGAGTTGCATTTTATTCAGAGGGAACTATCTCGGTTCTCGCGTCGATCAACAGATTCAACGCGCGCGCGCACACGCGCCGTGTTTTATTCGTCGCGCGTAAAACTTGGCACAATGGCGCAACGGAAATCGTTACAGACGCGGGATACGTGTGCGAGCCAGAAAACCGTAACCTTTAAGCGTTGTTGCTAATTGGCGGGAAAACGTTCAAGTTTCCTCACCTCTTTCCAATTAAACGTACCGTGCTTACACACCAGCTCCACAAACCCGAATTACTCGAACGATGCTGCAGGGCGTTCCATCGAATCAGTACCGCTACGTTGTACAACACATTCGTTTGACATTCGAATAAATCACCTGGTGTGAACATCTGATTACATTTCCCATCTTCCAACCCTTGAGCGATACTGTGATCTGTTTAAAATTCTGTAGAAATTTTCTCAGGTACCTTTCGATATATGTATACGTAATTGAAAACTGGATATTTGTAATTATCGTACAATACAACAACGAAAGTTTGTGTAGAACATTTTTTACATACATTTTTTAGGGGTCACGAGAGGCTCCAGTATACCGGTTAACGGTTCAAATGAATCTGCACCTTTTTTTTATTTACCCATAGAGCAAGCACGTTGCAAAATACACTCGCGAACTACACACTGGTCGCGAGAATGCAAACGGCGGAGCTAGAACGATTTTATTTTTCGAAGATCTCCTGTGCCGACGTGTCAGATTATTTGAAAAGCGTCGTTCTATGAATTTCATTGCGAAGATTGTAAAGGGACGGGCGAGACACGAGGAGCAAAGTGTGTCGCAACTGCATCGAGCGCGCGGGAAAACTTTCGAAACGGTAGGATAAAATCTAAAATTCATCCGGCGCAATTTCCGCGAGGCGATACGAAGCTCGTTGGAAGTTCGCGGGGATGCTTAGGTGGGACACCATGTATTACGGAGAAACTGCGGTTCGAGCGTGGGAGTCATCATCGATCAGACAGAAAGGAATAATTGATCGTGAAGCAATCGATACCGTAAATTGATACAGGCCGATCGTCGAGTGATACCGCGAGCCCGAGGAGGGATGAAAAATGAAAAAGATGGTTAGAAGGGGTGTGGGGAGGAAAACACGATGGTAGGGGATGGACATCGGCGGCGGTGGTGGTGGTAGCGGTGGTGGCGGTGGCGATGCTGATGGCGGTAGTGTGGGCGTCGGCAGAGCAAGGGGTGGAAAATGGGCTACGGAGGGTTGCACGAGGCAAGTAGGAAGAGGGGTATGGACGCGGTCACCATGGCAACCATGGCTGGGTTTCAGGGCCCCGGCCGATGGTTTGGGTAATGTTCCGCGCCTTGGAATGGATTTCTCTCGCTTCGCTACCAAATGGGGTTAGTCAGTGCTAAGCAGACGCCTGTTCTCTCTTTTCCCTCTTTCCGTTCTCTTCCTTATTCCTTCCTCCTCCTCCTCTTTGCTTTCCGTCTCCTCGCGCGGTAGATAAATCACGCGAAACAGAACACATAAATATCTCTGCTAGTTTTGATAATGCAAACGCAGTTTGAGACCGACGTCACAGTGTCCCGAAACGGGAATGCGATCAACATAAGTTCCTCTTCTCCGGATCCTTTTTTGATATAGTAGAGTATCTGGGTAACAGGAAATCCTATAAACTCTACGCGTACTTTCTTACTTGGCGGGACAAATGTCTCTTTTAAAAAAGGCTAATAGAGAGAATGAAATATGTCTTGTAAGCGAATTTAATACATTGTCCGATATATGGTTTTATTGTTCTAAGCGTGAAAGGATTGAATTTGCATTAAAGAGCCCTTTGTTCGCGCTGATCAAAGCCTTTATCATCTACGTGGCCACTAAACTGCGTATTTTTGTACGTTCAAAGCGTTCAAAGAATGTTTGTTAGTTTCTTGTAAAATAAGTGGGTAAAATGTCATTATATTGCTCCAAACATAAAAAGCGTGCTTCAACGACACGATTCAGCACCCTCGTTGAAAACGAGTGTTTTATTTTCACTTTAAACTTCAGATAACGGAGGTTCGATTAATCAACGTTTCGCTGTGTATTCATTAAATTTGTAGAACATAATTTACATGAAAATTGATTTTATCATGATGCGATCTCGTTAAAAACTTATGGACGTCCAGAGAGAAATCAAAAACGTGGGCAGTACGGCCACGCGAGCCGATGACGTGTAGAAATCCATAATTTATCGCGACAGCGAATACCAAAGCGTTCCTATCTCAAATTTCTCGCGAAAGATGGCGCGTTTGAGGCTCGTGCCGATAGCCGTTGACTTTGCCGCGATAAAGTCAAGATTGTCAGACTGAAACTTGTTGATTAATTCCCAACACGACGTCGTAAAGAGCCCTTTGAGGGGTCGACGCAAATGGGCTCTATCCGGAGTCCCTTAACGATCCCGTGTACCCAGAGAAAACCATATAAATGCAAAAATATGACGGTCTGTTTATTTTTCCGAGAGTCCCGACGATCGACGCGTTTCACTCTGGGTCGTTTCTCTTCGATTCGTTCCGGAGCAAATACACAATTTCCTGTGATTACTTTAATGGGGCTTTGTCTTCGGAGTGTCGAGTGACAGCGAGTACATTGCAATCATTTTTTACGGTGTGATTCTCGGTGACAATGGCGTGTTGATCTTATCTCGCCGTCGTCTTGTCGTCTCGTTGTTCAAACTAGTGCACAGCATGTCACCGAGAGCGCAAACAAGAACAAACACAAGCAGTTTGTATCGATACCGATAGAGAAAAGAAAATTAAAATTTGGCAAATTGACCACTTAACACCTTAACGACGGGTGACTCAGCGCCGCGTCAACGCCTTCATTACGGGACCGTATCGTTAGTCAATTTATCTATTATGTACCAATTTGATGCAATGTCACTCGAAATAGAAAGCCATACGCATTTTGACGCGCTATCGCATCATCCGTCGTTAAGATGTTAATAACAAATTGCATTAACGAAGATTAAGAACGTTTATACTTTGCTTTCACAACGAAGAGTCTTTGGGCCGGTGATATGAAATTTCTCTTGTTTTATTTTTCATACGATAACCTGTAAAACTGGTGGTAATTTGCATAAAAGTTCTCAATCTAATGATCGCAGTGCATTTGATATCGAAAAGACGATTACTAATCGGATAGAATACACTTTCAGTTCTAAATTTTTATAAAGTTTTATTTCGTTGAGAACGTTTAGAAAGTGGAAAATATTTGATCTTGAATTCCGAAGTTAGTAAAACGATTATGGTTTGAGGCAAGGTTCTTTAAGCGAGCGTCCGCTTCCGGGGTTGCATAAATCGGCTGTGAAAGCCTCGAGGAATTTTTGCTGGCGACAGGTATTCGGTTCGCGACACAGTTTCGCCTAGTCCATCGACTCGCTTTATTGGATAATTACTCGCGAGTAATAACAATAAGACGCCTAAGTATGGGTCATTGAGGCGGTTTCTCGGGCCGCGGGTCGTATTGTTAATTCCACACGGAGGATTGCGGCAGCACGTTGCGCTGGCATAACGAAATCAGCCGGCGCGGCGCGGCTGTGCGGTGCTGTGTGGCTGATATACCGGTGTAGTCATGTACTTGATGGGCTTTCCGCTAACGAGAGTTAATTGCAGCATAAATATGCCCGTTATGAATGGGCGAAGTGATTACGATAAGCTGGAGAATTGTAACAGCGTGCCGCAACGAAGGAAACGCTCGTAAAATCATGCGGGCAAATAATGAAAACCGATACGCGTCGCGTCCCGTCGCGTCGTTGTTGCGCACTGAAAATCTATAAACCGGCAAAACGATTTATTTGTTTCCTATCGAGTAACCGCGATCGTTACTTTATCACGCCTCTGCTATTCGACACGTGTCAACGGGCACCATATATCCCGCCATTTTTGCTCCGAATACTCTTCGACAAATTAATCGGTAGAAAATATGAGCAAGTCCTTTTAGGATTCAAAGACAGGAAATCATTTAAATTTTTAATCTATTTCGAAACACTTAAATCTTCGTGAATTTATAAAAGAATGGAATCTGATCGTTAGAAAGGTTCGAGCACAGTTTAATTTTGCAACAAGCGTTAACTACTTCTCATGTTTTAGTAATTGAATACTGGGAGAATGTTCTATATATACATCGAGTGTAGCATTAAATTATTGACGACCACATAAATGAATTTTATCGTTCGTTTATGAGGACTGATCGATAGTTCCTAAGTGTAAAACTTGAACAGCTTCCCACCGCTTTGGGGAAGGTTCGGAAATTGTTATTCACCGTTCATAACATTTTGTACGAGCCTGAATTCATTAGACACTGGCTATCGGTGCATTGATAAGTACACGTGAAAGAAATACTTGCTCACTTTGCCAGGCATTTGACCTGAATACCTACGGCCTGTTTTCAGCTCACCCTCTCTCTTTCTCTCTCCAACAGCCGCCTTTACTTTCCTTGTCCCTCGATCTCCGTCTCTTTCTACCTCTTCTCTCTTCTCCCTTCTCGCACCGTCGCGTCGCTCTGTCTTTTCTCTCCACCCTTTCGTATACCTTTTTCCTTTAGCAGCTCGTGCACACGGGAAGCTTCTGGCCACTTTACATAAATAACACGGCTCATTTGTTTGCCACGTGAAATGTTAACGATAAAACTACGCCGGTATCCACCAACGATCGGTTTCGATCTACGGCGGCGCGTTCGTAATTTCATCAGATTGTATTCGGTTTGCGCTAAAATAAGTGCGGTTTTAAACCGTCAACCTTTAGCGGCGTATCTCGGCTTCCAATAAATGTTGCGAATAGAAATGGGAACGCTGGTATTATAATAGTTTCCGTAGTTCTGGAGCAACGAAATTTTCGAAAGGTATTTTCAGCCGTTCGATCCACCTGACAACTGTCATCTGTTTTAGTTAAATGATTAGTTAAACGATCCACCGGTATATTTGCATATATTTACCGGTAATGCTATTTCGAAGTACATATTAAGTATACAAATTTTAGTAGATTTTGTTAATAATAATAAAATATATTTATCAAATGTAATTATTAGATACGTGTAAAAATTGGGAGGTACATTTGGAAGGTCTTTTTGGCTTAATGTTTTATGACGGCCATGGTAGATACGTCGTCGGTGGATAGTTTACCTGAATTCGGGCTCGCGATTGTTCCTTCGCAAGGAGGGTTTTACGACGGATCTTATTTATATTGTGTACGCTTAACAAATTTAAGTGATCGACTTCTTGACGGTTTCGGGCTAAGTGACACGGGAGCTCCTTTTTATTTGGAGCACCCTTTGTATTGAAAATGCCGAAAAAATACCGGTATTTATTTCGGTTTCGGTAGAATATCGGTTACATACATCGAAACCGGTATTATTTTAACAAATTTCGGTTTTCATTCATTTTGGTATTACTTCGGTTCAGTCTCTTGGTATAATACCGATAAGTATGAAAATTTTACCGGTAATTAAGTCCCTGGTTTAAACCGACAACCCTTTTGCGGCGTATCTCGGCTTCCGATAAATGTTGCGAATAGAAATGGGAACACGCAGGTATTAATTAAGTTGCGTAGTTCTGGAGCAAAGAAATTTTCGAAGGTGTTGTTGGGAGCTCTAAATAAATATGAAAGAGAGGAGGAGGGGACAAGGTAAGGAGCGTTCGTCCTGGACCTGCTAGAGGACTCTCATCGGTAAAGTAAGGCTGTCTAGCAGACCCTGCCTTAGAAGTTGGCATATCGGCAAGCGGTTTAGGACGATATATATACGAATCGGTTGCGAATCAGGTATGTACTAGCGAGAAAGGATAGGGATAGACTTGACTATCTGTCGATCTCGTGGCAAGCGTCGAAAGTTAAGCGTCGTCCTCGATCCAGTGAAATCTATTTTAGTAAAATGGTTAGTTAAACGTCCCTTCAATTTGCTTCTTTCCATCTTTGAAACTGCGAAAATTGAACAAATTGAACAGATCGATACAGTGAACTTTACGCCATAAAATATCACACGAATATGTATTTGCGTTTTCAGTTTGAGATGCAAGAAGATTGATTTTAATTTCATTAAATAAATTACGTTCATTTCGTGGAATTTTCAAGGTTGCTACATCCACAGGGAGAATGTTAAACGTTTGAAATAACCGCAGTTACTGTTGCTCGAAAACGCTCGTATCCTCTCGGAGCAGTTAGATTTTCTATAGAAGCGACTCCTGCTCGGCTCGTCCAGGAAACGAAACGGAAAGCAAACAATCAAGAGGCTCGCGGAGAAGTGGAGGTCTCGTGAAACAGCTCGAGGATCTTGTTGTCAGACGTCTTACTGGCCGCGGCACGCGGTTTCACTTTCACGTATCGTAACAGCAGCCGATGAATCGTACCACGGCCAAGTAAACCAACCGATCGTCGGAGGGAATAGCCTCTCGTGCTTTCATCCGCGGCTTAAATATAATGTCGACGTTCGTGCACACGTGACGGCTATCGGGATATAATAGGAAACGTGGCGGAGAAACGTTTTCTTCTACCGAGAAACTTCTCACAATACACGGGCGGCTCGAGTTTGTCGAGGGAACATTTCAAAGTCTCGACTCCTTTCAACTTTCGATATTCAAGCGGCGTTCGCGGCGGCTGGGACCTTGACCATTTTTCATCCAGGACGACCGAGCTAAAGTAAGAGAGGGAGGAAGAGAGGAAGAGAAGGGGGGAAAACATATTCGAGGCTTGTATTTTTCTTACGGTTCCGCGGGAGACTCGGTTCTCTAAAAGATTGCCCCCCGAAATTGCATCCACAGCTCGGACGCCATTTTCTTGCCCCGATTCAATTCCATTTCCACGTCAGACGCACGGCTAACATGCGGACCCCGTTCGTGAGAGCGCCGGATGCACGGTTGCGTTTCTTTTCGCGGAAACGAAGCCGATCGAGGAAACGAGTACCGCCGTGGAAAGCGGAGAAGTGGCACGTGGAATCGCGAGCACAAGCTCCCGGAAACACCTCGCCGGTGGAAACACACCGGGATATAACTCATATCCCCTGTTTCGATAAAGTCACGGCCGTGCTGGCTGGTTCAAGGCCACGTGTTCTCCTACGGCCTCCACGACTCGAGACGATCTCCTCCTTGGATTGCAGTCGCGATCAAAGTGTCGGGTTTAGACGTGACTTGACCTGCCTTGACCAAGTCTTACTTGACTCGCGTCGACGCTACGCCTCGACAGCTTTCCTCTTTCCCCTACCATTTCAGCAGACACGGACTCAACGGGGATACGTTTCCCGTTAGGAGTGCCATACCTGAATGAGAACCCATCATCTTCGCTAACTATAAACACGTTTCACCACGTCCTGGATAAATAGCACTTAGCACTCCGGCTGCAACCCTATTTTTACCGATATGCCGTCTGCATTCTACGTAGTTCCCAACACAATTCGGAAGTAGTCGTATGTATTCATCTTTCTAGAATATCGTCCAATTACTTTTCGAAGCAAGAAATTTATTGGAAATAGGTGGTTATAAATAAGTTAACAAAACAAATATCTAATAAACTCTAGTTTATTAAAGTTAGCTAGGAAGGACTTATCGCTATGCTCGCTAGTCAAAGACTGAAAGGAAACCCAAAAGGGGCAGACCGGAAAAGTCCGTTGCCCGCTTGAGATAAGGACCAGGCCTGTATTTTGTCTCTAACCCTGACAGTTAGGTATACAAAACATTCACCGGACCCATGGGTCCGCTGACATGTTTATTGCCTCGGTAATTATCTCACGTAACCAAATCCATTTTTGGCTTTACGAATAGAGGCATTGTAACTATGAATCCAACAAAATTAAGGATTAGTAACATTCTAAAATCGTTAGTGTATCGGATAGTAAGTAGTTGACACTGAAAATACGACGTGGAGTGAATAATAAATTTCCTCGTTCGATTATTCAGCGGTACGTTGCGAGGAAGGCGAGCACTTGTTTCTACTATTTCACGGTCAAGGTGTTAAGATAACGTAGGGTCTTTGTAAATATGTAGTTTGCTGCTCTGCTTGCAACTTAACCTCTGCACCCTGTACAACGTATAACAGCAGACTTTATGCAAACGTCGCGAACATAGCAGGTGTTCTAATTTTTGCAAACGGGAGTGTGTACCATTCTTAAGCCGGGCTATATAATTAAGCAGGAACGTGCGACCCGTTCAGAGGGGCGGATAAACGTGTGCGTTTACGTCAGACCTTTTGCCGTGTATATGCTGACCTACCCTTGGTTAGTCTCCGAGGCAATTTTGTGGTTTACCGCACGATTTTATCGATTCTTTCTCTTTTGGCAGATTTAAACGATTTTTATCAAGGCAATCTCCGTTCTTAAAACTTGTCAGTCTCCAGTCGTAAAATCACGTTGCTAAATTTATTGAAAGCAGTCTCGTCCGACGGCTCGTTCAAACCTTTTCTCAGATTTAAGTACCGGTTGTTTCTCGATTTAATTTTAGCCACGTTTACGAGGCGCGCAATGTTGCTTCGAGAAACTTTTTCCCGAAAATTGTACGAAATCGTAAATGCTGTGGCTTTGTGAAACGTTTGCAATAGTTTGATCTACATTTACCGTGAATCATAGCTCGAGGCACGGTAGACGGAAGAATAGTGAAGCGGAGGAAACAAATCGGAATACACCGTTACGAAAGTTATTACAGTTACAGGTATATTTAGCACAGTTGACTGCCGCAACCGTGGCCCTCGACAGTGGACTCAAACTGGCATTCAGCCACTGTTCCCACGTGCCGTCACATCGCGAAACCGCATTATCCAATGTATCGTTCCATACGCATAATTTATTTTGCCGGCGCCTTCCGTTTGCCCGCTTTTAACAGGTTTCCGAAAGTATCCGTAGTCGTACTCCGCAAAATTTGGTGGGTTACGCGCAACCTAAAGTCATCATCACACAACTTCGAGATTTTGATCCTGCCATTAGGGCGTCAAATCACAAAACATTTCCCGTGTTTTTCGATCCGGTCTACTCGTTAAGCTGAACGCGACACGCTCAAAAAATCGCTATAAATCTGGCTAAAGGAATCGAGGTACGAAATTTCAGTGGCTACGAGATAAGTGTAAAGTGTAACAGAAAGGAAAACGCGGTGCACGATTGGTCGTGCCTCGTTGACGCGAAGTTCGAAGGCTAAATAAATACGCGTGGTCTCGCGGTTGTATGAGAATGCCGGGGATCCGATGGCTTGGCAACAACGCGCTCGGTGCAACGGTGCACTCGCTCGCCACGGGAGGCAACGTTGCAGTCGTCCGATGCACGGCCAGCGTGCACACGTGGATCGTTGCCGCATGCGTGCGTCGCATGCGTGTGCGTGAACGTGAACGCAAACGCGGCCCGCAGCCGACGAGAGATCGAAAGAGCGACCGACCGAGCTGAACGACTGACGGAACGTTTCTGAACGCATCGACGACGAGAGCGTTCTCGCGTGTTGCCTTGCGCTTACGGGGCACGCGCTCTCGCGAATCAAGTGCACTCTCAAGGCTGCCGGCAGAAATTTCCTCTGGCCTCGTTTGAAAAACTCCCAGAGACACGTGTTTCCGCTTGAATCGGTCCGTACGGGAATAGTTTCTCAGTGCGTGCACACCGACCAAAGCCCGCCACTCCAATTAATACTTTCCATCGAACTTTTACAGTACGCGCAACAAAGTTGTTACCCTGACATTTCGTGTCATCAAAAAGACGCGCAAACGGACTCTCCCGATACGTGTTCAGAAACTACAGGATCGTGCGCCATCGTGTCGCGTTGCGCAGCTTCCCCGATAAACCTGTGGTTGTAACGTACAACTTGTATGTAAGGAAGAACGCCGCACGTCACATACTTTCACTTTCGAGATATTGCCGTTTAAAGATTCGATCGGTAATTCTTCACACCGGAAATCGGTAAAATTGCATTATTGTAAGAATAGAAATGTTTAAAGTAACTAATCCTTTATTAATAAGAACAAAGAATAACACAACTTCAATTAACATGGAACTAGACACAATGGAACACACCGAATAAACATATAATTAACAAGACACGATGCAACACACCGAATAAACATTCAATTCTGTCACCGTAACTCGTATTCGTAGTCCGTATTCGTATTGTATCGTATCGTATCGTATCGTAACGTAACGTATCGTATTGTATTAATAAGTTCTGTCATGCGTTTGTGGTACCGTGAAACTGTCCCCGTGGCGCGGACGCGTCCTATTTATATGTTCCGCGATAGAACTTTCTGGAAAATTAATCAATCGTTTGTTTACGTTTTTGATTTGTCTCGACGTTCACACACACATACATTTATATGCAGGAGAGTTCTAGAATATTCTCTGCATCCTACATTATTTTTTTAGATTTTCTGGTAAATACGTAAATCCTATACCCTAAAGTTCAATCAACGCGTAGAGTCAAGTTTTTTGAAATTTTAACACGCAGTGCTTTTCCTTGCAACCATAGAAACAGTCTTGAAGTCGTACCGTTGAACGATTTCCCGCTAATTATGCCTACTATCACGATTCCCCTCGAATGCAAGTCGTTCCTCGAACCCGCCGCGACTCGAACAAGTCGGCATACGTAAGAAACCGCTCGTCTCAGCATCTCCGATATCTCATTGCGAGGATATGAACAACGTTACAGGCTCTGCATGAAATATCTATGCTTAAATCCCTGACAAGATATACATATATGTACATAGGTAGGTAACGTATGTTTTCCGCGGGTCGGCTTTATTCGAGACCAACTCGGAATTCAATTGGAGGAAATGAGGGAAGCTCACGGAAAGCAAAACAGTGTATTTGGCCGGGTGAGGGGCCTTCGAAACGCTTTGGGCACTTTCGTGCATTGCGAAAGATTCAAACGGAGGCCGGAGAAGAATGATTTGGGTCGTGACCCAGATTTGCCATTCTGTTTCGCGCTCTTTCTCACTCTTTCCCGACGTTTTTGCACCGTCTTCGTTCGCGCGCCGTGCTTCTCGCTCACTCCCGAGCTCGTTCGCCGCGCATTGCTACATCGTCGAACGCCGTAATTGGCCCCGGTTGATCGGCCGTCTCTCGCACAGGGATTGCCGACGATCTAGCAGCGTCGCGAAGTCGAACGCAAACTGTCGAAACACTCTAACGGATGCATCATACACGGAACCGGCGCGGCGTGGCGCAATTAATTTTCGTAGTAAACGGGGCCAAAGATCCTATTAACGCGACGCTGTTCGATTCGATTGGAGGTAGTTCGCCCCTGATAGTTCATTGGTGTGTACCATTTACCAGTAACAGTGGAACGTTCCTACAATCGCGCAAACCCTTGCCATCGAATTCGTACCACTTAACAAGCATATACATTTTTCGTGTCTTCGTAACACGTTCTTGTTAAAAACATTTATTTGCAGAATATTCGCTCGTTTAATCAAATATTTCGACGCAAGCTCGACACGAATGGCGAAAACGGACCGGGAAACAGTTTAAACGAGGATCGATGTAAATTACTTCGATATCCGTCAGACGGAAAGAGTGAACTAGGCACATCAAGAGCTGAAGCAAACGAGGTGGAGAACTAAACGATGGAAGTGTTGCGAAAGGCTACGCTAACATTTATCCGAGGGTAAAATCGTTGCGCTAATCCGGGGTTCCCTTTAAATCAACGAATCACTACTTACTCGAAAACCTCCAGGGCTCCTTCCAACTTCTGATTAGTGAAACTCGTATATAGGTATGATCGGTACATTCTACTAATTGGAAAGTCTGGCGGTTTCCTGCTGCTATGATAGGGTAGATAAGTTCACGAGTTAATTCAGCCTTGACTTTGGCATCGTACCGCTGAAATATTGGCAACGGAAAAATCGCAATAACGCGTTGAATAACAATATTTGAATATTATTATCGCGATAGCAAGGGAAAGTAGCCAAATTTGGACCGTTGTCAATATTCGGAAAATATTTTTTGCAACCAGTTACCAGTTACATATAATGTTGAACGTATAAATTGGATAAAACCTTGACGTAGCTTAATTAAAATACCGTAAAAGATTTATTTCGGAGGAACGACGCACGTTTAGCGTTACGGAAGAACTCTATTCGTGTATGAAAACACACTCCTTCTTCGGGCCGGAGCCCTCGCGGAACCCGTGGGCATCCCCACCATTCTTTCGTACTTGGGAGCTCGTTAGAAATCATTCAAAGGGAACGCGGCAGGTAAAGACAATAACCCGGGATGGAGAAGTAGAACAATGGTTTGCCCATATTTACAATCCCGTGTCAAACAGATTTATATAAGCGAGGATCTTCTGAATCGATAACTCAAAAGTTGCGGATTCGTAGTTGCAGCAAACGATACGACCCGAATCCCGAAGGTAAGATTCCGTTCATGTCGTTTTTCATTGCACTTGCTCCATCTTCGGTCAGGGGGAACACTTACGAGTGTCTCCTTCGGAAGAAATGAGTCACATTTGAACGACGCTGCGAGGGATAAGAGCGTCTTGTTCTCGCTTCCGGAAATCCGCACATGAAATTGGCGCTTTGGAGGGACGCCAGTTCATCCGTGCGTGTCCGGAGCGAGTCATCTCCTCAGAATCGACAGCGACGTCTTCCGCGGGATCGAAGATGAGGCGGATGACGGCTGTTCCGAGTGATTAATGTCGTGCAGTCTCTCGAATCAGTTACCGTGTTTACCGGAGCGATGTCTACAACTTGTTGGACATCGCCGCGAGTCGTGACTAGACACGTACGAAAGTTACTCAACACCTTTGGTAAGTCGGCAAGGTTTCGCGGGACCGTATTATGCAGTCGGTCGCGGCTGTGCCTCGCCTCCGATGCCGGCTGAAAAAGTCGCACACGCGCGCAACCTGCAATTTGCCGATCCGCGACGCGATTATCGCGCGGAAACAAAACGGGATTGTACGGTATCATAATGACCGTGTGTGACTTTAACTTTGAATAATGCAAGGACACCTATCTATAGTCGTATGCACAAGGATGCACTCACGTATTCCCCTTGTTATTACATCCTCGTGGACGAGCTGACAGATTTTATAGAATAGCGGTTCTAATTATAAATTTATGAATGAAAATGACCGACGAAGGTTATTATTTATGCACGCGCACCTTAACACAGTGCTCTGTCGTTTAGAGGAAACTTGCTTAAAGTTTATTCGCGTTGAGATTTTGAAGATTGTTTCTTGCTAGTTGAGCCCTTAATTCCAATCGAAAGTTTGCGATGGCAAACTTTAGGCTTTTCATGATCAGAAGGAATTGTTGGTTTCTCCAACGAAACGAACATGTTTGAGTTTTACTTCGGCGTTTTGAAAAACAGACCTTCGACGGTATTACACGAAGAGTCAATGCTATATATCTACTGGAGAGTTTCCAGGGGCAGCCAGGAGCCACAGCAAAGTAATGATCTCTTTTTTTGGAAACATTCCAATGTTTCTCGATTCGATAGTTCTTACATTTCCCAGAACTTGCGATATTTTATGTACAGAGGAATCTCGGCTTGTATTGTTTCATAATACATCTGTAGACTCGGGCTCTCGTAATGATACGCTCTTCGGGTGTTAGCCTAAAATATAGTCGGCACCCTTAAAAGTTACGACTAAAATTTCTTATCTTATGATTCGACTACGGAGTTTTATGGAATAAAAATGTATATCTTTCTTAATAATTGTAACGAGCTGAGAACATTATGCAACAGCATCTCTAAATTCTTTGAACGTATACATTGTTTTTCATTTGATCAACTCATTTCTGTCAAAACTGCGTAAAATCAAGTCTACGTAGGATGTAGCAATTTTGTAAACATTTTAACGTCGGATTGTATGTAAATTCCATTCTACTTTGATCTCGAAGTACAATGTGCACAGAGATGGATGGTGTTTCCATTAATATATTCGTAATTACTTTGATTCGATTTACTTTGTCCAATTTACATGAATCTAACACGCGCGAAGCATGTGCAGCTACCGATCTGCGTTGATTCTAGAAAAATTCGCGTTGAAAAAAAAGTTAATATCCAGGACGCCTGGTAAAATCGAGTTCATGTCATCTCTGATTCTCGGCGTTACTGTTTTAATTACGTATCGGATGTTGGCTCATTCGCGTGCAGGTAATTCGATAGCCGATATTTTTAAGCGCGTATATTAGCACATTCTTTTTAGGAAAGAACGTACAACCTCCTTTCGCGGTCCTACATTTTAATTAATTAACGTAATTCGATACGTTATGACGGCCGTGTAGAAACGCCACGTTCCCGTGCAGGAGAATTCGGAAAAATTGTGCCGGTTCACGTACGGATAGGTTGCGTTATATTTATAATTTAATAAGTACGCGTGTATGCTTGTGTTCTGCCGGCGAATTGTAGTCACACATTCGCTTGGCTTTTGTCGGCCCCGTTAGTCACTTTTCTTCTCCTCTTCGCTGTTACGTATTGTATCTCATAACAGACCCGTGTAATAACCTATCTCCGCCTTGTATCGTTCATCGTATCATTCCTGCGCAAACGGGACGCACGGAGAGTGAGAGAGAGAGAGAGAGAAAGAGAGAACAAGAGAGGAGAGATAGCGAGAGGCACGAGTGTATAACCGGTGCGCCATTAGTATTTGTGGCTAAACCTCCTTACCTATTCTCCCGACAACAGTTTCCTCAGCAAGCGTCAAACAACACGATAGCTTTTCACGGTAATCTCTCGACCGAGAACGATCCACGCCAATTATCGAATAGAGCTTACCGGTGTACTCGAAATCCGAGCCCGGCGAAAGTCGTTACAATGAACCGAGTGGAGTATTCGATTATTCAAGCCAGCAGAGAAGAAAGCGGGCAGCAGGGTCACTGAATATTCGACCAATCGGATAGCTTTATACAAGATGAATTACGTTGTGCTTCGATTTTCGGGATTTATTACAAAAAAAGAAGCCTGTAAGCGTTTGGGCGCGTTAAAACATTGAAACTGACATGCAATACATACAGTGGCCGAAATTTCTATAAAGTCATCTTCATATTCATGGATATTTGAAAAATATCACGATTTGTGTTGATTTATCGTATCTGGTCTCGTGCCTTGTTGACACTCGGATAGAGGGGTTTTAATTTTTTTCTGCGTGATGCAGAACACAAGTGCGAAGTTTCTATAAAGTCACTTAGCGTTTCTCTGGATTCTGAGCAGAGAACTACGGAAAATTTGAAATATTCTAAAAGTATTAGTTTTAGAAGTCATAGAAATTCTGTTTCTTATCATTTGATTCACGTGTATTAGAATGCCGAGAGGAACAGTGCTAACAATTGAAGAAAAAGCATCGATCGATGCTTATAAAGATATGGGCTGCTCTAATCGCGCAATTGCTAAGAAAATTGATCGTTCGTATACCGTGATTAATAATTATATCAATTTACGTGAAAATTACAGAAAAAATCATTTTAAAGGTGGTAATAAAAAATTGTCGAAGAGACAACATTTATTATTAACGAGGTCTGCGGCTAAGGAAAGGAAAAATGCAGTACAATTTCGAGCTGAATTGGAGCTTCCAGTAACAAGACGTGTGCAACAACTTTTAAATTCTTCTGGGCAATTTGTGTGGACAAAAATGCAACGTAAACCAGGTCTAAAAGAAGTACATAAACAGGCCCGTCTTGATTTCGCACGGGCACATATGTCCTGGACGAAAGAGTGGGAGTCTGTCATTTTTTCAGATGAGAAAAAGTTTAATTTGTATGGACTGATGGCTGTAAATATTATTGGCATGATCTGAGAAATGAGAAAAGTGTGACAACGAGTCGTAACTTTGGCTGGTGGTTCTCTAATGATATGGGCTGCGTTCAAAACTGACAAAAAAACTCCAATGTGTTACATAAATCATAAAATGAATTCGGAAAATTATACAGATTTGTTAGACATGGTCCTAATACCCTTTACAGAAAATATTGAAGATGACAATTTTATTTATCGGCATGATAATGCTGCGGTACACGCGTCGAAGCGCACAAAGCAATGGCTTCTTGAAAGAAACATCAATGTTTTGCCATGGCCTGCTCGTTCTCCTGATATAAACCCTATTGAAAATGTTTGGAGTATCATTGCGCGACAAGTTTATAAAAACTGCAGACAATACAACTCCATTAGCGAACTAAGGGATGCGGTGAACGAAGCGTGGGCGTCTGTTAAAACCGAAACGCTACAAAAATTAATTTCGTCGATGCCCAATCGAATTTTTAATTTAATTCAAAAATATGGAGGTTACGCCAGATATTAAAATAGAAATAATAAAAAAATAATCGTTAATTTCAACTTTATCCGTGTAAAACGAAAGTGACATTATAGAAATTGCGCAGTTTGTTCTGCGTAAAATTATATTTTTGTTTTCTTTTATCGATAAATGTTATACTTATATTTTGAAATCGGTGCGTATGCTTTCTTTATGTGATCCCGAAATGCTACCAAATACAAATTTTTCATTGGTATGGTATAATAATAAGAATTCGTTACAAAACACAGTGACTTTATAGAAATTTCGGCGAGTGTAATTAGGAATTTTACAGGTAACGCGAATATGCATTTTACGCGTCTACGAAAGTTATAAAGAGGAACCCTTCAGCAGCACCTCTGCACAACCTACGGATCAAAACCGCAGCGTGCTATTTACAATTAACAAACGCAACTAAACAGTTGCCAGCATAGCCTACGAATAAAGAAGGTAAATTCGTTGCAATCGTGCAAATAGTTTCATCGATATTCTTACCAGTTCTTACCTTCTGGCCGGCGTTGAAATGTGCGAGGGAAGTAAGGAAGGATTTCCCGCGTCCGGCGCGGCAAGGCGGCGGGGCTGCTCCGGCGATCGAATCGCGCGGCGAGCGAGGCTCCATTCGCTCCGCAATTAATTACCGAGCGCGCGGCACGATCGACAACGTCTCGGGAACCGAAAGCAACACCCAATTACCGTATCCCGTTCGGGATCAGCGGATACGATACTTTCTTCGGTGATTTCTTGGATCCAACGTTGCGCGGGCGGTCTTCCGTGTCTCGATATTCTCGCGCGCGTATTAGCAACAGCGGCAGCATTATCGTGGCGCACGCGGTCGCTCACGGATTCGGAGTAACGAGTAAATTCCGATAAGTTACCGGTGTGTCGGAAACTTTGGCGGGACGCGGTGAGGAAGAGGGTGGCCGACGCGGGTGAAGCGAGGGGTGGGCGGGAGTAACCGATGGAGAAGGGGGTGGCGTGGAGCGGTGAAGCACGACGGCTTGTTTCAGGGGGGAAAGAGCGGGAACGCGAGACTGCGAGAGCGGGCGGACTATCGCGGAGCGCGGGGCGAGGAAGGTGAGCCGTGTGTTCGTGAGAGGGAAGAGCAAGAGGCAAGAGGGTGGCGGCTGCGAAGCAATGGCTTGGTGATGGCGTGCGGGATGGTGCGGAGGAGGAGGAGTCCCCCCGAGGGGCGTAGGGGGAGGGGCAAGGGGGAGGGGGAGGGAAGGAGCGCGCTATCGGCGAGCGCCTCGGTTCGGCCGAGTCGGTCGAGTCGGCCGACGTCGGCCTCGATCAGCCGCTCGGCGCTCAGTTCGAGTCGGACCTCCGTCGTAGTCGGATCGTGTCATACTGCCGCGCTGTCTCTCTCTCTTTCTCTCTTTTCTCCTTCTCTCTTTCTCTCATTCCCTCCCGCGGGCAGCACGCGCGCGCGAGCGAGCGCGTCTCACAGTGTGTATATGTGTGTTCCCTGTTCTCCCTCTGTGTCCCCCCCTGTCCCCCGCGACGACAACGAGTTCCGCCCAGTGAGAAAAGAGTCGAGCGGAGCTTTCCTGCAAACAAGACGCGTCCTCGACACGGCAGTTGTTTGTTTTCTGGTTTCGCGGTGTCGCGGTTGACACAAACAGCGAAGCCGAACGAGGAAAGGGTCCCGTGCCGCCGCGCGTTGCGAGGAGAGGAGGAGAGACAACGAGAAGAGCCCGCGTGTACGTTACCGTCGTGTGCGGCCACTTGGTCGTGGTGTCGTCGTCGTCGTCATAATAGTGTTCGTCACCCGGCGACGTTGTTGCTGGTCAGAAGTGTTTCCAGCCGAGGAAAGGAGAGAAGTAGGTTAGCACACCGGCGGCGGCTTTCGCGTCCGCGGTAAAATATCTATCCCCGGTGCAACGTTTCTCTACGCCTTTTACCGGGCCAGTCCCGCGCGAGTGTATACCGTCCTGATCTCTGATGATGTTCAACCAACGCGCACTTCTTTTACGTAACGAAAGCGCGTTAGAACGCGCGCGTGCGCTCTATATGGAGTCCGTCTCGGTTTCTGTCCTTCTCGTTTCTCCGTTGCGAGCGAGAATCTTCGATCATCGTTAGTACATCGCGTTCCTCGTGCCCGTTCGTGTTCCATCGGATCGGCCGATCGGTCGTTTTCGTCTCGTTAGCCCAGTGTCTCTTGCGAAGTTTCTCGGTGCCGCGAGATCGCGGTCGTTAACAACCGTTCTCCGATTCCCCCCCCCGTGCGTTTCGATTTTCCCGCTGTCTCCCCCCACGACGGGTTCGTTAGTCCGATATAATCGAGACCGTTCGATTTCTTTCGATTCTCTCGAAGCGTAGCCGTTGACGGAACGAAGCGCGCGTCGACTGTCCCGCGAACGCGTCAGTTCCTGCCGAGTGTCTGTCGAGTGCGGTCGCGAGTAACGTTCGTGCTTTTCAGTAAAGGAGTATTCCTCGCCTGGATATAATAGCCTAGACGATTTATGTACACACGCGCAGAGACGTTGGAAACCCGGCGCTATTCAATCAACGACTCGTCTGCCGCATCGAGTACTCTTCATTGATGCCAGCCTTGTATTGTTTGTGGTGCTTCTCTCCTCGTGAAAGGTGTGTTCGTTTAAACCTGCAAGGTGGTGCGACTGTTTCTCTCTATGTGCGTGATTTGAATCAGTGATTCGAGAGAAATAGCCGATATATTTGTTCGGCGATCAAAATAATAATAAAAAAGAAAAGAAAGTAAGAAAGTAAAAGAAAAAGAAAGTGAGAGTTTTATTGTAAGTGTGCAGTACTACGTTTGTCGTTCACTGTGGATTATTGGATATACTTTACGCTCTCGTCCCAGCGACCTGCCGACGGAGCGCAACACATCGCCGCCGCACGATTTATGTAAGCAACAGAATACTTATATATTATCTTAAACGTTCCTTTCGCGATTGCGATCGATACCGGTACTACACCTTCTGTCGCGAGTGATATTTAGTTTACATGCGCTATCGTTTCCGATGTTTTCCGGGAAACTCTGAATCCGTGTTTGCGTTTTCGTAAACTGTGTTTCCCTCGTCTCTCTTTGTTTACCTTTTTCCATCGGATCGCAAGAATCGTCGAACGACGAGGATAACGAGCGCATAGCCACGAATGTAAAGAACCTTCGAGCGGTTGCGTCATCGACAAAGTCGTACGTCGCGAACAGGTTCGTATTTCGAGCGTAATATTCATTACCAATCTCCGAACATTGGTGCTTCGGGTGACACGATCGAAACGTCTACCGATACGATCGTTCTCGTTACATTGTGTCGGGTCGATTCGAAAGTTTTGTCTCCGTCGACGAGTACATAACCATGTTTCAGGATTTCCATAAATCGTAGCGGGTCGAATGCTTCTTTCAACCATCGATGTGTAAACTACAAAATGGCGGTATATTCTTGTTAGAACAATCGTTTGCTATTGAGAATGAGAACGGTAAACCGAGTCCTATTGCATTTTGTATGAGAATCGGACGGGGAAATCGGTAACGGAGATTGTTGAAAACGTGTGCCGAAATTTTTTAGCCGATAACAATTGGCATTACTGTACGTATGCACTTCGAACATTCGCGTATTTATATATAGCGTACACGACAGTTTCTAAAAGTTCCAGTTTCTTTTTTGCTGTCTAATAAAAAATGTGCGGGGAACAACTGCTGTACCAATACCTCGTGGAGTTATTTTTATAGTATTATGACCTTTCTTTATGATTTGCTAATAAACTATAAAAAAAATCGATGCGACAGAACTTTCCGATTAACCTGATATCTTGGAATGTTTGAAATCGTTTTTAACCGTTCACGGGATATCAATGCCCTGGGAATAATGATTAGGTTAGAGGCCAGTTTCTGATAGTAGAGAAATTGAATTGGCTTCGTTACTGCTCTTGGCAGCAATCATGGCAGTCGAATATAATCCGCAACCGCTATAAACTCGGTTCCGGTGACTATAACCTCGCGGGCTCGGAGAATTGTATTTGTAAACAAATTTTTCTGCAATTTCGGACACGAAATATTTTTCCACGCGTCACGCCGATTTCGTTTTTTTTTTTGCTTGTTCCGAATGAAGTTGGTTCCGAGAATCTTTTATTGAAACTCGTATCGGATCGTTACACGTAAAATGTCATTCCATATGGCAGTTTATTCGCGAAAGATCGTTACCGTTTTAACCGATCGTTTATAAAAAGAGAGGTTACGCATGGTTCCCAGAGTATCGAAAGAAACAATAATTATTTAAAGAATGGGAATACAGGTACGAAAATTAGTCGAGTACAGGTGACACGCCGCTCACTGTCGTCGTCGATTTAATGTATTCATTGTTATCGTACAAGATCGGCATTTAACTCATTAAATTTAAAACACACGCACTGCGAATCCTTTCTCTTTCGTACGACGTACAAGAATGTACGAATGAATATCGCATAATCTGATTCACAGTTAAATGAGAGACTACACATGTTTACAGTCCGCACAAACGCCGGAAATACACATCAAGAAAAGCATCGAGGAAAGTCTAAACACTTTTTTTTATTTTATCGATAAACGCAGATCGGCGATGACGGCAAATTAAATTTTTTTTACATTCACGGTGCTTCTCGATTATTTCGAATGAATTTAGCATATCTATACAATTATTTTCTTTAGAAATAGGAGGCAAGAAAAATGAAATGCAAAGTCGTTCGTGCGAATTAATTACTAAAAAATTATCCAACAAGGCGACCCAACGATTGTCGATTCTTGATAAGATCAAGCATGCCTTGCAGTTCGTTATTTGAACACTCTACACAAAAACGTGTTTATTTTTATAGACAAGGGGGGTGGTCGAGTTTCGAGGGAGCATCGTAGTTCCTTTAAATTGTTCACAGAGTTTGTAATCGGTTATATCCGACATTGTAGGAGCGGTTTTAATCATTTCGCGCGTAACGCGAGTTCGAGGAACGTCGATCACCACTCGACGATCTATTTAAGATTCTCCGCACGGAAATGTTATCTTATCGGGGAAAAGAATGTTCCCGGGGAACGAAACTCGCCTCGAAAAGTTGCGTCGCAGCGTCTCGATCTCTCTTTTATTCTCGCATTGTTTACGTTCCGTATCCCGCCATTGCTAGAGAATTATTACGAACAAGTGCAATGTCATCGGTGTCGAAATCGTTTGGCGCGCGTGTGTCGGCCAATTAAAGCTCTCGCTTCGGCGAAATATCTCGTGAAACACGCACTTCGCATCGAATTAAAAAACCGATCCGATACTCGTCCGAATCAATTTCGATCATGGTCAAACGGAATAGTAATGAAGTTCATTTGGCTCTGTTATCGATACTTTGAACTATGAATATTTTACTCGAGCTGCTGAATTTCAACTATCTCTGAATTTTTAGGACCGAAATGTGTAACACATCGTAATTAACTGTTATCGAAGTTGAAAGTTGTACTTTCTTTTTAATTAAATGTATATGTACATACATTCTTGCGAGCGTCACGTGATTTCAACTGGAAATGTTTATAGTAGCATAACATCTTTGGGCGTACGAGCCACCGATTTATATAGCGTAGAGGAAAAAGTCACGCGAAAACGTCTAGGCACTGAACGCGTTAAGTAACACAATCGAACCACGCGTACAGGTTAAATTAATTTTCATTAGTCTGCTTACACGCGGAGAAACGTTGTTTGAATAATAAACGAACGAGAGGCTCGTGATATTCTTCGACACGCGGGGGATTGTGATAAAATAAAGAAGAGAGGAAACGCATGAAAAATACAAGGTATGTAGTCCGATAAATGGGGTCGTGTTTGCGTGGATGTTTGAAGAGCCTGCATGGAAATGAGATTAAATTGAAAGATCGCCACGATACGAGACGAAATTCCAGAAAGTGTAATTAAATATGAAAGGAACTTTTAATACGTAAACCCTTCACCTACACACAGAGAATTTCTCGCGAATCCGTCGAGTTACTACTTTTTTTCTCTATCTCTCTCTCTTTCTTCCGCTCTACCCCCTCGTTGCCCGCGTGTCTCTGTTGCTATCTCTCTGTCATGGGGAACGTTTTCGCGTAATCGGACAAAATTTTAACGACGCGTTCGAATAGCTGCAATTACGCGCCGCCAGGCCTCCTTTTTAATTGCGTTTTAATGATGCTTGCGCGCGCTTTAGTTGACATCTATTGACTGTCCAGTTTATCGAACCGTCGACTATAGAAATCAGCGGCGGTTGAGTTACGGGCCGAAAGAAAATACTCTTTATCATTCGGATAATTGTCTGTAAACTGTGCACGTTTACGCGGAATCACGTCTCTTTCAGAAGTTTACTAAACCAATTTCATTTATTTTTCTCGGCATCTCCGGCGGGTTAAAGTCACTCGGGAAATTTAATAGACTCGATTAACCGTGTTCCGCTTCTTCTTCTCAGTTTTTCGTTCAACTCGTTCTACATTTTTATTTACTGCCAACGCTCTCTCTCTCTCTCTCTCTCTCTCTCGCTCCTGCAGGCAGAGTTTGAAGCGCACGTTGCGGTGAAATATAAAATTGCCCAAAAAATATGATTTCCAAAAATAATTTCAGGCTCGAATTGGAAATCGGTTACCGATACGAGAACAATTACCCAAACGCATTGTTTCGTGCGCGGCTAGTTACGTGCACTAATTATTCGTATCGAATTTACCAGTTCATTGTTCGATACAAAGCATCGTAGAAAGTGTACCTACGTCTCGTTCAAAATCATATCGGAGGCCGGAACAATACACAGGCGGTAATTGTTCGTACGCGAGCCTCGATGTTCGAAAAGTTCGTCAGTTAACAGGTGAACGGGAATCGTCTATCGCGTTTCAATGAATTTTGAGAACTTCTTTTTTATTCCGAGTGCTCGTTTATCAATTTATGTCGGAGTCTCTCCGGCGAAATCGTCCAGTTCACTTCCTGGTGTCCCTATGATGAAGTAAAACGCCGTCGCGGGTTTCTTTTATGGCAAGTTGCCGCGATTTAATGCGATATCGTCGATGCGTCGTCGCCCTAACCCCCCCTGAGTGGCTGCACTTTGCACCGGCGGAAGCTAGAACTTTGAATAATTATTCGCAAAGCGTAACCGTTTGCAAGCAAATTAATTGTGGGATGTCCGGGTAACCTCGTTACTTGTTCACCGCGTTCTCTGCCTTCTTCTTCCTCCTCCTCCTCCTCCTCCGCTCCCTACTCCGATCCGCTTTGCTCCGCTCCGCGCTGCGTCGAGAGGATACGCGCGCGTGCGGACGGATCGAGCACCGTACCGGCCATAAAACGACGCCCTATTACACGGTCCCTGCAAAATTATCGAATTATTAACTACACCGTTTCTTCGTAGCGGTGCTGGTGCTTTCGACGCTTATTACTTTACGGCGAATCGAATGGCCTAATTTTGGCCCTTCGATGCTTCGTCCCGACAGAATGGTGTGCAATTTATTGCTCGAAATATTGGGTCGTTTCGCCTGCTGCTCTTTTTCACTTTAACGCTTCCGCGACCCATGACTTAGGATCCAATCATTTATTCCCTCGAAAACACGATTTTCCTGAAAACGAGGCTTGCCATCTCGACAATCTTTCGCGGGAAATACTGGAATACAGCTTGCGAAACAGTAATTAACACTACACCTATCGTTACCGGTCAAATGAACGGTTTTATATTTTTCATTTTACAGTTATGGAAATTATGAAGTTGCTTACGCGGAAATTGATTCGATAAATTTCTTGATCCATTTATCTGCTCGTAAGCTCGTACGTTGTACCTGCTTGCTCAGCTTCTTCGATTAATTCGCAACGTCCTCAAACGCTAACTTTATAGATAGTTATCGAGCTTCATAAATTATCTGTTTATAGCTATTACTTTTTGTTCGAGAAGAATAATATGTAATATTGCGTAGTATGTGACTGTTCTCAGTGACGCGAGTCTCGAAATGATTTGATTAATGAGTAGATCACGGGGAAGTGTCGTTCTACGGTCACGCACGATTAGGTAATTCCGAATATAATTAAAGATAGACTCGATTGTCGCGACGTTCGATTGCACGAGACATGGCAACGATGCGTCCGGTGCTTATTGTTCTCGCACACGAATGAAGTTAACCTTGTATGTTATCTAGCCGGCTCGGCAATCAACGTTCTCACAACGGAGAAGGTACGATCGCGTTTGCGAGTATGGGTTTCTTTTAACGTTTCTTGATCGAACATAATTAGTGTTCCAATTACCGTACGAAACGATTTTTAACATCGGTTGTTACCTACTTAATTTGGAACAGTTTCCGGTTGACGTTGACCTCGCCATTCGATGTTGATGTACTACCAGACTCATCCGGTTTAGACGCATCATTTGTTCGATGACGATTCGCTTAACCTGTTTGTCTTGTATTTTTGCTCTATTTTTTGCCGTCTTAAACTTTCCGTGTTAATCGACCGTGAGCTCGAGAGCAACAATTTTTACTTCAACAAGAAAGAGCTGAGCTCGGCAAAACAGATCGAAATATTTAGTGCTTCCGTATCTCCAATCTATCTTAAGTAACTGTTGATCTATCCGTAACACTTGTGCAAGTTCATTTTACTAGGAACTTGAATGATTCACGGTGAACGATGATCTGTACGCGTCGGCCGGGCAACGGTAGCATAAATCGTTCGCGCACAATGTATGCATGTGCATAGTATTTTGCGGGAACACGTAGACGCATCGCGGAGATAGGTTCCTGGAAAATGATTTGGTTAGGTGGTAATTTATCGATTCGTTTTCACGTGACCGACAATTGACTGCAATTTACGCGGCCTGTAATTTGACCCGTCGCTTACGCTGCTCCAAGATATTTGGCGGGAAAATACTCTACAGCGCATAGAATTCCGGGAACGAGGTTTTTCGAGGAGTAGGAGGAGGAGAAGAAGTTCGACTGAGATGTTGGGAACAAGGTTTCTAGGAATGCAGGCGTCGGAGTGGCTGAGTAGCCGCACGAGTGTATGCTTGTGTGCGAGTACGGGGTTGAGAGTTCTTCGGGATGGCCAGTGCGTGGTGAGAAATGTGCAGTCGGGCCAGACCTTGTGAAAAGAATACGGAAAGCCGTTAATCTACCCGATCCTTCTCTATTATTATTCACCTCTGACAATCACCGGTTAAACCCCTTGGCCACGTATTAATCAAAGGAAACGGCTACTTAAATTACGATCGAAATTCTTAAAACTACGCTTTAAGTACGCAACATTTTTTAAGAATTAAATAGGAATTTGCTTGTCGGTTCGGAACAGGAACAAAATAGTCACTTTGTGTTTACGTAAATTCGAATCTAATGACCTACTCGAGGGTCACTTACGCGGGTCGCTATCTTAAACGTTACACGTAGCTCCCAATGGCTATCTTGGACTCGGGTCGGACGGTGAAGGGTCATCGAGTCAAGGACACGATGCTCTCGACAAATGGGTTCATGGATTCTTAAGTAGAACGGTGGTCCCACGTAAGAATGATGGGGATGGTAAACGCGTTAACCCAGTGCCTCGTTCAACGACCGAAACACAGTTCTCTTTTATAGTAATACGAAAACTTTCCTCTTTCGCCTGAATTCTGCGGCGGCCGCGCGGAGGGCGCAGAGGTCGTCAACTTTCCTTCTTCACTCGCAAATTTACCAAGAATCCCAGCGTGGTTTGTGCACTCCGAGCGTTGCGGCTCGTATGTACCGCCGAGAAATAAGTATGAGAATGAAGATATACGTTCCGGCGTGCGCTTACACACATTCGAAAAAGGATCCTCCGGTCGCGTGTTCAGCATTGCTTCGCCTAACCCGACGAGATTTATGCGGTAAGCTTCGAGGCGACTTCGTCATAAGAAGACGCGTCTTCCTCTCCTGCTCACCTCGAAATCGATATAGGCCCTTACGACGGTCCCGCTACGTATCCCCGGCTCCCTTTCGAGGGTTTTATCTTCGGTGTAATAAATAGGCCTAACGCCACAGTTTTCTCCCTTTTACGATCATCCATCTTATACCGTGTGTCCCATCCAACATCCTGAACGTTTCTTCTGTTCCCGATGATGACGAAAAAACGTTGGCTTAAAGCAGGCCTGGCCAACACGCGGCCCGCCGGCCGATTTTATGTTTCTATTGAAACTTCTGTCTCTTGTACGTATACAAAAAATATTAAATAAATGAAAATTTGCATGTGTCGTTGTTACAATATTTGGTATCGGTTCTATATTTGATATCCACGAACGTCGAATGTTACCGAAAGAATCTGTAAATTTAAAGTGCGGCCCGCTGTAACGTTACGCGCCATCAGAGTAGCCCGTGAAACCATTTGGGTTGGCCAGGCTTGGCTTAAAGAATGATCTGGTTCGAGGCTTCTCGAAATTTCAAGGTTAACGATGTTTACGTTGGACGTTACGTTTTGGACGTTTTGATAATTACATGGTCGCGTGGAGGTGATGCTACAGATCGTTGAATTGGCGTTGATCCCGACAAAGCAACAACAAAGGGTAAAGAAGAAAGAGAAACTTGAAGTCTCGAGAGTACGACCTTGAAAAAAATGTTCTGTATCTGCGACGCAATCGTATTTGCTCTTCGCCTTCAACGGAAAAAGAATCTCGCAACGAGCATCGTCTTCCAAAAGATAAAATGATCCGCTTCTGCTGGATCATCCGGCTAACGACCAATTACAGGGAAAGACTTCCGTAATTTCTTCCGGTAGAATCCCCGTGGTTGAAAAGTGTTGCATCGCCGCGCCGGGATGAATCCGAACGATGAATCCGAACGATGAATCCGAACGATGAATCCGAAAGATGAATTCGAACGATGAATCGCGGCGTTTTCTTTGACGATTCCCAAGGAGTTCAGCGCGCGGCTGATAACGATGGCTGAGAATAATTGGAATAACGAGATTGAAAGTAGCCGAGTCGAACGGTAACAGGTTTAAAGGTCAAACAAGCGACCTCGTAGGGAAACGGATGGGGCGAGAGAGGTTGATACACGTAATTCTCCATCATCGTGACGTAGAGAAGGCTGGGGGTGTTCGTGCCGTGGCATTTTCTGGAAATGCGAAAAGACGGCTTTTACGATAAAAATTCAGCCCGATAGAAAACGCCATTAACGTTCGTCGTTCCGAGAAACTCTGTGCTCTTTTTTCACTCTTCTTCTTTGTTCGAGTTTACGGGGATACTCGCGTCGGCGAGCGAGGAACCGTTCCATTGTGCGACCGTGTACGTATAATAAAAGGTTACAAAGGTCAGCGAACATTTGAGAAACCCGGCCCTGCCCTACCCCTCTTTGCGAATGAAAGCGGCGAGCAGGAAAATTTTCCAAACGCCAGAAAAATGTCATCGCGATCTGCCAGCAGGTGTCGAGAATGCGACCCGAACGAACATCTCTTCTTCTTCGGGCCCACGTCCGAGCCATACATTGTTAGAAAACAAAATCACGCGCCACCCCATTTTTTCCGTACAAACTGCGTTCTGATGCCGTCGTCAACTTCGAACTTTGGCCCGCGGGACTTTCATTCCGTCTGTGACTAATATTGGTTATATCATCGAAGCATGCGACGCGTGAATCATTGGTCTCGAACCATTCGATTACGCGCAAATCGAGAAAGGAATCTTACGAGAATGGTGTTCACGAGTCCTTGCGGGTATGTATCAGAAGTTTAATCGAAGCACCGGCCGGTACTCGAACAATACACGTGTATCTGTGTGTCGCGGAGAAGGGTAGGAGGAGTATAGGAGATAGGAGGATAGGAGTATAGGAGGATAGGAGAGGTTCTTCTTTCTCGTATCCACTAGCCTTGAGTAACTGTCGGGTCTCTCGAAGGTTACCGGATCGGTTCGGTGTAAATGAATCCAGCTAATCCGCCCGGAGCCAGTGCAGACTGCTTCAATCGCGGACTTCCATCGTCCAGGTACCGAAAAAGTGCGTCCCAGCAGGTACCGCATCGACACGAATATCAGGAACACCTCTAACTTTTTATTCGACCCTAATTGCTTGCAACCTTCCACTTTCAAATTAAGTTTACCACTTTCCACTTTCGTTTAAGCTGAATCTTGTCAGTTCAACACCATTATAATTGCCTTATAATAATGACAAAATTGCACGTTTTACATTTCGTACTAGTTTTAGAAAAACATATTTATATTTTTAATATTTCTAAAAGAACGAATCAGAAGCAAGTAGTTTTGACTTATCCGGTAGTTCTAGCGTTAAAGGTTCGTTGTATTGAGAAGAGTACAGAATGCCTCGTTAATAGATCACAGGATCGAACTTCAACCACGTCGACGAGTCTAATATTTCTAGTTCGAATAAACCACGAAGGTATCGATGATCCACGATTGAACTCCTTACAGACAACCAGCGAAGTATTACACCTTGGCAACTCGCTACGGAATTAATACGGGACGTCTGGCTGACGACCGGACAAAGGGCGTAGAAGCGTCGAGATTTGAAAATACAGTTGGTCGCTCATTTTTTCCAGCCTTTATGGGATAGTAGGCGGATTATCATAATGGTAGCCAGTTCCGCGAAACTTCTTTTGATCGTACTCACGAGAGACGAAGGCTCTCCATTGTTAAGCGTGGAGCAGATTTATGATGCGATCCACTTTGCCCTCGCTTCTCGCTTCCGGTTATTACGCGAAAGTCGGGCAAGAAAAGCCCAACTAGGATACGCGCCGGTAGTTGGCCAGAGGTGGTGCGATGGCCGGGGTGTGGGAGAGGGCTTCTTAAAAGAAGGAACTGCAGTGAACAGATCCAATCTGGGAAGATTCGTTTCGTGTTCGCCGTGCTCTACGCTCCCCCCCTGAACGATCGAGGAAAGGAAAACCGAGGGTGAATTCCCGCGAATCAACGGGCTTCCTTCGACGATATTCGTCGGTTTAATCGTGTGATATCCTTTGACGGTGATAAATACCGCCTCGGAGCCCGTTCACCTTCTTCGAAAGCGTTCGACGGGAACTCTTCGTTTTCTTTCTTCGTTTTCTTTCTTCGTTTTCTTTCTTCGTTATGACCATTCGTAAAACGCAATCTCCTTGCACTAAATTATGATAATGACTTCGTCGAATAGTCTAAAACGAACGCTGAGTTGTGAAAAGAATACAAAAATTTCAGGAATACACGAGATAAAAAATTGATGGTCCACAATGGACGTAAAGCATTTATTATTAGCGGCGAAGCGACTCGAAGGGCGGAATTAAAAAAGACTCGGAATGTGAAATCCCGGTACACCGCTATTTCCACTTTCAGTGGGTTCTTCGTTCTTCAAGTATTCCAATTATCCCTCGCTATAGAAAGTATTCCCAAATTAAGGATTCCGTTCCCATTCTGGCCTTCGGAAGTTTTTATTGCGGAACTTCCGAGATCTTCGCGAGGACGGTGCTGCCATTTTAGTCGCCGAGACCGCGTTTCGGTTCACCTTGCAAGTAATAAGTACTTGTTGCGATCGAGCAAGATGAATTTTCTTGTGCGAATATACTGGAAAATCCTGACGATCGGATCGAGCCTACGAGCACGGATATCCGACGGGAAGAAGAACGAACGGAGATTTATGTCCAGGAAATGGCCAATTGAACGTGCCCACAGTAAACATATTGTTCGGTGAGTTTTGCTGGCCTCCTCGAAACATCTGTTACACAGAGTGCTTTCGAACGTCTAGCGACACTCGCCGAAGAAGTACCGTTCGTTTTTGCGAGTGAATAGCCAAGGACGGTTCCCAGTGCACGGTATAAACAGAGAAAAAAGCACAGAACGCGCGGCTCGGGATGTATGGTTATTTCGGACGCGCAGCTTATTCCAGGCAATGTATTTCCATCGTTTAATCTTTATTCGAATTGTTTGCGTTGAATACCGCGGGCACTGCGCCCACCACATCGGTTCGCATTAACAGAATTCGTATCCTGATATTTATAAACCATTCCAGCCTGCAGAAATAATCCAGAAATAGCGTTCGACCGTTAACTTAATTGCAATCCACCGTGTCAATCCATTAACCGTTTCTCTCTGCCGTTCTATTTCCGTTCCTCTTTCGACCTACCTTTCTCTCGCTCTGTTTCCATCGGTCTCTTTCTCTCTCACTTTCTCCTCTCTCGCTCCTGTTCCCTTTCGTTCTCTGTCTCTCTATCTCGCCGTTACCACGCAGAACGTTCTCCATGCAAATTCGCTGGAACACCGTAACAGACGTTCCTCCGGTGAATCGTTTCTCCCGAAGCGAACGCTACCAGGACATAAGCTCGCGCGTCTCGCTATCAGTTCCGAAGGATAGAGCATATAATGGTGAAATAAAATGAACACGAGCGAATAGAACGCCGCCAGAAATGGAGACATCGAACTACCAGATTTATCGTCGGGACGGGGACGCGTACACGCGTCTTTCCTCCTTTATATGCGCGCCTACATATAACGTGTGTCGTATGGATAGCGATGGAATCAAACGTCTCGTAAGTCTCGTCGAGACTTAACCGTTCGGATTTCTCGAGAAACAAAACTCGTGTTTGGGAACGGTACTTTAATTCTCGCCTCGTTAGTTTCGCCAGCTAACGACGGAAACAAGAGTGATCTACGGTCGGTCACAGAAGTTTCCGTACACCTGTTGAAGTTCGCATACGCGTTCGAAGAAGAAAGGCAAAAATCCATTTTATGGACGTTGAGATATTTGTTGGTTCAACGAATTTTCTGAAAATGGCGGTTTTCCTCCATCTGTGTATCCGATCACGCAAATAAATCGAAAATCCAGAGACAGGTGAACAAATTTTATTTGCTCGAATAAATCCGTGAACATTTTTTCACAGACATTCCCTGTGTTCCTGTTTTCCGGCGAGCCGATAAATTAATCAATGGCCGCAAAACGTTCAAATATTTCTATTCCCGGTATATTCGAAAGGCGAGCGTAAACTTTTGCGAACGGCTGTATATTTAAAACACTTGCTTGCCTTGATACAAAGTTGTCCCCGTACGATCCGAGCTCGGCGCCAACTAAAAAGGTAGCGTTTTACAAGAAGCGACGAGCAAGTGAGATGGTTCGCATTAGATTACATTGTAGCAATTCAAGGGAAGTTCTCGAAGTGTGTTTCTCGGTGTTACGTGTGTATAGGGTGTTCCAGGTTGAATGCGCTAAAAAAATGCCTGGCTCGAGACCATTGTCACGCACTTGCGAGCGGGGAGAAAGGGTCGCTACGGAAGGGACACCGTGTACGTCCCTCGTATTCCCCTCGGGATGGCAGGATGTTGGGTCGGTGGATGTTTGACGTTGAACAATGCTTGCTCAGCCGCGCTATCCGCGTCGTGATATATTCGTAGTCTATCGTCGGAGGTGCGAGAGAGGGAGAGAAAGAGAGAGGTAGAGAAGGAGAGACGGAGAGAGAATGTCCGTGAAAAATCGTTCCGTGAGCGTTTCGCCTCACGCGACGAGCAACAGAGACGTCGACGGGACGAGAAACGAGGTCTCGCCCGTGTACCGGTGACGCCAACCACCCCCGCACCCTCTCGAATATACATATTTACCGGGAACCGAGCCGTTTATCGAACGAATTGAAAAGAGTTTGCGTAAAGGATCGTCGGCCAAAACGATTAGATAACAACTTGAAATTGATAGTCCTCGTTCGGCTTTTCAGGACTCGAAACTGGTGTTCCAGCCCTTTGGTTGTTTCCAACCCATATTCGACGACCTTTTCTGCTACTGCGCCATTACAAAAGCATGTTTCATTGATTACGGGGTGGCTGCTTAATCATTTAGACTGTTCCAGTGCTAGCATGATTATGACCCTCTGGAGCACTGTCCTAACTCCTCCAAATTCGGCTGCAACGAAATTACGTCTATCTAGAACACTCTCTACAGAGGAAGAATGGGAGAGCATGTTTCATTGATTAGGATGGTTATTGTAATTATCTTGACTGTTCCGGTGCAAGCACGATCACAGATTGTCCTTTGCAACACTGTTCTGATTCGATAACTATCCGCTTCTCGGGCTGGAGGCGGAACCTGGCAGTTGAACAGGTAGCTATCGCAGTAAAAGCTACCGTAGTTTTATGGTTTTACGATCGTCAAGTTTTTCTCTCTCCAGAATATTTTGTCGGGGAATGTAGACGGGTAACAACGAACACGATGGCGACTGGTGGTACAGTTTAAATTGTCGGATCAAATTGGTGTTTGAAAAAAGGAGAATCAGATACGGATACGATATCAATTTTTGTAGATGCCGACTCTGCGGTCAACGCGCTAAAGATGATGTCCTTGCGGTTGTTTTCTTTGGGACTTTTTGGTTGGACACGATCGAAACCGCGATAGGATGGCGCAGAACCTTTTGCGGCAGATACAGTGACGAAGCTTTTTCAACCCTCGTCTCGAGGCGGGTCGAAATGATTCACCGTGTCCTTTTGGGTGTCCTCTCAGCTGGGTTATAAAAATCGTCTGGCCGAAGACATTGTTCAAGAAGGTCCGTCGAGATTACCCAAACGGTTGACTCATTTTTCCAAATTGAATCTTCGTTGTGCTCCCCTGCTAGAACCGTGCACGGACAAAAAGTCATTGTGAATTGTTTCGCAGCGTTACGCCACACGGGACGCACAGAGCGAATTCTTTTCTATCGATTCGGCTTTCTTGTGTGTAATTGCGCAATTACGTTTAGTACCGTCGAAATATCGTTATTATTCACCAGCCGATTGGCGAAGCGAAGGTCGATGGGAGTTTAATGACCACCGAAGCATTGTGTTTGGTTCATCGTCTCGAACGCGGAAGTTTGCGAGCACCCAATCTTCAATCTTCCGGCGAACTTTCTGCAGGAAAGTTAAGTAGCCAATAAACAATCGAATGAGAATTGAAGTTTACCGCTTCGTAATGAGTTGACGTCGGTCTTGCATATTTTTCGGATAGGTTCCACTCTCTCGTCCCGGGATCGTTTGAATTTACCGAGTCGTTTGCAATTTGAGCGGTGTAACGTTTCACCAGAATTTATTCTATCACTTGGATAATCGTTCGGAGAGTTGTTTTGAGTTGAAAGATAAGAGTTTCGTTTGCATAATGTGTACTGTTAAACTTCGTACACGAGGAATTAAAGAATGTTTATTAGGATTAAGAATTATTCGTCGGAGAGGCAATGGATGTTGCAGCTCGTATTGCACGCTGTAACAAACCGCATTATGATTCGCAGAATTTTTAACGAGCGTAATTCCATTAAGCTCCCTCGAAAAGGAGAAAAAACGTACAGGTGCTTGTCGGGATAGGATAAAAGAGAGGCCATTGATATTTCCGGCGGTAT
Organism: Lasioglossum figueresi; assembly: GCA_028455805.1. Taxonomy (NCBI): domain Eukaryota; kingdom Metazoa; phylum Arthropoda; class Insecta; order Hymenoptera; family Halictidae; genus Lasioglossum; species Lasioglossum figueresi. Next base: position 2,461,428 of record CM052200.1, read on the forward strand.
AATCCTGCTTGTCGGACGATTCCGAGAGTGGTAGGGAAGGGTCGGTGCGGTCTGGGCAGGGACAAACCATCGCAATAAAGGATTCGTCGACCCTGGAAAACCTTCCCAACGGAGCGAGAAGCGAGGCTCGGAAAGGAAACGAACAGGGGAGGAGAGAGAGAGAGAGAGAGAGAGAGAGAAACAGGGGGACGAAAAGGGGGTGGGTGGGTGAGAGCACCTCGCGACTGACACTCACCGCGGAAAATAATTCTCGTGGAAACTAATTTCAATTTATGATTCCGTTATCAGCGGAAGGCGCGCGAGCGTACAACCGCGACCCGGTTGGTTTTACTTCGTTTCACCTAATTAGAGGCTGCGTTTCTCGGTGTAACCTCTTCGCATATTGTATTCCACAAACGCGTTCTGGCGTGCTGCGTGTGCGCGAACCCGCCGTATAGCGGTTCATTTCTTTCACTGAAAAAAAAATGGTGCCGCGCAATCGTATGATTCCCTTAATGGCGCGTTTAATCTCCCCGTTCGCCAAACAAATTTCATCGGAAGTTTTAAACGCGCTAATATTCTTAACCACGACCGCTCGAGAGTGGCACGGTATTTCATACATGTTTAACCTTCGGATACTCGACGCCGCGCCGTTTCTCTCGCAGTTGCTTGGCCAGGGTTCCGCGCAGCCCCTAGTAAGTTTTCGATCAAATAAGGCAACTGTCTTAATCTAAATTTATGAAATATTTGGCGACACGGGAAGATCTTGAATTATCCTCGAATTATCTTGATTATTTCGATAATATTAGAAAATTCATAAAATTAGTTCATTAGGGAAATAGCTGTTCGATTGTAAGACGAGCTCCGTTCGGGTTCCGCGATCGATGCGATCGAAGAAAGCAACGATCGGCCGAGAGTCGAGGTTCGATTAAAATTTTAAACAGAGTTCAACGATTGTCGAGAACTCTCGACTGGATTTAATGAAAATCGAGCGGAATCGGAGGATATTGATCAACCTATCCGCAACCTTCCGCGTCGCGGCGTTCTCTCTCTCTCTCTCTCTCTCTCTCTCTCTCTTGGTACACTTAGCAGAAAAACTTTCCCCTCTGGCCTGTCACGGGGAAAATCGATCGATAATACATGACCGTACGCTGCGGCGATTCGGAACGGTGGCGAAAGTCGGGAAAAGACCCGACGGGACTTAACGAATAGAGGGAAAAGAGGAGGTGGAGAGACGGGCTCCGCGTGCGATTGATCGATCGCGTCCCGCGAGAAGTGACCGACGAATAGAATTCGGGAAAGAAAGCGCGGCCCGGGGGTGGCCGAAGAGGGCATAAAAGCGAACCCGACCGCTCTCGGATGGGAGAAAGCACAGAGATTTGTTTGTACGCCCGTGATACTACGGCAATTTATCACCGCGATTACGGAGAGCAAGAGGAACGGGTGAAAAGGGATAAGAGCGCAACCAGGGCGAGGGACCTGGAGGGGAAGAGAGGATAATCGCGGGTCCTTTGGTAAATAAGGTTATTCCTCCGCCGAGTCGGCACCCGTTCCATTCTGCTCCGCCACTATCTCGACCCATCTTCTCGGGCTCCCTGCTCTCCCGCGCTCTTTCTCTCTCTCTCTCCCCCTCTCTCTCCCTCTCTACCACTCTTTTCCTTCTCCTTTTCTCGTCCATATTCACACTCGGCCACGAGCGGGAACGATTTGTTGGAATTAAGCGGTATTTCAGCGGACCGCGACCACTCGTGACTTCCCGACAAGGAGGCTTTCTTAAATTCTAATAATCGCTCGGTCCATTTGGCCGACGAGAAGTTTCAAGGGGAGTCGCCCCGGAGCGTCTTTATTAAGAAAATCCGGTTCAGATCGATGTTATTAAACTTTGGAGGAAAAGAATTCTAAATGTTCATTTACTCCCGACGGATTTTACCTATCGTCGTTTTATTCTCTGCTCTCTGATTTTCTGCTTCCGCGTGGAGCGAATATATCCCCGTTCGATAGAAACTCTTGTAAAGAATGTTCAAACGCTGCGTGGCCAACTTGTTTTCTTTGTAGGATATCTGATTCACGTCGCTTCGATCGAATGAGTTCCAGGTTGAATATATTTTTCGTATACTTGTTGTCTCGAATTGCCAGTGACACGTTCCCTTTTAATTGATATCCTGACACGTGTAGGACACGAGACTGTCGACAGTTCGAATGAAATGCGGTCAATGTATGCGCGGTTCATCGAAAAATTTATACCACATAAATATAATAGTTAGGAAAATACGTGATACGGCGTGGAGGTTATAGGAATCAATGACCGGAGTACGAACAGAGCGGAAATACAGGACCAATCGATAAACCAAAGATCGTGTGTCCCTCTGTCCTCTGAAATTTTGTTACCGCATATCCCCGAGCGGTGCAACCGGAGCGACCGTAGCTACGGTTCTGCCGGCGCTGGTATTACAGTGAAAGCTTTCGGTACTTTTATTGCCCCCTTTTCGACAAACAAACGACAGCTTCAGAAATTTCTTTTTAAACTTCATTGTACTCGAAATTCAAGTTGTTCGGTCGTTTCAACGTCCGATCGACGAGTCGTTGCTGCGCCGGCACGCGAGGCATCGGATAAAAGCGCCCCGTGTACACGCCGCGCTGGGTCGGGGCGTATCGTTTCGGTTTTTCCGTCCATCCAGACCCGTGAGGCTCGAGCCTCGTCCTGGCCAGTCCTCGACAGTTTGTTTTCCGGTTTAACGAGCAGTCCTTGCCACACGATCGGGTCCTTTGACTCACCATTTTTTGCCTGCTTTTCACTGTCTCTCCACCCCCGCCCCGCCCTTCTCCCACGATCCCTTCTCTCGCCCCTTTGCCCGTCACGCCGCTCTTTCATCGATCCTTTCGTCCCTTTCTGTTCCCATGCAATTGGCTTAACGAACTGTTACTCGCTCTATTAGCGTGTTTTCGATTATTCCAGTTAAGTCGTTCTCTGCTCCCGAGAATAGCGCGCGCTCGACGATCGGCAGATCGATATCGCAGTCGCGGGACCTCGGTTCGTTTACAAAATTCTTCCGCGAGTTGCTTCGTTCCAAAAAAATATTTGATTTTTACCCGATCAAACCATACGCGCGACGATAAAAGTATTCGGCTTTGTTATATCGAAAATCTGGAAATACATACTTCCAAATTCTTTCAATGCTTTTGCTGTTTCACCGTTCATCCAGCCATTTCTGTTATACTTATAAATGCACAATATCCGCAGTCTAGACACTAGAAATGAATACCACAACTAATTTTGCGCAGACCTAATATGCCACTAATGAAACTCGAATCGAAATTTCGGAAGGTAACAAGTTCCTTGACCGACTTGTGCTCGACGGGCCATCAGGCGCGCATAATTCGAATCCCCGAATATTCTCCGTTCTCTCGAATGATACTAATTAGTCTCGTCGAAGTTCCAGCGTTGCTGTTTATCCGCGGCGCAAGCCGGAAACGGAGTCCAATAATCGACCGTGAATTCGCGTCGTTAACGTTCCGCGGGTCTCACCGAGGGGAAACAGAAACGGCGCGCGGCCATTAGGCGAAGAAGAGCTGATAACTCGGTTATCAGCGATTCGTATCGGCCTGGCACGATAATTATATCGGCCATTGTCTGCTCGCCCCGATTCACCGAGCGAGAAACGATCACGCGATGCCGGGGTTCGACATTCCGCTCGGTTATTTAAATGTTCCGGCGAAGGTTACTCAACTATCATCCAATATTATCGTTCTGCTGCCGCGCCGGTTAATAAGATATCGCCTGAAATCGTATTGTCGCGCGATAATGGGATCAACGGACTGGGCGATCGATCGCGCTCATGCTCCGCGAAACCGACACTCGGTGGCGAGCATTTTCTCTCGGGCCTCGCGATGCAAAACGGCTAGAACACCTGCGAAAACTTTGAAACCGTTGTTCGCCGTTCAACAGGCTTGTTTTCCGAATTCCGCACCGTTGCCGAGCGCTAAATGCTCGGCGAAAATTGGCGAAAGCACGGTCAACCATTGCACGGGACACAGTTAGGATTATTTTTTGGAGAAAGCGTTTGACGATGCATTTATTATAATAGTTTCATTCGCGTATGTATGTACGATATAAACGTATCGCTTCGTCGAACTTCAAACTCCTTAACTTCTTCAACATGTTTGAAAACTTTTCGGAATAGCTGGATCTTCTTGATGTATGGAAATGAGCAACCGAGACTAACGACGCGGCTAACAGACCAGAAATCTAATTTCTCTCAACGCGCTACCTCTTTAGAAATTCATTTCTGTCCCTACCAGGACATGGTTTATGTATTGCTGCGTCACTTTTCTAGCTTGTGAGACGTCAATCGTTGTGGAACCGGGACACTCGAAGCACGTGTTAGTCGAAACGTGTGGTAATAAATTCTCTGTCCCTGCTCGAATGTTAATAAGTCGTCGCTGGAAAGCACCTCGTATCTACAACATTCTGAAAAACGTCACGGTTTATCTCCACCTGGTATCAAGCACACAAAGTTGTGTCTAATAAATACAATTCTTCGGGAACACAGATTGCTCCATCCTTGCTTCAAGGATAAAGTCATTCGACGATTAAGGCCGCGTCGGACACGAAGGGGCACGGTTACCGTTGCCAATGAGTTTCTCCGATTTCGTAAGCGTTATACGATCAGAGAAGTATAAAACTTGAGAGGTTTCCACGGCAGGTATACCCGAAAGATCGTGCACAAGAACTAAACCGGAGAACGCAGAAATTGTCATTAATTTTTCTATCCGTAGATTTGCAAGCGTCGGCGAGCGGGACAAAACTGTGACTCCGGTAAAAAATCTCTGGGTCGGATGCAATTATCTCGCGGGGCTGAGTGACCGGCCATGCACAAACAATTAAACGATTTACTCGATTACCCGCTTAACCGTGTCTGGGAAAAGATAAACGATTTAGGTAGCAGCGAACGGACTAGGACGTCGACGGCCTAGAATCGCCTTGAATCGTCTAGAATCGCCTAGGATCACCGCAGAGAGAAATGAATGGGCTGGAGAGAGGGACTGTGTTTCAATTTCCGCTTTCGCTTTTAATTTCACTACCCGGTTTTCCGGCTGGCTCTCGACGGCTGCCTGTCTGTGTACCTCCGCCCCGGCATCTTCCATCCTGTCGCAGTCTCAACTCGGGATCTCTCTCTCTTTTTCTCTGTTTTTCTCTCTTTATTTGTCCCGCGTTTCGAGGGAACCGTAACCGCTTCTTTTCGTTTTTTCCATTCCCGGGTTTTCTCGTTTCCCGTCTTCGTCCCGTGCGATGATTCCCCGCAATAATGGCGGCAGGAGCAGCCGGGACAGGCGGCTTCGTTGTTGGTTCCTAAACGCATACGTTCTCTCCTCTCTCCGGTTCGCTTTCCTCCTTCGTCGGTCGGCTCGTCCACCGAGACAGACTCGCTGGTTTCTTTTCACCCTTCATATCCGCCCGTTGCTCTCTTTGTCAAGAAGCTTCGTTTCTTGTTCTACCGGACCCGCCGCAGAAGTCTTTTACTTACGTTCCCGCGAATATTCTGTTCGAGAGTGATTTTAGCGAAATGTGGTTGAAATTGAAGTGGAATCCTCGGAGTTTCTTCCTACCTTCACCGTGCCGTCGACGTTTCCGCCGTTGTTATTTCTCTGATACACGTTTGGCTTCGTGTTCGCCGCTGCTTTTTTTTATTAGCGTCGTCGAGGTCTTCGTTTGGAACGCGAAGTTGAAACGCGTACTTCAATTATCCCCATCTGAATGCGATGGACTTTCAGTGTCTCTCGTTTGCACTTTTACTTGAAACTTTTAACCGTTTGGGGACGGCGATCGATTGTCGGGTTGCTTCTGTACGGTCGATGGTATGAATTTTTTTAGGAAGTGATATTTTCAAGTGATATTTTCGCATAATATTTAAAGAATTCAACCTCGCGGGCCGAAGTTTGCCGATAACGCGTAAAATAGAGCGAATAAACCTAACACGATGAATTATGTAGTTTCTGTTGGACACGAGGTATGCATGAATTATGTGCGAGTGCCGATTGCGAGAGTGTATGGATGAGCGTATGGATCTCTAATATAAGAGAGACGCACGTGTTCAGAGATATTGTAATATTAAATTAAATATACGTATAGAGTTTATAGTGCACCAGCACAGTGTAATTTGTTTCACTTTAACAGTTTCAACAAAGATTCGCCGTCCGAGGTTGAACAGGAATGAGCGAAAGAAATTTGTCTCGAATTTCCGAAAATGAATTTACGGAGATTTGCAGTTTACCGGCAACGGTGAATAAAGAACCAGCGAATAATGTACGAGACCTTGTTAGAAGGAATCGACAGGCGGCGAGCAGTTTCTCGATTCGTTATTTCGTAAACGTATTTATACATATTTTCGATTGGAGGGCGCGTCGGCAGAGGAAGGGTGGATGGGAAATCGATTTCACGGCGCGATAAAGTTCTTTTCCCAGGTACCTGGTTGCTTCCTTTATTCCACGCTCTCCTTCCCGACGATTTGAGCGCGCCAATGTAAATGCAAATACGGCTTCTCTGTAGCCCGTCGTCCCGTCGTCATCGTCTCCGTTGGTCCTCTTTAAATTCCTCCGTGCCGAAGGACCGTCTGCCTTTTCTTCCAGCTTCGTGCCTCCCTTTGGGAATTATTACCGCGGCTGACACGTCGCTGACTGGGAACGAAGGTAACGCGTTCATCGCGCCAATAATTTCATCCGCTGTCACGTCTCCGTTTTCCGTACTGTATTCTTCCGGTTCGCCGTGCGACGATTGCTGGCAAGGCTAACGGATCCCTGTGTAATCCTTCCTCTCGCAAAAATCAACCGAAAATTTCCAGTTAAATATTCTATTGTCTACCTTCCAAGACAAACACCGTACATATCGATAACGGCGAAGAAATAGTTAACAAATATATTGTAAACCTCTTTTCCAAATTCGAATAAAATTGGAGCGTTATTTCTGAAAAAAATTGAGTTTGAACGTGTTCCGCTGTTATTTAGTCAAACGGGGGTATGCTTCGCGTATTTCCAAATTGGATTTCCTCGAAAACGAGGTTTTGCACATAGAGTAACCTCCTCGCGTTTATACCTCCCGTATCCCATACGCCCAAGTGCTCTCGCATTCGAGGACTCCGTCTCTCGTGGAAAATTTTATTCGTACTCGTAACATAATTCTCTATAGAATATTCCGCGGTAATCAAACATTTTTTCGTATAATCATCCGAATACGTAGTATTTTTTTTTTTCAACACTTCCGGGCAAATCCTGGTAGCTGACGCTTATTCTTTTCACTTGAATCGATCGATATTTTCCCGACAGACGCGTGTCGCATCGATAAATAAAACACCGCTGTAAAATGTAATCCGAGCCCACGACACCGTTCGAAAAGAAATAAATAGATATCACTGGACGAGAGAGCGAAGGAGAGAGAAACCGACCGATCGAACGAAAAAAAAGAGAAGATCGCGTGGAAAATCCACGACGCGCGCCCAAGCGAAACGGGATTGCAGAGATAGAATTCGAGGCACGAACACCGAATTTACGAAAAGCTTTTTTTTTTTTTATTAAACTGTGTGCATATTTTTTTTGTGTTTTATCATTGTCGCGTCGCCGCTATTAACGCGGAAACAAGCGTTGCACGACGGATCGTTGACCCGCTCTCGGAATATTTTTCGTTCGATTAATAATACATTATCGATTGCAAATGTTCTCGCCGGCTGATCGGCGGCCACCGCGTTATCATTTTTATTTCTTCGTCGATTATTCATGACCTTCGATCGATTTCAACGATTCCAGAAGCAATACGCGTTTCAAAAATAGACACTTCCCTCGCGGGAACCAAGGATCTCGTTATATGTAGAACTCCAAACATTTAGACAGCGAACAAGATTTGTAATTCCATTCGTACGTGACGGTGCGCGGTATATTCGGATTGACGTTAACGCTCGACTATTTTGATTTAGCTGAAACGAGCCTGAAAACGCATTCTGTCTATCTCGTAATACAATATTGTTCACTTTAAAATTCTGTTCGAATCGAGTGAGATCAAGGAAAGGTTGATCAAATATTTGTGCAAAATAAAAAAGTTTCGCGTCGTCTCAATTCTGTTGTAAATCCATAAAATCTGCAGTCTACTTCAACTAGAGCCAATTCGTAATCGATTGTAGTTTTCGTTCAGTTTTAATACACATGAAATTTTCAATGATTCGAAACAACCTCGGGGATCGTTGAACGACGAGCGGGATCGTACACGCGAGAAGGTACGAGCGATTATCGTAACAGCGGGGTTGCTTCGATCGCCCATTACCGTGGACGTAGCTTTTGAAACCCGGCATTCATCGGAGTCCACAAACTATCTGCAAACTGCATACAAATGGGAACGTGTTCCTTTGCCGTTGGCTGAGAAGTCACAGCTTCAAAGGAAAACTCGAGAACTCGAGAGCTGCTTCTTTCACCAAACTTGCCTGTGTACTTTCTGCCATCGTAATCCTTTTACGCTACGATTGCGATGGCCTAACTATTAAATAGTACATTCCGATGGTGAACTACCTGCGATCGATTAACCAGCAGAATTTCTACAAACGGTTAGAAATAGATATCTTCATTCTCGATTATTCGACTAACCAGTCGATTGAAGAAGTTCATAGACTTGGACCAGTAAACTCGGCTGCAGACGTTTTGGATCGACTGTAATAAATAATAGGACGAAATCAATTTTTAAAAAGACAATGATATTCGAGAATTGAATTATCTACGCAATGTTTCGACTAAGTTCAAATTCCACGGGGGAGTAGCTTCCAGCAATGATTCAGTAAAATAACTCGGCCATTCTAGAAATCATATTTCACGAAGAAATTACCTACAGAATGTTTGGACTGGGAAAGCAATTGCATTCGATCACGTGTTAATCGTTTCGTCCGAATTCATCCGAGAACGGTGGCTCCCACACGCATTCCAACAAGAGTCCAGCAATTATTCAGGGAAACGGGGCTCGGGCAATCTTTCGCTATCATTGAATCATCCCGGGCCGAGCGTGGCAGTCTCGAGGATTCCTGGGGAAAGGAAGGAGAGGGAGAGAGAGGACAGGATAGAGAAAACGCGTAGGAACGTGGACACGGGTACGATTCAAGGTGGAACTCGGACGGGAGCGAAACCCGTTCCATCGGATACCGAAGAGTAGACTGTGCACGAGAGAAAGGGAGAGAGAAAGGAGGACGGGGAAGGAGGATTGAGAACCGCGTGCCAAGAGTGACGATGTAAACGTCATATATCTAGAGGGAAGGCAAGGATATTTCGATCTCGATGGGTGGGCCGGCTTGTCCCAGCGGTGTATCCACGCGGTCCTCCATGAATTCCTGCGTATCGGCCTGTGCACCGTTCGCTGAATCGGGAAAGACGCAGGTTGCATCCTTTGGCGAACCGGGAGCGATGCAACCGCGTCGAGGATCGATGTGTTTCCTCGTCTCCTCGATCACAGAGAAAGCAACCCGTGGAGGATCGAAGCGTTGCAACGTCGGTGAACCCGGAACGATGGAACGCGAGGAGAATTCAAAGGTTTCGTCGTCTTTCTGATTCGAGGAAAAGCAAGTTCCCTCCCTCTCTCTAAGAGGCTGTGCACAACGCCCGAGGATCGAGGTACCGCGTCGTTTTCTGGATCGAAAGGGGGCGTACGATACCGAGGATCAAAGACTCGCCTCGTCTTTTTGGCTCGGAAAAATGAGACGCAAGGAGGACCGAAGGATTACGTCGTTTATTTTGGATGTGAAAGAGTGCAGGTTGTTGAAGGGTTGCGTCGTCCCTGGGATTCGAGGGTATGTAACATGTGGAAGAGGATTGTATCGCTTCCCGGATCGAAGGATTGCAGCATTTTAGAAACGTGGGCGATGCAACGCGCGAGGGAGGAAGGGAAGGGAAGGGAAGGGAAAGGATTGTATCGGTTTTTGGGTGAGGAATGTTGCGGGTCGTGAAGGATTGAAGAGTTCCACCGTCTCGATCGGATCATGCACGGAAGATCAAATGAGGATCGAAGGGTGTGCTCGGTTGAGCTTGATCGAAGAAAATGGAACGCCCGGAGGATCGAAGGATTACGCGACTTCGGGAGGAAGGAAGGATGTAAGTTACCGAAGATCGACGGACCGGCGGAGTGTCTTTGGGATCGAGGAAGATGTAACGCTTCGTAGAGGATCGAGGGAATACGACGCGTGCGTTAGAAATCGAAAGAACACGTCGCGCCGCTCAATTTTGCGAACAGCGGAGCGGTGAAAAGCGGCTTCCGCCGGCGATCGATCCTAGAGCATCGCGAGGTTCCGGGGCCCGGGCAGACCGTAAACGAGGAATTCGCGGGGTTGAAAGTTTGCCGGGTAGCGTGGCGGCAAGCAGTAGCAGCGAGAACGCAAATTGTCTGGTCGAGAGAGAGAAAGTCGTTTCAATTTTCGCGGTTTCGAGGTAATGAAATTTACCGGAGGCTTGATTCCGTTGACGAGCGCGAATCGAGTTTACCGCGTAAGTGGGACGAGTAACGGCGTAACGGTGTCTCGCGACGATCACCGCCGTGCCGCGCCGCGCGCGAGCACTTCCATCGAAGCCTGTTTTCCTGGGATTTCGACGATTCCGAGTGGCCTGTTTTTGTCGCGCGGCTCTCTCCGCTTCCGGGACTCGAGGACAAGACCGAGCTGGCACGTGTCGACGCTGCTCTCGCGTTACAGAAAAACGATGTCGCTCCTAGGAAAATAACGTCGCTCCTTCTCTTTTTTTCTTCCCTATTCGATGCAGGTTCGTCCTAGATACGATCTCGGAAAGAGATTTTAATCGTAACCGTAATTATAAAGAATTTGGTATGTTTTATCACGAGCGTTTTTAAGAACCGCGTATAACCGGAAGATATATTGCTGAATTTTTCGAGCGAATTCTGTCATCCTGAAAGATGCAACGGATAGACGTTGAAGAGAGGTGGCGTTTACGGCATCTTATACGGGGCATGTTTATTATTTCCGTGACCGTTTCCGAAGATCCGCCACTTTTCTGAAATACGGCCGCGACGGAGGAATTTTCAAGGGGCGAGATGATATATACTTTTTTATCGCACGATGACGTGTATCGTCCTGGTTTTACGTGACCGGGAATCGCCGCACAGTCTGCGAGGACCGTGTGTTTACGACGAGTAACGCGACGCGCGTTAAACGTGTTCCACGGGCGGAGCATCGCGGGAACATTTTTCGAATTATCTTCGATGAGAGACCGTCGTGTAATTGGTAATTAAAATACAGAGTAATTTCCATCGGATAACTTTTATTAAAAACTTAGTCATTGTGAATCTGTAAGAGGTGCTAGATAAATCTAGCGCGGGGCAACGTCTGTAAGCGGATAACTGCTCCTAAACTGCTAAACCATAACGCTTCGATGGCCTCGACGGTCGTTGCAGCGTTAACGAGGTTAGAATTCTACGCACAATGGTCCTCTAAGATTAAATTCGAACTGAAATGAAATTTATTTGAAGCGAATTAAATATTCGAACGATTCAATTTTCTAGCACCAGTTCGGAGTCGTATTATTCGTTACGAGAGCGCAGATGTAAACCAGTTTATCCGGTCGATACGTTCGCGAGATTCGAGGAAGAGATTTTCTCAGGAACGACGGGAGACAGAGTTTTATAACGTCATTCCGAATTTTCTATGTGCATATAGCATCGACCTTATCCATCGAAGTATCGTGTGATCGATAGTTTCTCGCGCGCCTTACCGCGCCTCGTAAAACACGCGCAAATGCACGCAGAACCCTTGTGTATCCTCGTGCGTAAAATTACAGAGTCGAGCTGCATCGGTGTATTTTCCTCGTTTTTGCGTTCGCTCGCGTTCCCGGTGTTTTCCGCCGTTCTTCCCCTCCGAAACCAACTCGAGACTGAAACTTTAATTGAGGGACGTTTGGGTATTTCGCCCTGCGTGAATTTATGCCGCAAATGGGCGAACGTGGAACTCTAAATGTTGGACCTCGCCGGCTAGCGCTACATCCGCGCAGATCGTGTTGCTTTCGTAATTATGTGCGTAGTGCGGTATGTCGGGCAGGTTTTAATCATTTGTTAACCAACTAACCGGAGTAAGAGAAAGCGTACCTAGTTTTTCATTGCTCGCTGTCGCGCTGGTGGAATTTAATCTACCCACGTGGATATATTTGGTTTATCGATTGGCCAATTTTTCAAAGGAAGCTATTGGAAAATATAGTTTGAAGGACTAAGATACAATACGATAAGATAGCAGTCGGACAGCTCTAGCTTTTGTCCGTCTGTCGAACGCTTTGCAGTCTGACGGTTGAGTGATATTTCTTGCCGGTTAAATAAGTTAACTAAACAAATACCTAATAAACTCTAGTTTATTCAAGTTAGCTAGGAAGGACTTATCGCTATGCTCGCTAGTCAAAGACTGAAAGGAAACCCAAAAGGGGCAGACCGGAAAAGTCCGTTGCCCGCTTGAGATAAGGACCAGGCCTGTATTTTGTCTCTAACCCTGACAGTTAGGTATACAAAACATTCACCGGACCCATGGGTCCGCTGACATGTTTATTGCCTCGGTAATTATCTCACGTAACCAAATCCATCTTTGGCTTTACGAATAGACGCATTGTAAGTATGAATCCAACGAAAGTCGTGTCACGAATCGCGTGTTGCTCGGCTCTCCTCGAATCTGATTTAGGCTGGGATTTTTGAACCTGAGCGACGTCAAACTAAGGTTCTCGGGTTTGAGCTGTTTTGAGCTAAGATAGTAGGGCTTGATCAATGTCAATGCTAGAATCCTTAGACCGAGGAGTCTCGAAATTGGATCCTCGAGTCTGAAGCGTCTCAGGCTTTGATCCTCGGGTCTCTGTTGTCCTGGGATAATGAATTAGAGGATCCTCTTGGTTAGAGCCCCTAATTTGGCTCTCGATCTCTCGCCGTTGAACGTGTTGTCGCAGCTATTCTTAAAATTCAATCGAGACCACGAAATAACGGCGTTAAGTTACCATGACACATTAAAGCACGCGCTCGTGTACAGGCATTGTGGAACCGGTATAAAGAACGTGGGTTCCTGCTATCCTCATTTTTCAGACGTCACAGTCACGCTATGGGCTCGGGAATCTCTCCTTCGCCTTATATTTGCTCCTTGTACGAACGGTTTCCAGACGCAGCGAGGAAAATACTCTCCGAAATCCCGTTTTTCCTCTGGCAGCGTTTCGCGCGGGAGTTTCTTTCGTTGCTCGTAAATCAGCGACGTAAATAGCACGCTCGAGGTCGCATGCACATCGGTTCTCGTGACTCGCGGCCATCGGGAAAATCGCCTTAATTAGAAAAACGCGATGACGATCGACGCGTGCGCCAGCACGTGCGAGTTCGCGCCTCGGAAACGAGAAAAATGCTTCCGCTCTGTTTACGCGTTATATTCGATCGCGGCCTGCCGGCCGGACTCGTTCTTCGCGTAATTAACGCGAACGGAATCTCCGCTCGACCGGACCAACTTGCTTGATTAATGCACTTTAGAATCTGTCGCCCGCTGCCTCTGCCCCCGTCCCGACCCCTTCCCTCCCTGTCCTCCGTTCCGGAATTCACGTCGATACGAATTTGCGGAACGATCGTGCAAAACGTGCGCTGCATCCGGGGAATTAAGCGCTCTTGTTTCGAAAACTAATTCGGAGTTTCGGCCCGTGCATAACTTCCCACCCGAATGTGTCGGATCATTTTGTGCGTCGAGGTTTTGTCTCGCCCCAGTTAATTTTATTTAATCAATGGATGTATGCACGCGCACGCTGCACGGATTTCCTGTTTATCGAGTGCCCGCGTTCTTTTTTCCATTCCCGCTGAAGGATTAATTGGCCGTTACCAAACTAGCGAGCTCCGTTAACAAATATTCTTGCTGCTACAGTGCAGCGATCTGCGCGTTTCGCATTTTTTAGGAAATCGAGAAGAAATTCAATAGTGTCTTCGATCTTATTTTTATAATGCAACCACTGGATCAAAGGAAAATTTCTTTCCGGATAGTTCTTGCATCGTATAATACACGAGGTTTTTAGTTTGTTTCTGGACGAACAGAAAAACAGCGAATAAATCAGTATTCGCTTCTAGCCTTCATTTGCAAGTTCTATGTTTGCACAGGTTCATAGTCCAGCGATGAAAATAGTATCAACCATTATACATACGTAGCAAAATAGTTTTCTATGTATCCTATCTGAACGTACCAATGATTATGGATGACTGGTTTGCAATTATAAAAGGCGAGTTCGATAGAAAGCGGTTGCAAAACAAGATCTTGAGATTTCGAACGTCGATCGTTACGCGGACGATGCATTTTTGCATTTTTCGAGCGAAGAGCAGGATCGGACGGGGCTGGTGAACATTGTCGAGATAGTCTCACGAAATTTTTTAATACCAATCATGAATTAACGATCCGATGGAAAGCCGTCGCGGGTTCGAACGTCGATTGTTATGCGGACGATGCGTTTTTGCATTTCCCGAGCTGCGATGCTTGAGCGAAGAGTAGGGCGCCTCGAAGGGGAGGTATAGTCAACATTGTTGAAATGGGAGTCAAAAGAGAAAGTCGATGGCCGTGCACGCTCGTCGGCCAGACGTCCGCGGGTATAAACGCATTTATAATTGTATGCGGCGTGCCGCACGGCTGTATGCATTAGCGCATGCCAACTAAACTCGAAGCAACTCGAGCCCCGGTGACAAGTGCCCTCGTGGCCGGCGCAACTGCGACGCGGGGGACCAGTTATTACTGTCATAGACACGCGCGCCCCGCCCTTCCTGCTCCAACCACCCCCGCGTTCTGCTTCCCGTGCTTCCCATTCCGCCGAAGCTCCTCTCTCGCCGGAGTACCGAATCAACGGGGTGTGCGCCACCACCCCTCGCCCCACGATCAAACATTTTATCCGAATAATCGGTGCATACGATAAACCGGACGGCAACTGCGTAAACCGTTCCGCAAAGTCGTTTAAAAACCTAGCTGACTTTGTTGCTCGCAGCATATGCTACTTCTAGAAGCGAAGTAGCCGAAGAGACGTTTCTTTGTAAATTCCTAAGAAGCTGTAAGAGGAAACACTCGAACATGCCGAACAGAATTCAGCTTTCGTCGTGTGGGACTCGAGAAGGGAAAGCGGTAGATACTTTAAGGGTGCCATAAATTTTAGGCCTTGGCACTGCGTCGAGGTGAAAGACCTGTTTTATGTCACGGATAGCGTTCATTCGTTTCGTTGCACGCTTGCGGTTCACATGTAGTTTCGATGCACTCGAATCTGTCTGAAGTCTGAAGTTTCTCGACATTTTTTACACTTCACTGTACTCTTGAGTCGGGGAAACTAATCGGATGAACCAGTTAATATCGTACAGTTGATTGTTCTAAGTACATATTAAGTGGAGGTACGTGTCGACGAGCACGGGTGCATCGGTCGGAGTTTGTTTTGACAGTGCGGACGAGTAACGTGGCGAAAGTTGCTCGGAAAAATAAGTGTTAGTCACGAGGCTGACTTTCGGAACTATCGCGGTAGACGATCTAAGGTTGATAATGGACTTTAATAAAATATAAGTGGTGGAACAATACCGCGTGTACAATGTTAATGTGTAAATAGTTTAATGCGTATAACTTTATTACTAAAACAGCAAGAATGGTTTCTTTATAACAATGCGACGACGCGACGTGCTAGGCTCGATAGTTTCCTTGCGACTAGCCAACGGTCCTCGCTTTCCTCTTATATACAAGGATCGCTCATACCCGAGCACTGTAAACCGCCCCTTAAACCTACAGTTTCAGGAAGTGGCAATCGCGTTGCACACCAACGGTTGATTTATATTAGCAACGTTTTTTCTGTCGGTAAATTCCCATTTGCAATGAAAATGTCGACGAGAGGAAGGATAGACGAAACAACATGGGTAGCCAACGAATTGGAAAAACATATACGGTGAGAGAGGTGTCCAGCGACCGGTGCATATGGTTTTAAGGTAGTTCGCTCGTAGGAAGAGAGCAGAATGTCCTTGAAGGCAGGACGTGAAAGGAGCCGAGATCTGAAACGCGCATCGAGAGCTAACGGTGAAGTTACGATCCGCCGTGTGAGACAAGAACAATCGGAAACGGCACGGTGTTATGGATTGTCCTGGCAGTCGCTTCACACGGAAAAACCTACGTGAAAACAATGACACAACCTCCTATTATTCACCTGTAGCACACGTACGTTCGCGTGCGCCACCGGTCCGAGAAAAACGAAAGTGTCGCGAGGTGTAACGAGATTAAAAATCGGGTCTGATCGGAAGAAACATCGCGTAGAGGTTTGAAGATCTTAACGCTTTACCTACCGGAAGCCTATTAACCCTTTGCACTCGGAGCTATTTTAACTGCAAGATTAAACATTTCTTTCGATCTAGAATACTATCGTTATGTATGATTTTTTAAATTTGGTGGATATGAAATTGATGTAATACCTCGTGCAATACTTGAATGTTGAGTAATTGATTAGATGCCGACAGATCTAATAACGTAAACAATATTTTAAATAATAGTACAGCAATTATTAATGGCGCCTCAGAGGCGTCGCTCGAGTGCTAAGGGTTAATAGGAGTTTCAATAATTGTGCTGTACCAAAAGAAAACATAGAAATTTTCTTTTACGTTACAATTTTAAAAGAAAATATTAGATCTCGTTATCGAGGGTGACTCGTTAGTTTGCAATAAAAATTGCTGTAGCTATTGAAGGTTCCATTGAAAAGTGTTTAGCCATGTACCACAGATTTCTCAAAATTATGCGACAATCGCATAAAATAAAAAATAAAAAATAAAAAATGTTTGCATCGATTGCAAGACACACGAGCCAAATAGAAATTTCTTTCTTCTTCTAATTGTCTCATTAAACTGAAATTGATATACCGATGTCCTGAAATTTTCTTAATTCGTCGACTGTTTTAAATTGTACGTGTCCATTTTCGTCATAAATGCATAAAATCCGCAGTCTAATAATAACAAAACATACCGGTGCGATCGTTTTCCATCGGCGGTGTTACCGACGATAAAAGTCACTCGGAGGCCGGCTTCGAATTTCCATGAGCGCGCTGTTACTCCGGAAGAAATACAGCGACGCGAAAGAATGTATGTGGTAGCTGTGGTGGCTGATCGGAACAAAGATGAGAGGACGAGATGAAAGACGGAGGGCCAAGGGTTTCCTCGACCTTTCTCGTGTTTTCTTCTGTTCTTTTTCGATCCCTTGTCTTCTCCGCACTCGTCTCGCGACGGATGCACGCGTGTGTTGTCGTTCGCAGAACTTAGGTCGAGAGCACAATGCTTCTCCCGTTTATGAGAGGGATCCTGAGGTAGGTTTACGACTTTGGGTCAGCCCGTAGACCCGACGCTGTGGGACGAGGGGCGGTCGTATATGCTCGGCCGAGTCTCGACGAACAGGGGAAAAAGCGATCTACGAAATTTCCTGACCGAGTCGTCTCTTCTCGACCGATATTCCAAAAATTTCGAAGCTTAATTGCCCGGCGCCAGCCAGTCAGGCTGTTCACCCTGTTTTTTCCCCCAATTTTTTATCGGCGTCCTCTCAGCGGGGGTGAAATCGAGTTCCCAAAGGGTCCGCGGAGAAATTTCTCCCGTCGACGCGAGATCGATCGCTCGACCGTGAGGAAGGATTTCATAAGTTTGCCTTTCGAGGAATAATAATCGCGTCGATCGATCGCTTCCCCGGTGTCACCCGTCTCTCCGGTCCCCTTTCTCTCTTTTTCGAAAAGCGTAACTCCGAGGCAGCGGAAGTTCGGATTTAGAGTTTCGTCGTTGCCCCAGAGGGTGAACGCAACGAATCGAAAGTAAAACTCTCCGCCAACTAGTCTGCTCTCTTACTCTTTCACTCTCTTTCTCCATCCCCCTCCTTCCCTCCCTCCCTCTCTCTTTCTCCATCGCTCTTTTACTCTCTGTCTCGCGTCGAGTACAAGTGGTTCGCACCACTGGGTTCTCTCCTTGCACACGCTCGGAGAGACAGTTTCCTCGTTACGACGATTTCCTCATCGGCCGCCGATCGAGGCCTGGATCGTCGCGTACCATGAAGAATCCTTGCCGTGCGTTCGTCTGATTGCTCCGACGGGTTACGTAACCGATACGTAATTTTCTGCCGGCTGCGGTGTCGAGTTCCGTCGCATCGTGTGCGGTTATCGTTGAATCGTACCTCGATGGTTATACATATTTTATCCATACCGTGATCGAGTGTCGATTGGCAATGTGAAAAATTGTTGCTATTCGAAACACTTGCGGGGGAAACATCTCGAGGAAGCAGCAAGAACGTTGGAAATGAAAAATGTAGAGAAATTGGAATATTTCCGAATTTGTATGAAAGTTCGAAAAGACGCGAAAGTTATTGGTGCTTCGTAAAGTTTGCGTGGTAGTATTTGCAGAGTGCAGAATAGTGCGACGCGATAAGCGAATTAGAAGTATGAGAAGTTAATGTGTTTCCCGGGTTCAGCCAGTTGTATATCCGCCACCTCTTTCTGTATTATATTCTTAGGGAAAGGAATATATCGTCCTTCGGGGACGCATCTGTTGCGGGGTCATAAATTTTCACCCCCGTTTTCGCAGCACCACCTTTCATTCCCTCTTGCGCGCGCGTTCTCTCCCCTCGGTACGGGCCAGTGTGACCGTTCGTCCGCGACTCGTAAATCATCCTGATCACAATTTTTCTAATTTGATCCCCCCTCTTCCCCCGGCCGGTCGGTCGGATTATCGGTCCACGTCACGATCCGACGGCAGCATAAATGTTACTAGACCGCCGGCAAATTGCTTCGGACCTTCGGAGGCCGACGGGTTCTCCC
Source organism: Lasioglossum figueresi (assembly GCA_028455805.1). Lineage (NCBI taxonomy): Eukaryota > Metazoa > Arthropoda > Insecta > Hymenoptera > Halictidae > Lasioglossum > Lasioglossum figueresi. The sequence continues at coordinate 2,480,214 of CM052200.1, forward strand.
TTGGAACCCGAACGCGCTCGCGGTAATAGTAGTTATCGTCCCGAGGAGAAAAAGCGACGAGAAACATTGAATTTGTAATACGCTCGGGATGAAATAAGAAATTCAATTTCGATTTTAATCGGAGATAAAGAATCGGACGAGATTCCTTTGGAAACGACGAGAGACACGGACGGATACGCGAAGATAATTTCAGCACTACCCTCTCTCTCTCCCTCTCTCTCTCTCTCTCTCTCTCTCTCTCTCTCTCTCTCTCTCCCCTCTCTCCTCTCTCCCGCTCCTCGGGATCCAGCCGGCTACGTCGGAAATGATGTCTATTCTCAGACCCGTAACGAGATTCACGTCGTTATAACCGAATGTTTTATTTATAACCGATGATCCCGCAGCCTGCATTCGTAATCCGATGCACTTAAACGATCAATGATATTCGCGTTCGAATCGGCTGGTTCCCCGAGCAACGGTCCTGCTGGTACTTCCGTTGCAGTCGAGACTCTGGAAAAATTCATTAAACCTTTAAAACCGTCTCATTACTCCCATGACGATCACGTTACTTTGAAATATCGATAGCCGGCTGATTGCTCCGCTTATTTACCGTATATTCGATCATACCTGTTTCCCGTTCCCGGCCGTTCCGTTAGTCATCGAGCATCGCGAGAAATGACAGACTCGCGGGCCAACCCTCGACATCTTCTCCATCTTTCATACTGTCAGAAAATTTAGCGGATTCGTGGATTTATCTAAACTTCCTGTCTCTGTTTTCTGTTTGCGTAAAAACCTTCGAAAAGTTTTAACCCTCGGCACTCGAGCGGTGACTCAGAGTCACCGCTAGAAATTGCTGTAGCATTATTGACAATATTGTTCACATTATTAACTGTGTCGGGATCTAACCAATTACCAAACATTTAAATATTGTACGACGAATCGTATTAATTTCATATCCATAAAATGAAAAGAATCGTATAGAATGGAATTGTACTAGGTTGAAAGAAATGTTTAACTTTCGAGATAAAGTAGCACCGAGTGCAAAGGGCTAATATACTCGATGGAAATTGATAGGCTTCAGTTTTTACGCGCATAAACTCTGCACAGTCTCCTCGCGACAGGTACGTAAGTACTCTCTTAGGCATCTCTAGGAGAAATAATAACTGGACAACCGCAATAAATTCTAACGGAAGCCCGAGCTCCCTGTTCACCCAGTTCATCGAGGTAATCGGTTTCCATTCGACGACGGCGCTCGTAAAATGAGTCTTCAAGGAAGCGAGTTTACATAAACATCAGCTGTTTAATAGCGCCACGTAACCGGTAGCACGTTGATAACGTGACAGCGGATTTGTCCCGTTCGTCAAACGTGTCGGGGGCAGACCGTTCTCGGAAGGGGTGAGATTTTATCGACGCAGGGATGGAGGGAAGAGAGAGACAGAGAGAGAGAGTGAGTGGGGATAAGGAGGGGGAAGGAATTAATGATAATCGACGGAGGCAGAGAGAGAGAGAGAGAACGAGCGAGCTGGTATCCTTCGAAGGTCTGGTTCAGGGCTGGCCTTCTGGAAGGATACATACAACGGTGTGCCGGCGGCGATGGCGATGGGCGATGGTAATATCGATTTAGCAAAGGTTCTTCTTCGCCTCCTCTGCCTCCTTACCTCTTGTATATACTACGTGCTCCGTAACCGAGATAAACTTCCACCGTACTTCTCCAACCTCCGCCGCCTCCCACTCATCGTTCCCCACCGCTTTCCCTCCTCCATCCCATCCTCGCGCCGGTACTCCCTCGTTTTATCTGGTTATTTATTTCTCGTTGCTCGGTTCTTTACCCGTTACGCGTTCCCAGCTTCTTTCGCGAGCTGGGCTCGCTTTTAATGCGCGCCGTTCGTAAAGAGCATGAACCAACGGACCGGAGGGTGAACAATAATTAGGGTCTGTCGAGACCATTTTCGGTTCATTAAAAAGTCATGAACGGTCCTCTCTCCACCTGACTGTGCCCCCTCTTTTTCTCGTTCTTTTTTCCCGGTGCATCGGGACGGGGCCCCTCTTCTCCACCACCGAGGAAGATGTTCCGCGCGATTAGCGTACCCGGCGATGCTCTCTCGGTCGCTACGCGCGGGGCAAATCGATATGTTGTTTATCGTGTCGTACGCGGCTGCAGACTCGCGTGCTACGTGTTGCTCGATTGTTGATCGAATCTGTTCCAACGTTTGCCCTATCCAGACTACGGGCACGCGCTTGCCCAACAGCGTCGACTTCTCCGCAGCTTTGGAGCTTCTTATCTCTTCGCGGAATTGCTCGATGAGGTAATCGGGTATTTGCAACGAACAAGGTTGTGTAAAATTGGGGGCTCGAGTGCCGATTATAAAACCATTGTACAAAGGTCAATCGATCGCATCGATCGCATAAGTATTTCACACCCGCAATTCCTCCATTATTGAATCGAAGTCGCGATTAGAATGTGAATGATAATGTAATACCTTCGTTACGGATGTACAAGTAAATCAATCTAGGATGTAATTAATTCGAAATTTCGATAAAATTCTTTAAAGGTTGTACACACGGTACCGAACCGATCAAATAAAACGATTTACGAACGCGTTCGCGGAGGAGCAGTTTCCCGAGGCAGCCGGATAACGTACAGCGGTAGAAAATTGCAGTAGCCCCGACCGTTCTGCCGCTAATAAAGGTTTGTCCGAGGTAGTTAATAGAATTATCCAGTGAAATCTTCTCGGAGGAATCGGTCCCGATCCGGCGTTTCCTCTTCATTTCATTAGTTCGGTTAAAACGGCTCCCGCGGAAATTCATCGATCGCCATCGGGCCGGATTCGAGAGTTTAGGGGATCAGGAGCGGCTCGATCGATTTTCGTTAGGTTCGAGCCGTGCGGCGAACTCTCCCGCCCAAGGATAACGAGAAGTTACTGCACGGGTGTCGCCGTGGAAATAGCGGGCTGCCGTTTCGGCGTCGTTTTATCTCGTGTCGGAGTCGGTAAAATCCGCGGAAGCCTTCCCCAGCGCCGCTTTGAAATATCAGCGCCGTTTCGGCGCACCGTTCCGTTTCATAACTCAAACCGCGCCTTCTACCTTCCGGGGCCGGCTGCGAGCTGTATTTCTTGCGAGTATCGCGGGATTATCGATACGTTTCCCAGCGAGGCCGCGTGTCGACGATTCGTCGAGCCCGATCGTGCCGGGAAATCAACGCACTTTTTCGTCCGGCCCGGCGAACGCGGATCGCCCGTGATTTCGCGAACTTCCCTGCCCGGTTACGAACGATATCGAGAGTTATAACTTCTTGCTAAGAGGCTCTCGCTTACGTCTACTCGCTAAACAGGTTCTCGTTAAATGATCGATGACCGCAGCCGATCTTTGAAAGTCGATTACCCGTAGATTATATCGTTATTAATGCGAGTGTCTTTATCGCCGATCAATGTTTACCACTTTACTTGGTACTTCGTTTTTCTTTTAGTCGAAACTTCGCGATATTGAACCGGTACCGTTGCGAAACGTGGCAGTAGAATCGAACGTGAAATTTATTCCGTACAAATAACGATACGATGCTCTTTATATATCTTTATTTATTTCTCATTCGTGATGGAAGTTGAAGTAAGAAATCCAAAAAGCAACTATGTACTGTGATGCTTTGTTAAGGGATATGATGTTTTGTGGAATAAATCAGTTTAGTGAAATAGGTAACTTTTCAATATAATAACTTTATTCTAATGGTAACAGCACCAGGTATATCCTGCCTAAACCGACTCTAGTGTCGAACTGAGCTCGCGACTCTTGTCCTGTTCGTCGCTCCGGCCGCCGGTCGTCCCTTTGATCGTCGATCGTCACTTCGACGTGACGCACGCCACCCATTACAATATTACAAAATTCTTGAGTTTTATTTTACATTTTGACTTCAACATGCTTGAATAGGTATATTTATTGTGTGAGAACTAGACACGTGTGAACGGTTCGACAGTCGTAACGAGAGAGAGCATGAGCGAGGGCAACGATGGTAATCACGTGTTACAATTTCAATCACGTGATTGCTTATCTCTTACTTTCACAGATGTCGCGATTAGTACAGTTCTAACAATTCGGAACGCGAACTAAACTGAGCAGAAGATCAGTTGACTTTTTCCAGACAAAACGTATTGATACTCGACAAATGTTACGTACAAAAATGTGTCGAGAGATTCTGCGACGAAAAACATTGCAAATTTGATTCCGAAATTTGACGGCATTCAGGGTACTCGAACTCTCGGATAATTCAGATATTATATGGCGAAACGCTTTCGGGAATCCAGAGGAGTTCGATCGCGAGAAAGAGTTCCCTAGATTTTCGGGTTCTCGAAAGTTTCGGTACTGTCACCGAAGTCTTGTTCAATGAGAGGAGAACGTCGAATAACGATGCGTAAGACGTTCCTTAGGCTGGAGAGCATCCTTGTCGAAAGCCGAATCGCGCGAAGTCATCGAGCGTGGTCCTATAAGGAGGATAAAACATGTTGCGAGGGTGAACGATAAACTTGTTCCGTCGGTGCATCGTCGGAACGCAGCGACTCGTACAACAATTTGCTTAGGATAGCGACAGGAATAGAGACAGGAAGGAGGAGATCCCGAGGGAGAGGCAGGAGAGTAAATGGGAAAGAGAAAATTACGTCTGGTGGCGGGCTCTCGGGAGAGAAACGGAGAATAAAGGGAGACGGAGAGACGGAGAGACGGAGAAGACTCTGCCGTCTTTCCTCCCGTTCTCCCGCTATTGTCCCCTTCGCGACTCGCTCTTCGACAAAATCGTACTAGTAATGAGGAAGCAAGTCCTCGTCTCGGGAAGTAGAACCTTTACCATCTGTCTCTCTTTCCTTCTCTCTTCTGTTCGAGTCGTGCAAACGATAACGTTTCGTTGATTTTCAAACTGTGCTCTCTTAGCTGCAATTCTTTATTCGGATGCGTTCGTTCGGGTTAATTTCATTCACGATTCAATAGTTACACTTTCCGATTACTCGTCATACTTTCTCGATTTTTCCGTGGTATCGAGCTACTAAGAAATCAATTTAAACGTAAGCAAAAAAAATGTTATACGAAGCGCAATAATTTTAAGAAACGACGATTAACGATAGGTAATAGCTGGACGAGAAGGTGCTCTTGGCAGTAGCAGCGAGCAGCGTGGACTAAACCGAGCAGAAATACGTTTTTCGACGATTCATGGAACGATCTTCGTGTTTTCATCACCGATTCGCTCATTGTCGCTTTTAACCTTAGACCTTTAAACCCTATCTGAGCGCGCGCAACGACGCGAGCGAAGTTTCAACACTTTAACGACGTTATAACCGTTGTGTTTTATCACAGCCACGCGTTCCTAAACTGTTCCCGTAACAAATTTAGTGCCTCTGTTCAGTTCACCCTCTACTCGTTCCGAATGGGAAATTCGCCCGATCGAGAAGAATATTACCGTAATTTCATTTCTCGCGATAAAATAATCCGCACCGACATAACAAGCGAAGGAAGTTACTCGAATTGTTACGTACGCGAGTTTTTACGTTTGTCGCTGCCTTTTAGAAGCGTTGCAATCTTTACTAATTCCCTAGATGTAGATCAATTAATTATCACGCGCCTACGAGTACAGATTTGCTTAAATCCTCTGTAAAGCGGAATTGGATTATTCTCAATATCTTCTCGAAAAATTTCAAGATAAATTTATAACTTCTATTTGAATTAGGTATACGCTGCAACGTTGTTACGCGGTCTTTATGCGTTTGCAGCGTATGTAAATCTTGCAAACTCGTAAAACACAAAATGAGATTCGAAATTTGCATGAAGTTCCGCGGTAAAACATTTCAGAAGCGCGTCTCGTGGATTTCAACGGTTCGTTCAAAATCTGTCCGGTGTGGAATCTTCGCGAGAAAACGGTAGTGCGCGATTCTTCGAGTAGCATTGTTATCGTCGCCGGGATACTATCACTCCTGACGTCATCGTTACTTCGTGAACGCTGTTGCGATCCGTCGTCGACGAGGCTACAAAGAAACGAACAGTGCCACTTGAACGTTCTGCACGATAGCCGGTTGTGTATCGAAGTCTCGCGATATCTCCGTGTTTCCAGCACGGAACGCGATAATCCGTTGATAAAACGGCGTCCGATTACGCGGTGACGAACGTGCATAGTCGATTCCCGGCAAACCGAGTCGGGTTCGACGTACAGAAACTCCCGCGGGAGATCACGATTTTTCGGCAGCCGTGAAATAATAAAAATAGTTGCGCCGTGGTAATGGAATCTCCGCCTGCTGGCAACGGGATCGAACGTATTAATAGCCGCTGTATTTTTGGCCGGCGAAAAATACGAGCGGTGCGACTCTTGGTTTTTGTTTGAAAATTCGCCGGAGTTAGATCGGACAAATCGAATCGCCGTGAATTTGTTGCCGTTCCTTGACCGAGAAATTTACCGTCGATCCACTCTTACGACCGACGCGACGCGCGACGCGAATGTCGGCGATTCTTCACGCGACCGCACGAAGAAACTCGTCCAACACAATTGTTTCGACATTATCGAGGAATAACCTCTACTTTGAACACTATTCACTGTACCTACCCGGCACATTTTTATTCTATATACTATTTATTTACATTATTGTACATTCGTCCGAGTTCATTTCTCCATTCGACTTTGCTTTTGGCATAAATGTTGTATGCAATCGGAACGGCGTTTGGACGACATTCAATTCTTGAGTGAACGATTTCTGGTCTCGATGCGACAAGGTTTACCAGAACGAGGAATCGAAAACGTATCGTCGGAAATCGGTATTATATTCTAACGATTGGGGAGTTACATATTTCGGTGATTTGAACGCGTGGCGCGAAGCGAGCTCGTAGCGTGAAATAAATCGAGTTTGAAAATTCAGCGAATGCGCGCTACTAGGACGCGTAGAAGATTCGTTTCTTTCAAAACGAAGCGTCAAACAAAAAACATGTTATTCCTTCTTTTCGACCTGTTTTTCAATGCAGTATCTTCTGCTGTATTCTGATATATTCAGGTATATTCAGGTATATTCTTGTATATTCAGGTATATTGTTGTATATTTGGGTATATTCTTGTATATTCAGGTATATTCTTGTATATTCAGGTATATTCTTGTATATTCAGGTATGTTCAGGTATATTCTTGTATATTCAGGTATATTCTTGTATATTCAGGTATATTCAGGTATATTCTTGTATATTCAGGTATATTCTTGTATATTCAGGTATATTCTTGTATATTCAGGTATATTCTTGTATATTCAGGTATGTTCAGGTATATTCTTGTATATTCAGGTATGTTCAGGTATATTCTTGTATATTCAGGTATGTTCAGGTATATTCTTGTATATTCAGGTATATTCAGGTATATTCTTGTATATTCAGGTATATTCTTGTATATTCGGGTATATTGTTGTATATTCGGGTATATTGTTGTATATTCGGGTATATTCTTGTATATTCAGGTATATTCAGGTATATTCTTGTATATTCAGGTAT